>OX419605.1:110000-457393 GCA_948473455.1 Teleiodes luculella
ATATCATTTTTAATCCAGCACAAATCGAGCCGCCTCCGTCATCTTCCTAATTTGTGCACCCAGCTAGTCACCTGTTTTTGAACTAAGTAAAGCTAATGCTGGGACGGTCCCTCCGCATGTCGCCCCAGTAGGCCTACTGGTGCCTTCACCGAGTCCAGGAAGTCGTCTCCTGCTCCAGGGTTGCTTGCGAGGAGCTCCAGAATTCTCTTTTGATGATCTGTGAAACTTTTTAAAATACTCAAAGTAGAGTCAAGAGACCAATCGTAACGTGATAGATAACTTAGTTATGTCATGCACAAAGCAGCGGTGATTCTATATTAGTTGAATGGGTATTAAATTAGAAAGATTATTAAACGCACACCTGATTGGGCATGTGCACAATTTTTGAGAATAATTTGATGATTCATGTATTCCTATTTCCTGTAAGTGAATAGATTGACAGTTTGCGTTATAATTACATTAGTATTAGTTAATATTTAAAGTAGTTAACTATAATTGTGTCGCTATGCATCTAAACCTGGACGAATGCCTACATTTATTACGGTGATTACTTGAACACATTCAGAAGATTTTCGGTAAATTTTCTTAACCCATACATGATAATAGAACTAACACCTCAATACGCTATATACACACTGTTTAACCTGTAGCTGTAGATATGTTACTATGTATTAAGTTTCAGGGTAATATCTGCGCTACATAGTAACCATTTGAAACAAAAATGTAGCTCTATCGTAGTGGGAAGCAATTTGTGTGTACTAGAAGGATGGTGCTCGACATTCTTGCGAGTCCTGAAGGAAGAATAGGACGCTTGTTTTAGTGAACTGAAAAGAGGCGAGTTCAGCCGAGGCGCCGCGTTAATAATTGAGTAACAGCTGTGTGTGCTGCACGCTGCTGCAACTACCTGCAACACGTTTGCTGAGGCAACGGTATATTAAAGTTGCACGGTGATTGCACTTTCTTTAACTTCTTTTTATCGCTTAGAGAACAAAGCGTTTGCCAAATAGACTGACTCATAGATAATTCTAGTTTCATCCAACCATCCCAGGCTGTACCTAGTTTAAGCCGGCTAAACCTAGGTTCAGCCGCTCTTTGGCTTTCAACCGGAACAGATAAACAAAATACAATTTTGTTATATTCTTATTTAATATAATAGTTTAAAACAAATTCGGTTTGAATTGCTTCGCCTTCTCCAACAATAATAGTCCTAAAAAAAACGTAGTCTTCGCCAATGCGCCGCCGTTCTTTAATATAACCGTTAAACTACTTATTCTGCACAGTCGGCTAATAAAAATCAATGTACGTGAAATAAGGTAAAGTCCCTGCGGCCTTTAATGTCGAGTTCATAAAATCTGAAGGTAAATGGGGGTAGGAGGTAATATATTTTTTCTTGTCGGTCATTTGTCTGGCGCACGTGGGTTTTTGTAAGCATTACTTAAGTGTCTCAACAACGAGCGTTCTGTACAAGTCAGGGAGTTTCATATGAGGGTACATTTTACCTGGAAAAAACTTTTTTGATTCCATTTAAGTATTATAATTAATGTTCTCTTTTACGCCCGTTTTCTTTCTTTTCTTTCTTTTCATATTTTTTGTTTTGCAGAAAATAACGTTTCTTGTTGTGGATTTTCAATCCGCCTTTTGTATAATGCGTATACAATGTACGAGCTGGTCTGGAGCTCTGCCGCTAACTTGCTGAATGTTTTATTAGACCGGTTCTATTTGTTTAAAAACTGCACTAACAATGAAATTCAATTAAATGACGTCGGCGGCACGCGTCGGCGGCCGCGCTCCGCACAACGCAAAAATGGTTTAAAAGTTAAAATAAACTTCCGCCTCGGCCCGCGGCAGCCCCGCCATTGTCTGGTTTGGCTCGCTTTGAGGCGGGGAATCGAATTCTAAATGGACATATACTAACCCATCCAAATTAAACACCATGAGTTTTGTTACATTGTATTACCAGCACCTAACCAATAATGTATGTATGTGTGTCTTATTATACTAGGATCCTACCTTGTATTATATTTTTCCTGTATCATAAAGAATATTCAATTTTACCTAGAGGTAGACTTGCTCGGTGAGCTTACTACCCACAAATGCAATATGCTGCATGTTAATATCGCTCTTTCATATATGCGGAGGAAAAAAATCTGACAATACTGCAAGGTTTTATACATTTTGGTCCAAACTATGTAGAGCCATACAAAAATATTTATTATCTAGTAAGAATTTATCCACAATCACATTTTCAATTGACAGGCTTAGTTGAAACACAATTGAATCGCATAACTAGAAATAAAAAAAATATTTAAATAATAAAATACAAGTAGAATAATTGTTTCCTCAGAATATTCTTATAACATCACACAAAGCATATCGCAGTTACGAAGGGTGGAAACACCGCACCATCGCTAAAACGCCTCTCGACTGGTAAAAACATTTTCTGACCCCATCATGCGCCATTTTTATCGCTCTCCGCGAAAACAAAAATAGGATGGTGATGTAAATGAAATACGAAAAGAGATCAAAATCCGCTAAATTGAGTCGTTCAAAACAGCGGAGAGTGCGTGGGTGCGAGAAATATGACGTACGGGGCGACAGCGGCGTCGCGTGGAGAGACCAGTGTAAGTTGACACCAGGAGACGTTAGATTTATTAGTAAGGTGAGCTCCGTGTAAGTTGGTTGTCGGTAGACATGTAGCGTTGGACCGTAGCGGGTGGTAGCGGTATCTTGCGGCGCGATGGTTATCAGACACGTAAACACGGGCGAGGGGAGCCACCTCCTTGCTCTTTCTTTAACTGTCTTTTGTCTGTCTATCTATGTTTTAGCTCTCTATACTTACGATTCAACCTTTAACTTATAAAAGTATAAAATATTGTAATAAATAATTTATATTCATTTTTATCTTCATCAAACGTGAAATTAGTATCTAGTATATGTATCTAGTCTTGATTTATTAATTTTTCAGCAAATCGACACGTATGGTAATGTAATTTTTTACTTTTTTAAATTGAATAACATGTTTTTTTTTCATTTTTAAATAGGTAGCCATTTGTCTTTGGTGCAATGTGAATAGTTTAATTCATGAATGTAGATTTAATAAAGATAATAATAATTAGTACTAATTGTACTTACCTTTATAATATTCGCTAATCTATCTATATCCTTCAGTTTTATGAGCAGCGCCTCTAACATGAGTTATGCCCTAGTTGTGTGAAAACGCTAAATCAGCTCAAACGTTCGACGTTTATCATCGTAATGCCGCCGTTTGGCGCGACACGACCCGCGACGCGACCAGCCAGCGACGCGACGCGAGCACAACAAGCTAACTCCTCACTCGACCTTATAACTGTCCCTTATCATGCAACTTCCGACGAAAATATGTCACAAAAACATGAACATTGATCGCAAGAGTCACTTCTGTGGTTGGCACAGACAGAATACGACACGTAAGCAAAGATGTTATGTTATGATTATGACACAAATGGGACTAATAGTTATAATCCATAATATAATTCAACGATACCAATCTACGTAAGCTATCGGACAATCGGAACGGCACCGCGCATAACATGTTATTATAATTAGTAACAGTTTTCGTTACTCCTGCTTAGTAAAGAAAGTTTTACCTTTCACTCGTATTAGCTCGATATCTGCTATGTACTTGTGATACGAGGGAAAATAAACTTTATTTAGTGCCCTAATAAACACCTGAGAAGCGCCGCCGTTGGACTTATCGCGTCGTGTATATTTGATATCGCAATCTCGACGATCTCTCGCATAACTCGTCGGTCGCGGCGCGGGGCGTGAGGCAAATACGAGCAAATCACACAAGTATCGCGAGTTCGTGAGACAATGTGAGTGATGACGTCATGAGGCAGGCGGGTCGCGTGCTCTATGACACGTTGACAAGTGACGGTCGGCAGTGCGCGCCGCCGCCGATTGAGTCGGTGAGCGCTATATCAGACGAGACGTGTCGGTCTCATTCCGGATCTACATCACTCGTTGTTTTTCAGATTTGTTGCATCTGCCGGTTGGGTTTCGAATTTGAGCTCATTGAAAGATAATAATCAACTCGATGATACTAGAAAATGTATCAAAATGAATGGAATATTTGATATTTTTAAACACATCATCATATTTTGGGATAGAACTTTTGCTTTGTGCTAATTTCGAATTCTCGTAGCAGTAGCAAAAATTAAACAATTCGCCAAACAGTAAAGTCGTGATATTGTGCATGTTAAAGAAGGTATTCTATATACTGCGTGGTGTCGTGGCGGTATGGCTGGTGGCTTCACTCTCTTTATTTGATTTGATTAAATTGCAGCAAGTCTGGGGGCAGGGGTGTGATCTGCAAAGGGGGAGGGGAGCTACATCCGATAGGTACTTTGTGTTATTTGTTCCGCTGCATATTTCTACCGCCAGCTTTTGTTTGTGCGATATTGAAATTGCACGGTGCAACTAGGCGCACATACGCCATTATTTTTGTATTCGACTAATAACCAATATGATTTTCATTGCTTCAGTTTATTAAACAATTTTTTAGGTTTTGTCCTTTGTTCTTTTTTGACTCTCAGTAACTATTGTAATAATATTTTTTTCTTATATGTCCAAAAAATTTATTGAATTTATGATTCTAGTTGGGCAGAAATATCGTCGTGCTCATATTATCAAATTATGACTAAACAATAATGAAACTTTTTTCGTTTGAGACGAGAGCCAGCCTTAGTTTGAGCAAAATTTAGTAACATCATTAAAATTTGACGTCAAAAAATGATTTGTGGAATCTTACTTCGATTAAAAACCTTTGATTTTTATTTAGTCTATAGTAGGTACCTACTTATATTTTAATTTATACCAATAATTGTAAGGAGCAAAGATTTGATTGTTTGAATTGAATAGGCTCCGAATCTACTGAATCAATTTTAATGAAATTTGATAGAAAGATAGATCAAACCTTGGTGAAGGATATAGGTAACCTTTTACCGCGGGGAAATTCCTTATTCCCACGGGAAAAACTGTTAATGCGAGCGGAGGGGTGGGGGGGAAAGTTAGTGTAAGTGTTTTCACGTTTTCACAATCTTATATCAAGCGAAGAGTTAAATACTCTCATTACGTCAAATTCTCATATGAAACAATCCAACCGAAAATTCCAGTTCGTAGGTTCACGAAATGCTACCTTTTATTTAAGTGTCCACTTTCAGCTGCAGATGAAACATGCTAGCACAAAGCAATTAAGACTCTGAGCAGTTACAAAGAGGTGTGCAATCGGCGTGGCGGCGACGACATGGCTCAAGACAAGACTATGTCACTGGCTCCGATTCCGGCGAACTTAATCACTTAGGAAAGGATTCGTATTACTACATGTTAGAAAATAAAGATAAAAATTGGATATTGTTAAACCTCCTTGTTTTTGAACTACAAACTGAACACCCTGTCAGCAATTTTTACTGTTATATAACTTGTCATGCTTTTACGTAACTTTTGCTATTGTTCTAACTGTTTAATATAGTGAGCTTTACAAGAGATTTGTCCTGGTTTTAATTCGTATTCTTAAATGGCAATAATAAAATTCCAGAAGAATTATGGACTGGAAAGAAAGTTGATCTTTCTGACCTTAGAGTTTTCGGTTGTGAAGCTCATGTCCTAATTCCTAAAGAAAAGCGAACAAAACTGGAATCAAAGACACAGAAATGTATCTTTGTGGGCTATGCTACTGAGAGCAAAGGTTACCGCCTTGTGAACCCTCAAAATCCTCGCAACATTATAATAGCGAGAGATGTTGTCTTCATTGAAGATAAATGTCATGGTATTATAGAGACTAATCCTTTGAATCCCTCTTCCAGTGATTCTTCTCCCTCGCCAGAAGTTCAAATACCACTCGAGGACGATCTAATAGCTGAAAATCTTCATGCAGTTCCACAACCTAAACCTCCTCAACCAACTCCAGAACAACCAGAGGTGCTGCCAACACCTATTGAACCGGTAGCACCAGTGGACGTAAGTGTAACTTCAGAATCCTCACGAGCTTTTGATTCACAATCAGAGACTGAAGAAATTGAACCATCGGCAGTTGAACGTAGATATCCCCTCCGGGATAGACGTCAACCTGATAGATATCAGGCCAATTGTTCCATTTTTATGACTTCAGACTTTGAACCTGAAACATATAAAGAAGCTACATCTCACCCACAAAAGGAAAAATGGCAGCAAGCCATGGAGGCTGAATACAATTCGTTGATTAAACATGGAACTTGGATCTTAGTTGATAGACCCGCTGATCGAAAAACTACCAAATGCAAATGGGTGTTCAAAATAAAAAAGAACACTAGTGGTGAAATCACTAAGTACAAAGCTAGACTAGTAGCAAAAGGGTTTACTCAAGTTGCAGGAGTAGACTACGGTGAAACTTTCTCGCCTGTTGCTAGATTGTCGTCGGTGCGACTTCTATTGGCGTTTGCGGTTCAACACAACCTCCAAGTTGACCACCTGGATGTGGAAACCGCTTTCCTGAATGGAGATCTCGAGGAAGAAATTTTTATGGAACAACCTGAAGGATTCTCAAATGATCCGAAAGGCAAAGTTTGTCTTTTAAAAAAATCGCTTTATGGCTTAAAACAAGCTCCACGTCAGTGGAATATAAAGGTATGTCAAGCAATGGCAGCCTTATCGCTAACACAAGCTACAACCGAACACTGTCTCTATTATAAGAGAGATGGTCACGACTTCCTCGTAGTCGCCGTGTTCGTGGATGATTTCTTCATTCTGAGTAGCAGCGATCTCATGAAAAAAAATTTTAAAAAGAGTCTCATGAAGACCTTTATTGTCAAAGACCTTGGACTTTTGAAAGATTGTCTTGGTATGCGTGTAATACAAGATAAAGGACTTTCTACGCTTGATCAAACTAAATATATTGACAAGCTTTTAGTAAAGTTCGGTATGATGGATGCAATACCCGTCTCAACACCGTTGGAATTAGGTCTAAAACTTACCATCCCTGAAAAGTCTGAAGAAGTTAAAGTTCCGTATCAAGAACTTATCGGCTCATTAATGTACATTGCAATATGTACAAGACCTGACATCTCTCACACGGTCTCGTACCTGTCACAGTTCAATGCACATTACGGGGGGGTACACTGGAAGGCCGCTAAGCGAGTCCTAAGATATTTAAAGGCCACAAAGGACTTGCGACTCCACTTTAAGTCTGGCCAGGCCTATCCAACTGGGTTTGTAGATGCGGACTATGGGAGCAATCAGGTAGATCGCCGCTCATTCACAGGCTTCGTGTTCCTGATGAGCGGAGCTCCCATATCTTGGGAGGCACGCAAGCAGCGTACAGTCGCGCTTTCAACCACCGAAGCCGAATACATGGCTTTAGCTGAAGCTTGCAAGGAGGCGATATACCTCAAAACTCTTATCACCGAGGTATTCGCCGTCACGCACCCTATTACCATCCATTCCGACAACCAAAGCTCATTAAAACTTGCACATAACAACACATATCACGCACGAACAAAACACATTGACATAAGGCATCATTTCATCCGGGACTCACTTTCGCAGCATAACATTCATCTAAAATACATATCTACTCACGACATGATCGCGGACATTTTAACTAAACCATTACCGAAAATCAAACATCACAAGTGTACAAAGTGTTTAGGTTTAGGTTAATTTGTATGTAGGTGTATATAGCTGTAGTTTTAGCTCGGATGTGTTTGTATTTATTGGTGCTTATAGTGTTCTTTTATAGTGAGTGTGTGTGTGTGTGTATAGCTTTGTTTTTAAATATTATGTCCTTTAGCTTTTGTACCTGTTGTACAGGGTGTTCACTTCGCGGGGGGGTGTTAAACCTCCTTGTTTTTGAACTACAAACTGAACACCCTGTCAGCAATTTTTACTGTTATATAACTTGTCATGCTTTTACGTAACTTTTGCTATTGTTCTAACTGTTTAATATAGTGAGCTTTACAAGAGATTTGTCCTGGTTTTAATTCGTATTCTTAAATGATATTAAAATAACTTTTTGTTATTTCACCGAGCGAGACCAATGCGTCTACGTTCCTTTTTGAAAAAAAAATGTCTTTGTACCTATCTGTTCTATTCCACATTTATCTCATTTTTCATCCGACTCTCGTAAAATTTTGAAAGTAGGTCCGTACAATTATGTAGATTTTTTTGTTGATTAGTTCGCCTTCTGCGGTCTACAGCACTGGAGACTATTTGGTATTCTGTGACTGACTGGAGACACTAGTTCCTAGAAATAGTTACTTCCCTCTATACAAAACTAGATTAACATCATTAGTACATATTTTCAGATTTTTTAAATAATTTATTTGAAAAATACATTGTATATGATGTTATCGCTGGAGGTTGCCGCTGCAATCAGAATTGCAAGCTCAGTGTCGTGGAGTCGCCGCCGCGACGCTGAAGACGGCATTGTTACGAGTGTCGGGTTACGACTCGAGACAACACTACACAGACGACTCGCTAGATCAAACGACTAAGTCAGTCTATTAAGTACAGTTTTGTCTTTTAAAATATCTAATGGTTTTATCTCCATTACATTCGGTGATTTCAAGCAATCAATCTAATTACCGTCAGTCAACCTCCAAACAGACTGTTACATGAACTTACAGACAGATGGCGCTTGTTAAATTTGCAAATACAAAATGTGTTTGGGCAATTGAAGTATTAATTACATGGAAAAAATTGCAAGAAACTGTTGCATACCCATTGGGCTTACCATAAAAAAATTGAAAAGAGTCCTTACTAAATCAATAATTAAATATTATTTCCCCCTTAATACCCCTCGGATGCATTTAATAGTCCCGACCCGATAAAATTCGTAGGACTACATCAGCCCGTGTGGGCACGTCACACCCTAACAGCGTTAGTTCACGCATCGGCGCGCGCACGTCCTGGCAGCGCGCCACGCGACTGTGATAGCCTCGGCGCGCGCCCGACCGTACCGTACCGATTCGCGGGTCCTGGAATTACACCCGCATTGTTACAACTCTTATTGGACGTCCATTGTCACAGCTTCAGACTAGCTGTATGTAATGGACGCGTTGTCTTCGATTCACTGAACATCGCTCATCTACAATAATTAGTACCGCATACTGACAAAAGGTGGCAGTATTTGACAGGTTAGCGAGCTCCTGTTACGCCAAACTTTGTACATTTCTTGTTGTCAATATTTTCCAGTAAATGACATTAATTGTCTTCCCCGAATATAAGAGTTGTTGTAAGAAACAAAATACTATCCAAGAAGCTACTTCTTCTTCTTATCGTGTCGATAACAAATTGCTTAGATAATTTTGGCCCAGAACCTTGCTACTTCGACTGCATTATCTGTGGCATCCATCAGGTCCTGCTGCGAGCAGGTGGGAGGGCAAGCAGGGCAGGACACTAGGTAGGCCATAGACTGCACCGTCCCACACACACACTCCAAATTTGGGTTCTCTGAAAATCCCCACCTGAACATATTTTCCTTACTGCGGCCAATCTGAGTCTGAAGTCTATTTAAAGACTTCCAGATTGGCCATGGCAGTCCATGTCCAGCCGGGGGCTCTTAGAGATCGGAACATAATGGATCTGGGAGTGGTGTTCGAGCACGAAGCTACTATAATAATGCTACTGATGTCTCTACCCACAATTTCATTGACCTTCCATAAGTAATATAATTCTACAACAAAATTCTGGTCAAGAAGAGCATGTAGGGTAGACCGGGGACAATGGTAACACTTTTTGTTAAATTAGCTATAACACGAAATCTACTCGCTATAACCAAAGTTTGGATCATTTGGTAGTAGGTTAATTTCATTGTCTTTATGCTTTTATTTTTGAATTACACTTAAATTGCATTTATCGTACCGAAAATCCAGTTTGAATTCGAGGGGTCTCACTGCTACTATTGACCCCTAGTGTGGGTCAATTGTAACAACATTTTAAAAGACAATAAAAGACAGAGTAGATTAATATCACCACTTTTATTCACTTTTTTGCGTAGTTTAATCACTTGTTTATCAGTCTCAATTATAAGGAAACTTGTTTTCATAAACTTATTAAATAATCAACATGAAAGTTTAACAAAATTAAAATAGATTGTTAGTAGCTTTAAACAAAATAAAAATTAACTTTAAGTAAACACAGGAACGCTTTGGGCCAAATACAACTTCTGAGGATTAATATTAGTTGAATAACGACAGTAAAACGTATAAAAACACTATTTTATTTTTTGTATTAAGTTACAATTGCCCCTGTTACAACCGTCCCTGAATTTAAAAAATACTTAATAAAATGGACTTATAACGAACATGATTTGCTCACTAAGCAAACGGATCACTCTCAAAAAATATGCACCAGCAGGAGAAGGACAGTCGAAAATTTGATTTTTCTTCATAAAGTAAAATGTCTTTTGAGCCACGATCAGTTTTTATTCGTTTTCGAGGCATCTGGAAAACAAAACACAAAATTTAGAGTATTACCTATCACATACGACGTAAAATTCGATTGTTTCTGTTTTATTGGAAAATTTGAAAAAATATGAAATTATTACCTGTTGGGTCAATTGTAGCACGGGGTTGATTGTACCGTTACAATTGACCCCTTCCCTGCTGTTACAATTGCCCTCAAGTAGTATATTTTACAAAATATGAAATTTGCAAGAAACCCATCGAAATTTAGCAGTGGAATTATCACAATTATGGCAGCCGATCATCTTAGCAACAGAGTAATTACAATGATTTGGCTATAAATCCTTCACTAACTACAAAAAAAGCGCGTAATTCAGAGTAAAAAACTTACTTGTGGTGGTGGAAAAACAAAAATTCCCTCTGAGCACGTCTGTTTCACAGCGAGCGCGCCGCCGATTGGTGAGCAGGTCGAGACACGTTAGACGCGTGATCTGACGGACGCACACATTTAAGCGTTGTATATGTGTGGAAATATCGCCGATGTTACTATTGCCCCTTGTTACTTTTGTCCCCGGTCTACCTACACGTTAATTTATAGAGACTAATACTAATATGTATAGAGATAAATTAAATCAGGAAATCTTACCCAAACCGCAAAAGTCTGGCATCGTTTGCAACATTTCGAATGCAAAAATGGGAATCTATAGGGAACAGGAAGATCTGAAGCAATGAAGGAAACAGTAAAGCCCTTTCCCCATAGCCCGCAAACTTCGCCACACGTTAAATAAAACTTACTCATGAATGCAAAATTATTCGCAACTAGCAGAGAACTTAGAGAGGGAGCAACAGTTCGGCGCCAAAGCGAAGAAAGGAAAAGTTGCGGGGGCGACTTGTTATGAAAATTAGGAGAACGGCGAAACTATTTTTGTAACATTTTATTTTTGTGAATGACGACGGCTTGAATGTATGAAACGATGTAGGCCTAATATTAAAATTATCTTATCCTGTCGGTGAGTGCTGGTGTCGGAATTAGTGAGCCGCCTAATTTATTATACCTACTACCACAGAATACCAAATAGGTTCTTAATTGCACGCAACACTCGTAGACTTCTACATTATTTCTGCTTACTTTGAATTAATTTAAAATACTGTTCATTGAAGACGAAGACAAAGAAAGTCTAGACAATTAATAGTTGTTTTTCCAGGCCGGCCGGCGAGCTCGCCAAGCACCGCGCGGCCGCCGTTGGTGGCTGGTAGCGGGCGCGGTGTCATAGGGCGTTTCCTCTGCAGATTACTCGCGGGGAGACAATATGGCCGGCCGCCAGCCGCCTCGCTCAAAACAATATTTATTTGCGCCAAAAGGAATCCTCAAGTCTTGCGACACAGATATTGGATACAATGTTACGAAACAGAAGCGACTCTTCTACCATTATAATATTATTTCGACTTTTTGACATGCTTGCTTATCGTCTCGTCTGGGTTTCGAGGTTAATTCAATTCAATATTTATAATGTACTAGGCTCCGCCCGCATTAACAATTTTTCCCGTGGGAATAAGAGATTTGCCCGCAGTAAAAGGTTACCTATGTGTTATTATGATGTATAAGCTATATATTGTAAAGTTTCATTAAAATCCGTTCAGTAATCTTTGCGTGAAAGAGTAACACACATCCATCCATCCGTACATACATCCAGACCATAATCTTCACAAAATTTCGCGTTTGTAAATTAGCAAGGATATTATAGGTAAGTACCTACTATATTATGTAACATCCAACATCTTTGAATATTAGTATGTTGGCTTTACCGTGGTGTACCTATAAAGAGTACCTCAGAATAACGAATTTACTACTGCGAAGCGCGGCTTTCCAACCTCTTTGTAAGAGTACCTACCTAAAATAAGACCAAAGAAAACATGCGCGCTTTGCTGAAGAGTTAAAAATGAAATGAATTATTGAGTTGAAATGAGTTTTTTTATTTACCTCACAAACCTTGGTGTCTAAATGGCATGACATGTTTTTATTCGGTCCATGTTGTTCACATTATTAAAAACAGTCAAAAATTATTAATCGTCTATCTTACCATCTTTAGACTATTTTACTATCATTATTACCATTTTATTATTTTACAGTTTCCGAAAGACGAAAAATAGTCCTAAATATTGACTTAAGTAGACAAATACACGCAAATAATAAGAGAAGACTTTAGACAAGGGATATAAAAATTAATAAGAAAATCAATTCAGTATTTGACTTGGTTCAGGACTGTTTAGTTTTCACTCTGTTCTCCTATTGGGCATTATTCCAGGTTCCATTACATGTCTATCTATTTCTTGTTCTGTGCGCTGCGAGCAATCTTTTGGACCGGACTGCTGCAAGCCGTCTTTTTAAACCGGTTCCAAGTTTTCTGTAATTGTTTACATTCAATTGAAATGGATCTTCGTTTGCGCTAAGACAGACTTTATTGCATACGAAAATAAACAGAAACTTATTATCAGTCTTCGCCTTGCATACTGATTTGCATTTTGTAGACAAAGTTTTGATACCCTCAATTTTTTCTGCTTGAACTGAAAAAGATTACGTATTTAGAGAGAAATGTAGTACTACAAATAAATAAATAGAAATGTTTTATTTTTTTGAAAATATAACATAACTAGCTTCCCGCCGCGGCTCCGCACACGTTAATAGTTTTTCCCGTGGGAATGAGGAATTTTCCCGCGGTAAAAGTTAGCCTATGTTCTTCCGCAAGGTCTATTCTATCTTTGTGCCAACTCCGCCCGCTTTAACAATTTTTCCCGTGGGAATGAGAAAATTTCTCGCATTAAATTGTAGCCTATGTTCTTTCCTAAGGTCTATTCAAACTTTATGCTAAGTTTCACCAAAATCGGTTCAGTACTTTCGGAGTATTTTCAATTATTAGGAATATTTTACGTATTTTTTTCACACCTTGGGTTACATTATTGAAGTTTTAGTAAGGATCCCTAATTTTTTGAAAATAAATTATAGCCTATGTTACTCAGGGTGAATATAGCTTCCCAACAGTGAAAGAATTTTTGAAATCAGTTCAGTAGTTTCGGAGCCTATTCGATGCAAACAAACAAACAAACAAAAAAACAAACAAAAAAACAAACAATCAAACCTTTCCTCTTTATAATATTAGTATAGATTATTAGGTACGTATTTTGTTAGTATGTAATTTAGACATGACTAGCTTTCCGACAAGCAGCTTATGGTAAAAATCTTTTCTAATTGAAATCATTCTTCTAGACTAGACCATCGAGAAACCAACATGACATAACCACGTCAAAACAATAATGGACGAAAAAAAAAACATTGTAACGTGAATACTTGGTGAATACATTCATCTGTGGTAGTATCGTGATATATTTTGGAAAATATTTTGGACAACACAATATCTGTTATATATAAAACACAATATGTGTAATTCTGATGTATATAAGCTATGTTATAGCACGTTATAGTAAAGTTTCATTAAAATCCATTCAGTAGTTTTTAGCGTGAAAGATTACTTAACATACATCCATACATACATCCACCCTCACAAACTTTCGCGTTTGTAAATATTAGTAGGATATTTTAATTCTTTAGTGGTGATAAAAGCACTTTATAAATGATATTAGAAAGCTAAAAAGGAAACAAAGTATGATGAAGCACTTTGATCGGCAGAAGAACGGTTGCAGAAGCGACCGACGGGCGAGACCCCCCGCGAGGGTGGCGCCGGACTCGCCAACAACATAAAATAACCGGAGCCGATGGAGCCGATGGAGCCGATGGAGCCGCGACTGAGAAGCGGGACCGCTATCGTGACGAGCTTCACTGACACACATACCGTACCGATGCATTAGGGGCGGGCGGGGGGCAACGGCTCTTCACTGACTTTGCACTTGTCCGACGAATCAATCATACTAGGACAGGAAAAGATCCTCTAACTGATCCCATAGCATTGGTCGGTCAGTGGTTGATCTTAAAATTAAAACGCACATGATTAGAATAGAACAAGAGTGACTATAAATAAACTAGCTAGCGAGCTATACGATATAAACTAGATAAGATAGCTCAATTTAGTTTTATCTTCATACCTAGTAAAATAGTAGAGTAGTACTACGATCAATTAGTCAAACTCTGAGACGACGACGACGCCAGCATAATTCGCAAGTTCGTTGTGCATAATACTCACACACATACACATAACTGAAGTGGCGCGTAGCGTCGCTCACGCACACAAGCGCCCCGATCCGATACATACATCAGCGACTTTGATACAATTTGCCGCGGAGAGTCGCCGCTTTGATGTATCGCCGGAAAAATAACAGCCGGATTAAACGCCCGCACCACGCCGCTCGCTGAACGAAAACCGCCCCTATTGTCGCACAATACGAGCTAATGTGTCCGCCAACGGTTACAAAGAATATGAACAAAATACCGTTGAAGTTTGATGTTTATCGGCCAAGAATTAGGGTTGGTTTCGCGTCGGGAGCGGCGGTTGATCAGAAAATTCAGCCATTACTCCCTCGGATGACTTTTCCTGAATTTACTATTGCGAGGTTTTGTTGGTGCGATTGTTTATGGCAGATTAAGGCGGGAGCCGATATGGTTTAGGCTCTTTTATGTTCTCCCGGAGGCTTATGTAACAGTGTTTACGGATTTTTCTTTACTTAAGCGGATAAAAAATATGTCTGTGAATTTTGCGTATGGAAAAATTATCCTTTTGGGTCCGACTGGCTTTTAGACTCAACAGATTACTTTTTATCGGAATATTGGCCTGGCAGTATAAGAAATTATATTTGTTGAGAATATAAAAATATGTAAAAAGATTAAAGTATTCCATTGAAAAGAGCTTCGTATAACAATATGATAGTCAAACAATATTTACAAGTAAAGTCAAACAATATTTTCAAGTTAAAAATACTCAAATTGTTCGAATATTAATATAAGCGAGAGCTATTTGCAAATAATTAAATTGAATAATATTCTCGTCAATTAAAATACTGGTCTCTGCCTGCCTGCCAGGGGAGGTGAATATAGCAATATGTTATATATTTGTAATCTACTCCTACTCATGATTCCCTTTCATTTGATGTTATGTTTACACCCCACAATGCCCCACATGGTATGTTTAATTTTTTTATTTTTTTTTCGGCCGCCATTTTGTAATTCAGGTACAAGGAGTAATTTTTCAAACTGCTAATAGCGATTTTCGGATTCAGCGATGTCCAAACCCCCAGAAGGCACTATGAGCAACTTGTTACAAGATTTGCCTCTCACCGCGAGGCGGCGCGGCGGCATGAATGAGAGTAAGTAGTAGTTCGTTATTTGCGACCGCTATGATAAGGTCAAAAGCTTTTGTTGCGAATGCAAAGCTGTTAAGCTCATTAGACGAAATCTAGTACAAAGCGAATCGAGCATTTGATTCGTGAGATCGAAACAGAATTTCTAAACAAATTGGGCATATGGGCAGTAGGTATTAGTAGCGTGGGCAGACGTAGATTAGGTATACCGTTATCGTTACTCCACAAAAGCCCACTGCTGTGTAACGGTCTGAATATTACTTATATTCTGAATATAATTTCATATTATGTATAAAAATATGTAACAAATATACATATTTGTTACACGTGAAGTACAATTAAAAAAGTTGAATACAAAAAGAAAAAAGCTTTAAAAATCAAAATTCCGTTTAATCTAGATAGCAAGTTTGAAAGCATGGTGTGTACATAATAGGATATGTGGGTTACCTTGTGTGTGGCAGAAAGAAGAGTAATAAAATGCACTCCCCGCCCCGCCGCCGCGTCGTCGCCCCCGCGTCTGCAAACTATGGCAATTTAAAATTCACCCGAACGGCAGCAAACACGGAGTTGTACCCGTTCCCGCCTGTACCCGCTCGTCCCCGCCCGTGCCCGCTTGTACCCGCTTGTAGTGCGTCTGCGGAAAATATTTTGACAGAACTTCAGATATGCGGTGAATTTTATTTTCTGGACCACTTAGTTGATCATAAATCGGCGTCTTGTCTGCGGAAGAAGTGGGAAGTCAGCACATTCGGATTTCTATTTGTCTGTTTAGTTCGTTGGACTAGAAGATGGATCCAGTTATGTTTTTCTAGAAAATGTTTAGTAGATCTTGGCTGTTATTTATGATGCATTAAAATTGCAAGTAGGTAGATGGTTTTGTTCAATTTATTTCAAACAAAGTAACCACTAAACCCACACGCTATAATGATGATCAACCAACAAGAACAAAATATTTTAGTCAAGTCGAAACATATATTAATTTGAAAGATTTGATAATGCAAAAGCTGTTATGGGTTTACTACAATATATTATAGTTTGTTTCGCAGTTTTACCCATGACTTTAGAGATTCTCCAATAGGAATGAGATAAAAAAATAATTTTTGGTGTCTACTTAAATTTAAAAATAGGCCATTTTTAAAATGTCAGACAGCGATATTTTTAGGAGGAATTCAGAGGAATTATGTTTTGTACTTAAATCGAAAGCCAGGGTCATTATTTTGTAGAACATAATACCTACTACCTATATTTTTTCGAATCTTAACGTTAGATGCCAAAATCATTTTCTATTTTTCCTATCGAGTGGTTTTGTTGGAATTCTAGAAAACTTGTTGTTAAAATTTTTGGTGTTTTGAACTCAGCGAAGCGCGAGCGCCGGAGTTGGGGCAATTGTTTATTAAAGTTCTGTTGTTGATTACGCTTCCAATCCGAACAACAACTTGCTTTGAGCCAAGAAAAACACGTAACTGCTGTAGAAGAAACGAAACCATATGTGATAACGTGTATAGTGAATACGGCTGGCTAGACACTAGTTAGTGTTTCAGTTATTACGATATTATTTTATTACGCCTAAGATTATGACAAAAAATATTTAAAAATAAGTCTAGAGTAGCTTCGTTTTCAAACGACTTACAAAAACAAACATGGCATACAACGGTTCATATTAATAAAGTTCCCAGAGTGTGGTCGGTCGGACCTATCTCAAACACAACTATTTATGTTTTATCTAACGATCTCAAACTTTAAATTAAAACATGTCCCCATTATAACTATTAAAATTACTTCAAACTTTAAAACGATGTGCGTATGATGTGTATCTGCATTAACTGGTTTCAAAACTTACTTTATTTCCAAACAAACTAATTTTGTATCAGAAAATGTAGCTAATTTACTTTATTAGTTGAGCAGAACTGCTAATTAAAGCTAGTTCTAGTGAGGGTCTTTTTTATTTGCTTGCAAACTAGGATGACACTTAAAAAAAGAAACATGTTAATATGAGCTTTATTGCTATTTTATTTTGTTAACTAGGTCACTGGTTATCTCTGCGATCTAATTTTGACTAACCGATACTTTAACCCGGTTACACCGATCACAGTTACGGCAGAACAGGTGAAACAGTGTAGTGAAGTAAAAAAAATAATTTCTGAAACCACAAAAATACAGAGCTTGTTTTCTGTCATGAGGTTCTGAATCACTTAGTAAGCACTTGATCATCGGCTCCCCAGGGTGTTCCATGTTAGCTTGCTGGGTCATGTATGACATCACAGCGACGTAATCGGTGAGTGTCGCAATCAACATCATGTCGGCATGTCGTCGTGTCGGCGGCGTGACGTCACTGGCGCGCACTGATTGCTGACGATGTGACGTCACAGAACCCTAATGTACTGACGTCACACTAAGCTGCTGCTATGCTTACTACGATAGCTCAGCAAAAGTAAACAACTTTATTTATGTGCGGGAATGCGGAGTCACGTGGTTTCGCCCTCGACTGATAGATGGCGGTAGAAACGACGACGGATTTATGTATCCCCTCTTATTCGCACGTTTGTGGAATTTGTCAGATTTATTTACTCGCTTTATCCATTATCAGCTCACATACGTTCTCACAGACCTCAAAGGCATACCCCAGAGTAATCATTCCCTAACAAATCAACCGCGTTGGTTCAGTGCAGGCCAGTGAACTTCTCACACAATCTGGGAGTGTAGTTCTTCATCAAAGTGCAAGGTTCATGTAGATCGTATCAAAAATTGCAAACATTGTTAGTGACGTAGATCAAACCTATAAAAGTAATAGTGTTCTGTGATCAAACCACCTGTCCTGGATAGAAGGTAGCAGCCGGTCGCTTTGTGTATTCTTGTTTTTTTATTTTTATTTGAAATATATTCTTGTTACTGGGTAGGTTACTTACAAACAATAACACAGGTGTAGTTTTATTCAATGTACCAAATCTCAACATAAACATTTTTCTAAAAGTGGTAACTGTGGTGTGAGCTTTTGCTATTCCATAAGTCCGGTATTACGATGACTTTGGTGCTCATCATCATCATTATTTGAGCCTGTAGACGTCCACTGCTTGACAAAGGCCTCCCCAAAGATCTTCACGGTGATCGGGAACAAATTTGCGTAGGTAAATATTTAAAAAGTTTTATATTGTGCTCGTGGTCCCTATGAGCCTAATAAGGCTCTGCCCTACCTAAGCTAGTTTTAATGTATGTTAACTGCGAGTATTTTTGGCTGGGTAGTGTTTTCAAGCGTTGTGGAATTCTGCAAGAGGCGTACGCTGGGAAATAGTTAAGTGCGGTAGTTATCATAAAAAGTAATGCGCTGTGTTCGGAGGCAGTTAGCTGTTCCAGGCTCAGGACGGGACACTGCACTGGATCGGTCTGTCTAGAATCTAGAACATTCCAATTTTATAATTTCAGATTTTTGTTTTTGAAAAAGTTCTTCACACTGCAAAATGATCGATATAGATCTTAAAGCGCAATGCGTAGAGTCGGCCGAGGGTTATACATAAAATAAAATGACAATAATCTTTTTTTTTTTTTTTTTTTTTTTTTTTTATTCATAAATTTTAAGGAGGGTTTTTTCTAACAAGAAAATGTCACCCTCATAATAAAAGACAATTACTTATTATCTACGTTTTAAGCATATTTCTACAAGGCTGTACAGGGCCCTAGCAAGGGATGATGTGGGTTTAGCCAAAAGGCTATTACATAGTCCTACTTGACCACAGTAATTCGCAATGTGCATAAATTGAACTCTCTCCGCCTCGTTCCGCACACACTCCATCATCACGTGGTATACGTCTTCGACGATATCGCACTCTTCACAGTTAGGGGAAAGGGTTTTACGCATTAGGTAACCAAAACTGTTCAAAGGTATGTGACCGGAACGGAGGCGGAGAGCAGTTACGATCTCGTTCCTACTCATCCCAGCTCCCTCGAACCAAAGAAATCTATTCAATCCGGGTTGTATAGTTTTGTACCAAATTCCCTTTGACAAAGACCGCTCGTCAAAATATTCCTGCCACATCTCGTTACAATTTTCTTTAGCTAAATAAAGGACTTCAGAAAAATATGGTATACAGTGCAAGTTTATCCCGTCGTACAGCGCTTCCTTAGCCAGAACATCAACGGTCTCATTTTCTTTTATTCCGATATGAGCTGGAACCCATTGGAGGACAATAGTTCTTCTTAATTGACTAAGCCCTAAAATCAACTCCAAGATATCATAGGCTATCGGGAACCCTCGACAACTCGAGGTACACCGAGCCACGTGTTGCAATGCACTTTTAGAGTCACAAAATATAACAAACTTGTCGTAATTGATGGACCTAATATATGAAAGTGCTTCTAAAATAGCTATCAATTCTGCTCGCATCACTGATATGTTGGAGTCGATCTTAAACTTACAACTTAAATTGTTTTGGGGGTCATAGAAAGCTGCACCTGACTGCTGTTTGACCTTAGATCCATCCGTAAAAATTTTAAAATGATTTAAATAATTTTGTTGTACAGCCTCGTCGCATATATCTCTTAAAATAATCTTAGAATAACTTTTTTTACTCCTATTAACAAACTCTAAATTGCATTTTATAGAAAGATCCACATTGCTGACCCATGTACTCAGAGAAAACATATTTACACTTTTGCTTTGAAACACAGCCTTATCTTTCATATGTCTATGTATATCAATAAGTAATGGCACTCTTTTTCGCCTCCAGTAAGTTATATTATTACTACAGCAGTGTTCTAGTTTTTCGAATATACTCAACATGTGATTACTGCTAAAAGATTTACATTTGATCCAGTATTTATAAGCTAAATACTTTCTACGTATAAACAACGGAGGGATACATAGTTCGTTCTCCATCACATGTAAAGGAGTGGTTTTAATAAAGCCTCCTGCTAACCGTAAACATTGGTTCTGAACCTTATCGATTTTGCTCAAGTGCGACTTGCAACTACTATCGTATAGAAAACAACCATAGTCTATTCGGCTCCGTATAACTGCTGTATATAGTCGCCTTAAATGAATTTGATGTACACCCCAGCCAGGACCTCTTAAAATTTGCAAAATATTTAAAAATTTCGAAATCCTTTCTCGGAGTTCATTTATATGTTTCGACCATGTAAGTGATCGATCAAGCCACAAACCCAGGTATTTAACTACTTTAACTGTGTCTAAAACCCTATTATTGACTTTAATACTTAAATTGTCATCTTTATAGCCTCTTTTAAAAATACAAACTTTAGTTTTTATGGCAGAAATTTCTAAACCTATTTCATTCATTAAACTAATAAACAAATTTATAGAATCTTGTAAACAACGGCCACCCTCTGATAAGCGATCACAACACGTGTACAGTGCGAAGTCGTCTGCGTATTGTGAGACACAAACGTTAGTAATGTACCTACATACCTTGTGCGTAGCGATGTTAAATAACAAAGGCGATAACGGATCTCCCTGCGCTAAGCCAATATTTGTACTTCTGACTAACTGAGCTCCACCCACATTCATTTTAAGGAATCGGTGATTAAGAAATCTCCATAAATAAAGACAAATTTTAGCACCTACCCCTACACGATCCAAAATAACCAGTAAAGACATTATATCTATATTGTTATAAGCACTGTCAATGTCTATAAAACAAGCAATAGTAGATTTCCTTTCGGAAAAACCAATTAAAATCGTAGCTATTAAGTTGCTTAAATTATCTAAACAGGAGCTTGATTTTCTGAAACCTGTAGTGTTAACAGAAAACAACTCTTTTTTTTCACAAAACCACTCTAACCTTTTATTTAAGATATTATGAAAAACTTTGCACACACATGACATCAAAGAAATTGGTCTTAAGGAAGAGCTACATGCTTGGTCACGTCCAGGTTTCGGGATAGGAACGATTTCAATATCTCTCCACTGCTTAGGAATAAAACTGTGTTTGTAAAACCGGTTGTATAACTGCAACAGCACTCGTTTTGCATTACTAGGGAGAAACCGTATCATTTTGTATGTAATTCCGTCACTACCAGGTGCTGTATTTTTATTAGGAATACAGTTATTTAATTCCGTTTCAGAAATGGAAGATTCTAAACTAGAGTTAGAAGAAACAAAAATAGGGTTATCTTGAGACACGTAATCTGGTGTTAAACTTTGTAATAATGATTTTGCTATATCTTTGTCTACCTGGCGGCGTCGATATTGTTTATAGCCCTTTATCCATTTCATCTTACTCCACAAGTCACTAGCTGACACCGTTTGGTCTAAATTTGAACAAAACTTATGAAAATTATCGCTTTTAGCCTTTCGGAGTAACTTTTGTGAGTAATGAATTTTATCTTTAAGAATATCTGAATTTCTAGGAGTAGGATTACGTCGAAATTGTGAAAGTGCTAGACGACGCTCAGCCACTGATTTTGATAAATCTGCATTCCAATAAGGACGCGGGGTAAAATTACGGGTAGGGTTTTGCGAGATTCTGATTAAGGGTATTGAAAGTTCAGCAGCAATATTAATGTAGTCTATAAAATTATCGTAATCATTTTGCATGTCATTCGTAAAAGTATAATTGTCAAATAAATTTGAAAGAATTTTGGAATAGGAAGACCAGTCTGCTTTTTTAAAATTTCTTTTGAAAATTGTATCTACGAGAGTAGAATCAGTTATACTGACAGAGAGTTTAATAATACTGTGATCACTGCCCAAAGTTTCATTTAGAACTTGAAAATTCATTTTTAACGCGATATCCGAAGATGCCAGAGAAATATCTGGAGCCGATTTTTGTAGGACTCCATTAACTAATTTGATTCGGGTGGGAGTGCCATCATTTAATGTCACAAATTTACTGTCAGAAAAAGCTTCTAATAACTGATTACCTCTGCGATCTATTTTAGTAGACCAATTAGTGTGGTGACCGTTAAAATCCCCAACTAAAAGGGTTTTTGTATCAGCAATTGAAACCAACCATTCCCAATCAGCCAGACTAGTTGACACAGAAGGTGCACAGTAGATTGAAATAATATTTTTAATGTCAAAACAATTAGAAACCTTAATAAATATAACCTCTATACCTGGGTTTGGAGAGTGAACAATACACTCTGTAACCTTCACTGACTTGTGCACTAACATGGCTAGCCCACCATACCCATCGTCTCGATCACGGCGATATATGTCATAATCTGCTACTTTCAAGTAGCTGTCTGGCTCTAACCACGTTTCGGAAATAGCAGCAATGTGGATCTTTTCTTGACACAAAATATTCTCAAAACTAACTAATTTAGCTTTTAAGCTTTGTGCGTTCCATTGTATTATATTAAAATCGATAAAAGACCGCTTATCCATTACAATAATTCAAAATAAGTTTTAAAAGAGGCCACTCTGAGAAATTTTCTACCACTACTAAAACAAGCCATTCAAAAGTAGTCCTGACAGCCTGAGCAAACTTATCATGGATAGATAAACCTTTCATAAACATTATCTCTTTCAATCTTTGTAATAATTCCGAAAAAGTAACTTCTCTCTGTGCAGTTTTTTCTTCCTTATCAAAAGAGTCTGTGGAAGACATCTCAATGTTTTCATTAAAGATAAAAGATCTCGAATTCGTTTTCATATTCGTGTCTTTAAAGATGCGTTTAGTCGTGGGTTTCTGTTTCGACGCTGTCTTCGCTGTCTCTCTAGGTTGTTGATGAATTTCAACTTTAGTTTTGACTACTTCGCTGTAACTTGGAGATGTTGTCATTCCTTTACGCCCTTCTTGTTGTGATAGATACTCAATCATAGGTTCAATTTCTTCAAAGTTGGTGTCAAAATATCTTGGTCCTGTAACCAGACCCGATGAAGTAGGAACGAATGAAGTTGAAGCAGGAACGAATGAGGTTTCTCTTTCTTGACGTGGAGATTCAGCTACATAGATGGAACGGGCTCTACGGTACGTACAGTTAAACTCTGACATTAACTCACGAATCTTCTTTTCTTTTAAATAAACAGCACAACTCCGGTCCATTGCCATGTGATTGCCTTTGCAGTTTACGCAGACGTACACTCGAGTCGGGCAATTTTCGTGATCTCCGCAACATTTAGGGCAGATTACCTTTCTTGACGTACATCTGGAACGCGTATGACCCAGCTGCCAACACTTTGAACACTGAGATACTGGAAATACATAGGGATCTACCTTAATACGTAGTTCATCCACGTACACGTAATGTGGGAGAAGAGAACCTCTGAAACATAGCCTCACAGTCTCACTCGGAACCCACTTGCCATCCACATCTCTACGCATCAGTCGAACCGCCGAGTTTAAAACCACACGATTATCACACTTCATATTTTTCAAAATTTCTTCTTCTTTCAGCTCTAAATCTACATCTCTTATTAGACCATAAGTATAGTTAACATTTAATGCTTCCTGAAACTTCCAACCTTTGCTGATAAGCTCTTCACATGTTAATAGTTTTTTCATACAATCTTCGGTTCCAAATTCCACTCGAATCTTGTAAGGGGTTAAATATTTAATTTTTAAAATATCTAATATTCCAAAAGATTTAAATATACGCGCCAAACCAAATTGTTTAGGCAATTTTTCTGTACACGAAACATACACTTCCATTTTATTTTCGGCACTATTTTTCTGGTCCATTTGCTTTGATGTATTTTCGAACTCTGTCATATACGGGAGTTTCGTCCCTTCGTTCGAGCCACTACTTCCAATTTTGTGTTTTTTCTTCTCATTTTGTGTCACATCTTCTTCTCCGTTACTTTCTTCTTCTCTGTTCTTTCTTTTAATATTTGCACTTTGTGCCTCCATTGGTATATTTTCTTTCACTCCCGCTTCTTTTATTCTTCTTTCCTGCGATACAAACGAAGAAGGACTTGGTGTTCTCAAACCGCCCTCATTCTCAATACTATTACATTCTGCACTATTATCGACATAACTATCCATTTGGATATAATGGCATAATTAACAATAGGCGCTGGAATGCGGCTTGAGCGCAGTAAACAAAGAACGCCCGATAAGAATCGTGCCTGCCGATCGGCAGCCCGATTAATGCACTCGACAATAATCTTATCTCTGTTAATTATCTTATCAAACAAAACAAAATTTTACTATAATACTTTTTAGCGTTATTTTACTCGTATAATATATAAGTGAAACTGAAATAACTTAATATTATGATAACATTGAAGGTGTCATTTGATAAAAAAAAACCGGCCAAGTGCGAGTCGGACTCGCGAACCGAGGGTTCCGTACAAACCTGCAAGGTTTACAAAGTTCTTTCATTACGACAATCGAGTCATAACTATGGTAATCTTATTGCAAAATGAAATTCATAACATTACAATGGGGAAAGATGGAGGAGCATAAATTTAAGACAAAGATCTCTTTATCGTTTAAGTAACTAAGTACTAAGTAAGTATTTCAACTTGATAGCTCTACGCGTTCATGAGGAAAAAAGTAATAAGTTTATATTTATTAAAAAATATATATTTTGTAATGTAACTAAAAATTTAA
Source organism: Teleiodes luculella (assembly GCA_948473455.1). Classification (NCBI taxonomy): domain Eukaryota; kingdom Metazoa; phylum Arthropoda; class Insecta; order Lepidoptera; family Gelechiidae; genus Teleiodes; species Teleiodes luculella. The sequence continues at coordinate 135,235 of OX419605.1, forward strand.
GGTTTTCGGAATTTTTCCTTTATGTGTGCTATAAAACGTTGCTTCATGCCAAATTTCAAGATTCTAGGTCGACTGGAAGTACCCTTTAGGTTTTGATTCCCTTGCGAGTACTTGCGAGTTTCAAAATATGCAGCTTAAATTGCTGTTTCTTTTGATTGCGTTGACATAGAAGTTTGATTTTGTTACAGCTTAAAGGTATTATAGACCTGAGTATTTGGTATGAATTTCAATTTAATACCTCTACGCGTTTATGAGGAAATGGGTAGTAAGGTTAAAATTATTAAAAAAATATATATTATGTGATGTAACTAAAAATTTATGGATTTCGTAATTTTTCCTTTATCTATGCTATAAGACGTTGCTTCGTACCAAATTTCAAGATTCTGAGTTCACGGGAAGCACCCTGTAGGTTTTGATTCCCTTGCAAGTGTCGAAAATTTGCGGCATAAACGGCTGTATCTTTTGATTGCGTTGGCTTAGAAGTTTGATTTTTTCACAGCTTCAAGGGACAGTAGACCTGAGTAATTGATATAAATTTCAGCTTCATACCTCCACGCGTTCTTGAGAAAAAGGGTCTTGACAGACGGACAGACGGACAACAAAGTGATCCTATAAGGGTTCCGTTTTTTCCTTTTGAGGTACGGAACCCTAAAAATTAAAGATAATTGTTCAATCTTTCAACTTTGTCATATCTTTCTCTAAAACTTACAGTATTTCAGCAAAAAGCCATAATAAGATTTCATAAGGACGTCGTTTTGCTCTCGGAGCGCGCTGGAGAATTATCTCTTCCGTTTGCTTTTGGCTCGCGGCGAGTTTGTCGCGCTGTGTGTCGCACAGTGTCGTACAAGGCGCCATATCTCACAGTAACGACAAAGATGCTCGCTACCGAAAACCAAACATAGAGGTATATCGCGTGAAGTACATACGAAGGGAGAGCAAGTGCGATGAAGGGAAGTAACTGCGTTTAAAAAATATATTTCATATTAAGGTAACATAAGGAGGTAAGGTGGAAGTGAGCATTAAGGTTAAGAAAATAAATTTTAATAGTTGTTTATGGAAAGTTTCTGAAAGTGCGGATATACTGGATTTAAAAATGAAACGTATTTGAAATACAATATGACAGAAATATTCTTAGGACTATAAAATAGCAGGTTATTCCTTGAACACCTGAAGTTCATTGAAGAGAGTACGCCTGCTTGGCATGCAGTGAAGGAACAGTGTTTTAATGAAGCTGCTAACGAGTGGAACGGCGATTACCTGCGTCCCGCTCGCACCCGCACAGCCACCGATCCGACTGCAAGGACGAATTTGCATCTAGTTCTGTTGCTCCATAAATCCCTCGCAGGCGACAGTTCTTCTTACAGTTTCATCTCGTTATAATATCTTATGGGAGGAACGCACGCGGTGATATATGGCCGAGCGGAATAGTTTGCAGATTTTTAACTTGATAAAAGTATTTTAAACCGCGTCGTGAATACGAATTTACTGGCGCGGCACACACTCCGATATTAATACTCGGCCTGATTCTAGTTATTACGTTATATATCACTTAAATTTAAAGTTTGGAAATTTAATTTTGAAGACGTCAAACATCGCGTAGTTAAATGAAACGTCAATTGCATATAAAATACCATCATTTATTAGAATAGAATATACTATTTATTGTATTGTATTAAATGACATTTTTCGTTACAAAAGATTAGGAACAGAAAAAATCCTTAGTCTAAAACCCCGATTCAACCCGTTCGAGGTCCGAACGAGCCCATTGCTGGCCGCATTTCCCCGTTGAATAGTCAGCGAAAATTGCTGGACCAGGAACGAGCCGGGGCACGGCGGTCACAGCCAACGGTTCCTCATTTAAAATTAGATTCATTAGTCTGCCGTCTTTTTCAATCTCCATATTTTATTTAAGGTTAGAGTGTGACTTAGGAGAATTACCACCAGTGTGTGCATTTGGCAGCGCTAGGCGCCCCGCTAAGGCAGTTTGGGTATCGTCACTAACTCACTACACATTCACACCTACTACAGCCTTCAACAGTCCACTGCTGGACTAAGGACTCTACCACCCTGCATCTCATAGGAGTTGTTTCTATAATCGCTGCGCTTGGCAGGCGGGTTGGTGACGGCTGTTGGTGTTGATTACACCGGTGAACGCTACCGCCCATTCCCCTGGCATGTTCTTTTAGTCGCCTCATAGGTACGAGTTGTGTTGGAGTACGATAGTAATTATAAGTAGTATTACATTACATACTTTTGTAATTCTAAATACCTTAACATTAGTGATGCTGAAAGTGAAATAAGTATGGATGAAATTGTGAAAGCGTTGAAAAGTATGAAATTAGGTAAGGCTGCAGGATATGATAGGATTTCCGTTGAGATGCTAAAGGCTGGGCAGGGAGTGGTTGCGAGTCAGTTGTACCGCCTTTTCAACTTGTGTTGGAGGAACTGCCGAGTGCCAGAAGACTGGTGTAAGGCTGTAATCGTACCGTTGTACAAAGGAAAAGGGTCACAATATGATTGTAAAAATTTCCGCGGAATAAGCCTCCTCAGCGTTGTTGGAAAACTGTATGCGAAAGTATTGATTGAGAGAGTCATGAAAGAAACGGATAGGAAGGTATGGGATGTGCAAGCGGGATTTAGAAGGGGAATGGGATGTACAGATCAGGTCTTTTACTTGCGATGCATAGCGGAAAAGTTCTTGGCTAAAAGCCAGAAAGTTTATTGCGCGTTCGTCGATTTGGAAAAGGCCTACGATAGAGTGGTGAGGAATGAATTGTGGTCAGCATTATCATGGCATGGTGTTAGCGATGATCTTATACGAGCACTGCAATCTCTTTACAAGAATTCTAGTGCTTGTGTAAGAATCAATGGGGCGTACACTGACTGGTTTGGCATCGAAAAGGGTGTTAGACAGGGATGTGTAGCGTCACCGTGGCTATTCAACTTGTTCATGAATACATGCTTGATGGATCTGAAAGAGAGTGATTGTGGATTAAGAATGAATGAGTTACTAGTCAAATGTCTTCTCTACGCTGATGATCAAGTGCTACTTGCATCCTCGGCTCAAGAGTTGCAGGTGATGGTAACTAGCCTAAATGAAGCATTGGAAAGAAAAGGAATGAAAGTGAATGTAAGTAAGACGAAAGTATTGGTGTTTGAAAGAGAGGAAAATGTGACCGAGTGTGATATTAGGATAAAGGATGAACAATTACAGCAAGTGAATGAGTTCGTATATTTGGGATCGTTGTTTACTAGGGATGGAAAACATGAAAGTGACATTGAAAGGAGAGTGAATGCTGGTAATATGGTGAACGGGGCGCTGTGCGCCTTTATGAACAGTCAGAAGGTGTCTAAAAAGGCACGTCTGGCTGTTCATAGGGGGGTACTGCTTCCTACTCTAATGTATGGGAGCGAAAGCTGGGTATGGCAGAAAAAACATGAAAGTAGAATATGTGCTGTAGAAATGAGAGCATTGAGAGGTATGATTGGCGTTAAATTGTGTGATAGGATTAGGAACAGTGTGATAAGGGAGAAATGTGGAGTAAAAGAAGATGTTGTGACGAGAATTGAGAAAGGGATGCTAAATTGGTTTGGTCACGTGGAGAGAATGAGTGAAGAGAGATTGACTAAACAGATTTATAAGGCGAGAGTGGAAGGAAGCGTTGGAAGGGGTAGACCAAGACGAACGTTCCAAAACCAAATCGGGGACGTTCTGAAAAAAGGTCGGGTCAAGAGTACTCTAAACCGACGAGTATGTATGAGGAGATTAATGAGTGTGGATGAAGCGAAAGAAGTATGTTTGGATCGTAGCAAGTGGAAGGAAGTGGTCTCTGCCTACCCCTCCGGGAAAGAGGCGTGAGTTTATGTATGTATTATCACGACGTAGGCGCCGTCAGCAGCACAATCCTGTCGTAGATTTCCCTCGCCACATAAAACGAGGATCTGGACTTCTAAATTATTTATTGATGAAGAACATGACATAGAGACCAGCTCGTAGCTGGAGCTACGGCCGTCTCAGTTGGCAGCCACTAAATTCAAATTCATTATCGCTTTTCATAATTAAATGGCTCAAACGCGGAAAGAGGCTGCCAGCACGAACGCGGTGAGCATGTAGGATGCATGCACACCACATCCCGCCCGGTACAGTTAAAAAAAAATTTGCAATACCATTGCAATATTTTTTAACAATACTTTGTTACAAAGTTCTGTCCTAAGCTAAGCTACCTGCCTATGGACGGATAAAAACATTACAAAGTCACAGACATGTCAAAAGCTGACTGCTGCTACCAGCTAGTTGGTGTTGTATTTTTATCCAACTAAGTTGATCAAAAACCATCCAGAAAAAAGAATCAACACAGCCAAGCATGTCTGTCTACAGTTAATCCAAATAGACATTCAATAAAATTTCGAAAAAGTTTACTAAACCTATCTGTGTCGGATACTATGAATAAAATAATATTAACTAGTTATTAATAATTCAATAGTCACCAAATAATCAATTAAGAAAGGTTAAAGAAATAAATTTGAAAAAGTTGGACGACCAATGAACTACAAAATTACCAGAAAATAATAAAATGAATTTATAGTAAACGCGCACGGCTATCACCAATAACAAAACCTAGCTTTGGGCAAGACATGGGAATGGGAGCTATTTTCTTTCTTCAGCTCCAACCTATCCTCTGAAAAGATTAGTGGGAATTCACCTAGCTGCGGTACCGGTAACGAGAGTACTCAAAGTCATGAACCCAACCAAAGTTCCTCCACAGCACTATGTGCTTGATGTGGAGTGACAGTAAATATTCCGTCACGGAACACACTTAACTAAGCATCAACCAAATTAACCCCAAAAAAAACTACCCAAATTCTAGTTAAACGCGCACGTTTTTCTTTCTTCATACCATGTGGTCATCTAGATTTAAGTCGTCCAGCTTTCTCGAAGGGTCATCACATCAGAAACGATCATCATAATAAATTCGTCATCAGTTTTTTGTTTTTTTTTTTTTGGTTAATCTGAAACATTTTAAAGCATTAACACAGGAAAACACTCGCACATCCTAACCAATCCTACACAGAAAAAGAAATATTGGAAACTAACCTATATTTACTATATTTTACATAATTATTTTCCATCGAAAATATTATTATATTTGCAAAATATTTGTAATAAAATTAAAATTTTCCATGTTTACAATTTGTTTGACAGAATTTCGTCAGAATTGTCATGAGTCATTTTATTCATGACACAAACAAAAAGACATTATTTACAACAAACTTATCTCCATGACTACGTCAAACCACGAAAATAAGAAATTGATTAAAAAGGGAAAAATTAGCTAAAATATATACCTACACCATAATACACTATTTACTCTTCTACAAGCTAGGTAGGCAAAAAAAACAGCGACTCTTCAGTCGTCTCTCCACTTCGCACTCTTCTAAAACGCATCTTCAGCATCATAACACAACGGAAAATCACATCAACATATTTGCTTTTAGCAGCAAATCACACGAAGCTCTTCAAACTTCATAAAGGCCACTTCACCAAGCCTTTAAACACAACTAATAAAATGAATATAGAGACTTAGCTTTTATCAACACATCCTTTGGACGTCACAAATCCTTATACGTCCGCATACATCGGCATACATCTTCGTTCGGTCGTAGAGCGCTATCACACCAGGACAGCACCTCGGCAGCTCCTTCTTCCGGACATCAGATTCTTCGTTTAAATCTTCTTCTCACGAAATCACGGGGAATCGTAGCTTCCTACAGGGCTCCTTGAGCACTCTTTTCTTCTGCTAGCGAGGAAGGTGGGGCTCTTGTAGCCCTCCACCATATCACGACGTAGGCGCCGTCAGCAGCACAATCCTGTCGTAGATTTCCCTCGCCACATAAAACGAGGATCTGGACTTCTAAATTATTTATTGATGAAGAACATGACATAGAGACCAGCTCGTAGCTGGAGCTACGGCCGTCTCAGTTGGCAGCCACTAAATTCAAATTCATTATCGCTTTTCATAATTAAATGGCTCAAACGCGGAAAGAGGCTGCCAGCACGAACGCGGTGAGCATGTAGGATGCATGCACACCACAGTATGTATGTATGTAATTCTAAATCCATGATACATTGCTGTACCGATTATGTTTAATTTGAGTAAATTATATTTTTTGGGTTCATATTCTTTGCAACACTTATTTCATGTATCAAAGTTCAAAGTTTGAAGTATTTATGTACTAATCCCCTTATCCTTAATGGACGTAAAAAAAAAACAAATATATAAACACATTTAGAAATTAAAATACTCGTATATCTTATTCCGTTAAACAAAACAACTCATTTCATCGTTATTTCTTTATTATCAGATTGTCCGCGAATGCTTTTAACGCCGAACGTTACAAATAATAAAATACTCAAACGTTTTACGATGTCCAAAATAAAATACAATTGAAATCAATTCTGCTACGCTGCGCTGCAAAACATTTTTATTTTCATAAATATTAAATTCCTCTTCCCACATTTTTGAAGTTTTTAATTTTTTTGCAAATATTTTAAATTTATTAGATACTGTCTTTAAAATAAATTTATCTTACTCTGTGCAGGCAATGAACCGTCTGAATATTAGATTATAGTTTTTGTTACATATTAATTAAGGTATAATAATATACTTTATTGCACACGAGAAATATAAAAATTGTAAAAGGAATTTCTTTTCTGCACAATAAACGGAACTTTAACCTGTAAATAATGAATATGTAGAGTTTGTCTAAGTTTAGAGTATTCAATGACTTGTTTTATATTTTATTAAGAGTCTTTTCATAGCCTAAATATTCAAAACAATAATTTTATCAGAAATAAAGAAATCTTGGTTATGCTATCTTAGTTTCCTAGGTTTGAATCGTTTAGATAACTCAATACAAATCCTAACTCCAGCAGCTTACCTGCAGACTGCAGTTCTGTCATTTGTACTATCGTAGAGCAATTATGAGCACTATGGTGGACCCAAACCGAGTTAGCGAGTTGGTTGCTATTTCGGTGACAAACACGATCTTTGCACCAGGGAGCAGAGGCGAGCAGAGAGCGGGGAGGAGCGGGGAGCGGGGAGCGGGGGCTTTGGGCCGGGACAGCCAAATCAACAACAGATTAGGGCTAGTTATCGTGCCGTATAAAGTTAGGACACTGGACACCATGTCTCTCAGTGCCGCTAGATTGGAATATTGAATTCAGTGTAAATAAATAAGGTCAATTAAAATGTCACATGATTCATTATTATCTAGTTCACCGTCAGTTTGGTCTCCCCTTAGGCCACCACTCAAGCTTATATAAAAACAATGTGGTATTCTAAAGGTCAATAAATATGTTGTAAAGGGCTTCACACACAGCAGCTATAATCTACATCTTTACATTATAGCACGATACATCTCATTAAATCTTTCCATAGAAATCGCCAGGAGACAACACACAGCAGCTATAATGTAACAAAGAATGTAATGTACATTAATAATATAGCTGCTGTGTATGAAGCCCTTTATGTAAATGCATTACTTAGTTATAAACAATAATTATTTTAGTTAAAGGATATCTATGAAGAGTACAGAAAAAGCACAGCAAACAATATTTAATTTATTTCAATATTGTTAGAATTACTTTTAAAATAAACCTTTCTGTTACTATTGTGGACAACAGTATCTAGAGTGAGCTCATGTTTTTCCTTTCCGTTTCCCTGAAGGGCTTCAGGCGGGGTATTATTTTGCAGCGTAACAAAAAATACTAAGCCTCGATAATATAACAGTATAAGTATCGGCTATCAGATCCGCCCGCTACTGCACGGATCAGAATTTAACGTACCAAGAATTTTCTTATTTACGACCGCTCGATACGTAACATAATCAGCTTTTCGTTTTTTATTCTTCCTTTGAAATTGATCCCGAAAAAGGTTGGCTTCTTAGAATTTCTTTTTTCTAAAAGATAACTTATGAAATTATTAAATTCACGATTTTATGTTAGTTCAACGGATAAGTCTAATCTTGATTATTACATTACAAGTTATCTCAATTTCCTGCAAGAATATTCTGAGAAAATTACTTGAATAAAAAGAAATAATAATATATAAAAATAAAATAAAAATAAATAAATAAATAAGAAAATTTACTGAAACTAATAAGTATATTATTACTTCACTGCGCATCCCGAACAGATGCAGAGGCGCGGCTAGACGATTCCGTATTTATTGGCAAAAGAAAATAAATAGGCCCTTTCATAGGTAATATATGTGTGCAATAAAACAGGCATCGTATGAATCGGCGAGGAGTTGAGAGGGAAAAAATAAAGTCTGTCGGTCGGAAGCGATCGCATGAATACGAATAGAGCGCACCTGCGGCCGAGAGCAGCGGTAGATCAACTACTGACTGTCGACTACAGGCGGGGAGGGGGGCTTATATAGCAGGTAACTTGTTTAGGAGTTCTTAGGGGCACGAAAGAAAAAACATCTTCGTGCCAGTATCAAATTGTTTCGAAGCAAGATTTACAAAACCAAGATATTAAAATTAATGTAATTATACTGAGAACCAAAATTATTTATTTTCCAACGACTATTTAAGTTACACTCAACACGTATATCCCGCATTGTGAATTTACATTTACCTTAATTTTGATCACAAGAATACGGACCAAGGGAGAATTTCACATCATTATTAAAAAGGGTCTACTTATTACCTAGCTATACTCGTAACGCTATCTAGCTGTTGTTTTAACTAGTAGCAGTAGTTAATACCTAGTCCCCTTTTTATATACGCTGAGACTAGTTGCTTATTCCGGAAAAGTTTTTATTTAGAGTTTGTGAGTAAAACAAGATCACTTTGAGGTATTTATTTATGTCATGAACCAGATTAACGTATTTAAAATAATATTTCAATGAGAGAATTTTCGGTCAACAGTCAACACTCATTTCAAATATTCCAGGAGGTTACAGCAATTATGGTACATACGAATAAAAATGTTTCAATATTAATGAGATCAATAGTATCGTCGTATCCGGGGACTATCGTATATTTTACATCAGGGACGCCATTTATCCCGTCGGTCCCTATAGTGAGCTCACTCTGTAGTCAAGGTAACTAATACGAGTATGTTCTTTTTTATCGTTGCCGTGCAATTTCTGTGACGCAAATAAAAATTGTTGCGAGTTCAATTTACTTTTGTTAATTGTTTTCATTGAGTTCATTTTAATCTTTCTTAATATGTTGAGTTACTATTTCTTAATTGTTATTGTCAAAACTCGCGTTAGCTTCTTGGCTATATAATCAGAACATTGTCTTCCTGACTAAATTCATCAGACCGAATAAATGAAATGTGGTTGCGCGTGTTATAGTTTTTCGCACTATTTTGTAAATAGCATTGGTTTGTGGATAAATGCATCCCTTTCCTTCCTACACTCTCCCTCCCGCACAATGCCTGCCCAAGATGTGCAAGAGCCTTCTCGCTCTCGCGCATTGGAAGATTGGAAGACTCGCGACGCGAGCAACACAAATTAGTCGCACCACGGCAACACTGTCGACCGCACGCCTAGATTTGTTGCATCGACTCCACGACGCGCTCCGTAACCGCGAGTGTCTCGTGTACATATAGAACTTTTGCGCTGTATATAGAACTGTGAAAAAACCCAAACTGTGTCGTGAAGTGTCGCGCTTCTAAAGGACAATCCACCTCCAGGACAGTGCAACACGCTTGGAGCGATAGCGTCACCAGCCAAGGTCACTCAGCTTCCAGGTATGTGCTTTCCTTCTGGCGAGCTGATCTATACCTCAGCTCCCAATCAGCTCGTCATTTCCCTCATTACTTAATACACAAACCAATATCTTGTCGTATTCTTTTCGATTCATTTGTAGCAACTTAGCCGCCATCTTTTCCCTCGCGCTTTTCGTAAATTTTCAATTACAGTCCACTGCCCCACCAAAATGTAAACAGCACTATAGTAAAATACGAAAGAAAATTATGACTACACCTGCTTGCTAAGAAGAAGGCCTTCTCTTGAAAAGGAAATGGCCGTAAACCGTTGAAATTATTTGGTTAACATAATAACATAAATTTAGTCTGCTACGTCATGCTATGTTAAGAGCAATCAGATTTCTAGTTATTTTTATTTCTTTCACTGGAAGTTTTTAAATGAACGAACGTAAGGAGATGGAATATCTTTCGGTATGACGTTCAATTAGCTCGAGCTCCCAATTATCTGCTATAGTTTCGTTCCCGGATGAACCAGGAACTTCACCTGGAGTTAATCCCTACTGAAAATTCCGATAAGAAGATTTTGCAGCAAGTTTGACGATTAAGTTTCATCGCGGATGAGTATTTTATCTACTTACATAGTCACAGACAGTGAATTTTAGTTATTTAAATTGTAATTCGATCAAATTATAATTGTTTAAACGGTTTAAAAAAAAACACTCAATGACTTATTCATTCTTATTTGACCTGAAACTTAGGCCAAACTGCCTCCATTTAACTAATATGTGATCCAAATGAGTTGAAAAAAATTGAACGTAGGTACTCCAGCCTCTTTAACATAATGAACCCATCCTACTAAAAGCAAAATGGTTAATTTCCATTACAGTTTCCCATAACATGACGCAACGATCTAATTTCCATACAAGAAGCCCCTGCGATCTCCAGGAATCCTATTACGTCTGTGGGACGGTCCGCGTCTCGGACGTGTTAACACGACGCGTGCCGCCGATTGCGTCCAAAGCCGCCCATAAATATTACATTCGCCCGCAAATCTGGTATTGGGCGAGGCCCGCGCCGCCGCCGCCTTGCGGTATAAATTAGCAACAGAACATTCGTGTCTGACACGCGCTCCGTCTGTTAAAGCAGCACCTCTACTAGGGTAACATCCCCATTGAAGGATCGTTCGTTAACAGCCCATATACCTATGTCCCTACCGAGGGGCTTGAGCCTGCCTTGAAATTAGGGTAAATTGTCTTTAGCCGACCATGCTGCCCGGCCAGTTCGTGTCGGTAAACTACACACACTACCTTTGAATTACTTCGCAGGTGTGTGCAGGTTTCCTCGAGATGTTTGACAGAACACTTACATTCAATTACGAAGATTTCAGGTTTGACTCCCTCATCATCATCATCATCATGTCGTAGTTTGACTCCCTTAAATAAATCCTTCAGATTGTTTACGATATTTCTGGCTGATTTGAAGTGTATAGAGGTGTGGGTGCTGAAAATGTTCACAATAAGAATTGTGATTGAATGTCACCTAGTGAACAAATATCTCTTGTACACAGTTTATTTGCGCAAATATATTTTAAAGAATTTTAGCCAAAAAATTTAAATATTTTCTACGACCACTTAAACGGAGGTTTTGGGACATTTTCCTACTTAGTGCCGTCTGATGTCGCCAACTGTCTTCGTTACCTCACGCAAATTATTATTCATTTCTTCTTTAGCTGTGATAATGGATAGCTCTTAAAATTTATCTTGGGGTATTTCCCTCGTTTCATTGTTGCCGGTCGATGTGATTTCAACGCAAATCCATCTCGATGGGCCATTCGCGGTTTTTTTAACGGGAAAATATTTTTAATCGGCGTTAAAAATGAGGCCCGTTTATTATTCACGTTGTTATTCGCGTTATGGTCGCGTTTAGTTAATCCTCTCGTAAATATATCCGTTTCAAGCAGAAATATAAATTCGGGCATTAATGCGCGGGGGTTAACATAAAATTTGCGCAATGTTACGGCGCTGATAACAATAATATTTCTGTGATGTGAATGTTACATTCGGTTTAGGCTGTAAATACAGAAATTAATAGACTGTTGTGCAGGGGTGCTTAGTTAGTTTGGTACATCTCTTAGGTGCCTTAGACCAACCACTGATTTTGCAAATCCTGTTAAGAGCCACCAAAATATTACATTTGACATAACACGGACATGTAAGAAACGGCTATTTCCATAAAGACCCACCGGTATAACATTCCTGCTGAAACACGGAATTTTGTTTGTTGTTTAGGTAAACACATCAGAGTACCCACTAGGATACGAACCCGTAATGTCTCCAAAAAGGCAAACTATTACTACAGTCTATTGTGCTATATTTCGTGTACTATGTGTTGATTGATTAACTGCAGCCCAGCATTATTATATTTAAAAAATAACAAAAAACAAAATCTATCTAGAATGTTTCATTCAATTAGCCCGGCAGACGACACGCTTACCCGAGTGACTTTGACATTGACTTTGACATAAATTTTCGAGCAATAATTTTTATACAAGTTAGTGAACTAGGTTTCTCCATTACCGTCTTCTTGTGTTGTGTATACTCGCAGTTGAATATTTACGTCTAAACGGTTGAAAGCCGCCATTAGGGCTGTGCTCGAGGAGTAATTTCATTATTAATGCGTATACTTTAGTGATGCGATGTGACATGACGTAATATAGCTCGAAATATATGACTGCGAAGTTGAAAATCATCACTAAATCATTTTACTGATACAAAAGTTAAATTAAAAACGACTGATTGCACCTACTACGGTGTAGAAAGTGGCTGCTACGGCGTAGAGGGTCACTGCTACGGCGTAGAGGGTGGCTGCTACGGCGTAGAGAATGGCTACAAATGGTATTTTAACCATGTTGGTTTGTCATTAGGAACATTTTACTTAGCGAAGACCTAAAGTATAAAGGTGAACGGACCTTTGAAGGCTTTTTTAAAATGTATTATAATTCTTTAGAAATAAGCAGATCTAGCTCTGTTGTGTCGCCTCACTATATGTGATAGTCTTTTGTCTGGTTATGTATATAAAATGTTTTGTGATTAACGATGATATTTTGCTGGTTGTTAATCACATCACTAGTTTTCAAAGCGGGCCTCGTCGGATCCGCAGCACAAACCGATTTATTCGTAAACCAATAAGCGAGAGATAACTTTGTCACTCGACGCCGAATGCTCACTGGGACCGCAAATGTAGGCACTGATTTAAGAAAACCAAACATTGCTGAAAATTTAATTTTACTTATTACGTAACGTTACGTTTGCAAGTATAATTCTGATATCTGTACTGAAAAAATAAAAATGTTAGGACTTTTATTAAATTTATTATCAAGTTAATGCTAATGTTAAATAAATTAATACCAAAAAGAAAGTATAAATATTAATTGGTCTTAATTATATAAATGTTCTGCTTACATTAACATTTATGCAAAGGCCAACGTTATTTGGCTCATTTTCAAAGGTTTATTCAAATTTATCAGTGACGAGTCTTATTGTATTGAGATTAATTCAAATCCCACCAATGATCTACTCATTCTAGCCTTGAGCTTGTAGAATATAGAATCTAGCGGTTGGCCTTTGTTAGGGCTAGCCAATAAACAACTGGCAAATCATATTATATAGCATCATATCGTGCCGCGCTTGCTGCTGCGGTTCATTAATAATTGTATAAATTGATGGTATTATGATAAATGAGTTAGAAGATAAAATAATACTATATCAGCTGGTTATTTCTTATAGTGTAATTAAGCAGAGCAAGCAAAGCGTATATTGGCTGTGGTTAGCAATCGCTGTGTAAGTATTATAATATAATATAAAGTAATACTAAAATATTATTCATAAGTTACACTGCTTAATACCAAGACTACGCATTATTGTGCAAATGAGGTATTTTCTAGCTACAAGTCTTTCTAGTACATACAATCCTTGTTCTTGAACAAGAAAAAAAAAAATAGACAAGAATTGTACAATTCAGTTCAGAGTTTTGAAATGACATATTTTAGCGATCCATTTCTATTATGTAGTATAGAATACAACACAATACAATATACTTTATTGCACACATGAAAAAACAGTACAGTGAAATTAACTAAAATTATAGAAAGTGTACATGTAGGCGGCGTTATAGATGAGTAGCAATTTCTACCGAGCAACCTTAGATGTATTGTGACCTGTGATATGTATGTATATCTGTGTTGTCTATGGCATCATTCGCTCTTTGCGATGTGGAGGATGCTTGGAGGCTATCGACCTTAAACCGGGTGTACACATTAATAAATGAATCACTCTACAAACGAAAACGTGACGCCGGTTTACATGCGTACACATTTTAACGAGGTTGTTACGGAAATAATGTTCTAATAGGAACACCTACAGAAGTGAATTGACAAAACAAATTACTTACTTATTAAGAAATGCAGCATTTTGCAAAATAATCTGTAAGAAAACATAATTATGTATGTGACAATGATGTATATGACGTAATGCCAGTCACCCTTCAGGTAACAACGCCCGCACCCGCCGGCGGGGGCGCGGCCATTACCAAAATCAGAATGTATAATCAGAGACGGAGCCCCTCAGGCGTGGTTCCTTCACGATGTTTTTCAATATCAACGCGCTAGGCCGTGGTCCGAGGCTCCCTTGAACCGCCCCTAGACGCGTTGGTATATGACTTTTTTTGGGGTAGAGTCTTCCGCTCCCCCGCAAGTCCGGTGAAGCTTGATCCGTCGTACCTTTTCGACTCAAGCATAGGTCAATTAAAAAAAAAAAGACGTAATGCCAAATTAACCCCGAAATATTATATTATTACTCCTTGCCTTGTATTATTACTCCTATATTATTATGGTCTAAAATGGCTATTAGAGTACACAAACCTGTGTTTTGGCGATGATTGGAGTACAATGGGCAGATTCGGAGAGTCACTGCTGCGTTTTATGTCTGATCGAATCAAATTAAATCATTTATTAGCTTTGCATAAGGTACAAAAAGGGATGGTCAACAAAATAAACAAAACACCTACACAGCCTTGTAAAGCTGCATGCAAAATGGTTTACATAAATGTTAATTACAGATAATAATATGATGTATTGACAAAAATAAAGTTAAATTAGCAGTTCCAAGGCTGCTGGCATAAAAAAATTATGTGCCGACTCTGCAAAAAAGCCGAAGTGTAGTCTATTTAAAACACCTCAAGACACTTTTAATGTAAATGAGTGAAGTCTACATTAGCATGTTTACGAGTGCGAATCGGCTGCAAGCGTTCGGCGCGCGGCCTGTGGCGCCGCGGAGAGCGAGGCAAGAACCAACCACCAAACTTTAATTAAGATCGTGGTTTACATTCAAATAGCAAATTAGCCGCCTTTACTATGAACGGTAGACGGTCGGTAAACCGCGAGCTCTCTAAACTGGGGCTAACTGCTAATTTCGGAACATTCCCCAAATTACCTTTATTACCCATTCGTTGTCAGTCAAAATGTATTTGAAGGACTTCCATTTGCATCTGAAGCGCGGAGATAAAAGATATTGCTACAATGTAGCTTCGATATGATGCGACGAATAAACATTTTATATTCTCCCAGTTTCTAGTTCCAAGAAAGGCAATCCTACCGGCTGCGCCAGATTGTCATTGGAGCGTGAAAAGTGTAGAAAGAAAGGAGCATTTATTCATAAGTGTCGTCGGTTCTCAGTGGATATCTGGGGGCCATCAATATTGCGAGCTGGGGATTTTACAAATCCTTGCCTATTGAAAACACGCGCCGAGAGACAGATATTCAATAACCGCCCAATGCCGCCCATACGCCGCCGCCGCCTGAAAGAATATTAGGCCTCGCCGCCTCGGGCGGTGTCCCTTGCTATTCTGTAAATATACGCTTTTATAGTAATTACGTTTTTCATTTGTCTGCTGACGTAAAGGTTTCGAATGGACCGATCCAGAAACATTCCTGGAAAAGAGGTTTAATGGATGAAATGCTTTTATTATAAATTTAGATCTAAGCGAAAGTTGAATTATGCAATATGTTTTCTGCTAATTTATAGAATTTAAAATTAATATTTATGATAATTAATTTGGCGCAAATAAATAGTAGTTTTGGATAAAATTACCTGTAACCGACGGATGGACAGATACAAGAGTGATCCCAAAAGAGCTCTCTCTTTATTTTATTTCTTTAGATACGAAACTCTAAAAAAATTATATTATTTTATCTTCTTAATTAAATTATTTTACATGTCTCAACAATGTTCTTTACAAAATTATTATTTGCTTGTTCTTTATTTTTTACTTTAAAAAAATTACATACTACACGTATGATCATTTTCTATCGCGATAGAATAGAATAGAATAGAATATACTTTAGAGATATTATTGAAGCGAAACTTGTTTTAATAAGTTCGTTTATGAACAATAATTGAACTCTGAAATCGGTTGCAATTTAATTAATTCATCGTGTATTAATAACAGGAAGAGGCTTTAGTCGAACTGTTATGGGCTCAGCATAGCAGAAAGTAAGTAAATTAAGGTAATCATTATGTTGTCTTTTGATAATTCTTAAAATGTAGTCTACTAGATTCTTTAAATGTTTTCCATTCAGTTGGGGCGTACGTAGTTATTTTAGTATATAAATATTATCCTGATTATTTTAAGTAAATGTTTCAAACGCAAGCAAGCGCAAGGCAAGTAATGCTATACTTTGACGATTAATGTAATTTAAAATTTGTTTTCTCAAGTTTTTTAAGAGGTTCATAAGTGTTCAAAGTAAGATTTTGCAATATAATTTTTCAACATCAAGTATAAATAAAAAATGAACGTTTTATAAACATTTACATTTTGTCTTGAACTATCAATATTATAATACATAAATAATATAATATATAACAAATAAATAAGTAAATAATAGCACTCTAAACATTTTGTTTCATTATGGTTAAAATATTTAAATGCTTGTTAGTGCAATATGATAAATGTGTTTTAATAAATACTTCTAACAACCTTCGTGGTCGAGTGGTCAAAAGCTCGTCTGACTTTACGGAGGTTCCGGGCTCGAATCCCGATGGGGATCCGTCATACAAATATCACTTTGTGAGACTTTCTCTAGTTTGGTTAGGACATTGCAGGCTGAATCACCTGATTGTCCGAAAAGAAAGAAGATTCCGTGCTTCGAAAAGGCACGTAAAGCCGTTGGTCCCGGCTACTATCTACGGATGTAGTCATTATAGGAGCCATATCGAAAGCCTAAGGCGGCTCAACAATTCCGACACCAGGGTTTGTGAGCTAGGTTAACCTCGAAACCCAGACGATAAGAAGAATAAAATATATACTTCTAAGGCAAATAAACTTTGTAACAACATAGGATTTAATTTGTGTTACAATTTTAGTTCTACAAGACAGAGCGGCACGCGAAGCTATCAGTGCAATTCGCTGAACGGATTTATTTTTAATTGTTTAGTTGCAATCGCGCTGCAATCACGAACGCAAACAGCCGGTGCGGAGTGGTCTGTACACGCCACGCTTGTTTGGTGTAGTCTGTACGCGACGCGTGTTTGTGTCAACAGTGAGCTCTTCATTCGCGAGGAATTGCTTGCGGCGGCGTTCATTGCGAACACGATCCAAGCCACGTCTGGGAGTGGTAGAAAAAAATGGAATGTTAAATAGTACGATGGTATTTATCAAGCTTGTACACAATGCTGAGATCTGTGGAAACGTGTGGAAGCGGACCATGAGTCCCGCTTGCTTATGAGTTAGTTAGGACTTTCATTATGATTTCAGAAAAGTTTTAATATTATCATTTTTGTCTTTTGAAAAAGATGCCACCTCGCAGACTGCGACAATAAATTTTAGCATTCTCGTATACGCGACGCAGTTGAAAATACTTCTATCAAGTTAAAACTTGCCAACTATTTCTCGCGGTCGTTTATCACGCGTGCGTCTGCATGAACCAAATAAAACTGCACCAAGCGGTGTCGCGCAAAAAGAGCAGCAGACACACGTACTAATGTTATAAACGAGACAGACTGTCACACACACGCACACACGACTACATCTTGAATCATCTGAAAATTTTATTCTTCTACATACGAATGCCACATTTGCACAGCCAGCCATGGACAGCTCTCGTCCTTGTTACTAATTAGCTTTGAAGGAAAAACTTAAGCTTGACATCGTTAAGGGGAACATTTTATATGTATAATTTAATAACTTTAGTTCGGTTATGAGCCCACATAAGAGGACGCTTTTAATACGTATAACGAAAGTAACCTTGTCGAAAACCAACGCGAGCGTAGCCGCGGGCGGGGCAGCTAGTTACACAATAATATTTGTACTACTAAATAACAAACTTGAGATTACACATAGACGATTAATTTTCACGATTCAGTAATTTAAAATGAACCTGTTGGATGTTAATATTACTGAGATTTTCAGTTAAGCCGGACTAATAATATTAATTTGGATTCCGGGAAGAACCTTAAAATAAAATAAAAACATCGCGTGGAAGTAGCCTCATCGACATGACGCTAATTAAACTAAAAGAATTATCTAAAACAAAAACTGTAGAGGTCGAAAATCCGTATATAGAAAAAAAGCTTAAATCCGAGTCAGGAGGATGTAAGATTTTTTCTTTCTTCGTTTGTCTGTTACTAATCTCCTAAACTGTTAGACCGATTTAAATAAAATTTCACATGGTGGTACCTTATATCCCCGGTCAACATCTTAGATAGTTTATACCGCGGGAAAATATCTCATTCTTACGGGAAACTGCATGGAAAAGAAAAAAAAACAACGCGAGCGTACACGGTAGTGCGCAGGCCAAGTTATAGCAACAGGCCGCGCGCATGCCGTGCACTATTTACAAACCCTTTCGGCCTACTTTTGGCCCCCTGTAGCTCAGTGCCTATTGCAAGTACAGAAATAAAATTGTACCTAAGTAATCATACTAAAGCTTGGTGGCGAGTCTTGGGAAGTGGATCGGGCTGTTGATAAAGATGATTATGATCGATTTTAAAGTGCATCTAACCTTGCCATTGGATTGGATTTCAACTCTTTTTTAGGCGAACAATTTAGCCGATAGGAATTTGGCCCCCTTTTTAACAGGTATGTTTTTGGTGGGATAATATCCTAAAGTTTTAAGTAAATTGTTTTTAAATTCAATAAACGTTTATAGTTAATTCATTAATTTGCACTTGAAAGTAACTTAAAAGTTGACATTTACATTTGAAAATACACATCGGTCACCTTAGTTAGATGTTGTTTACATGTGGACATTAATATAAAATCCATTATTCATTTACGAGTGTATATTGAATAATACGACGATGACGGGTGTTATTTGTAAACAAGATAGGTATTCACTCTATCAAAAAATGTAGATTTATTTGAAAAGTATTTTTCTTTTATTACATATAATGAAAGAAGTTAGATATACATTATAAAACTCTCATGAAATGGATTTTTCAAAAAACCTTCAGCAACTCGTGAGCCCCCATGACTGTCCGTCTGTTGGCAGTTGTTTTAATCTGAATGTGGAAATAACGCCATGCATCATCCGGGACACAGGGGGGGTGAGGCGGAGGGTTACGCGGGAGGGGGATACGTGCCTCGACATCTGCCGACCCGTTGTAACGCCCGCTCTACTTTGTAGATTCTTTTGGTAAGATAATATAAATTTTCCAGTAAAATCACGTAAAAATTGGGTTTATACCACGAAGTATATAAAACAGCCAAACAAACATACGTAATATATTATATTACATTAATCACAGTTAGTGTTAGCCATTAGATTACTGGTATGTGCCTTATTATGTTAATTAAAAGCGCTGTGTTTTAGCCATTTTGTAAGCAATAATCTCTTCAGCTATAAATCAATTGATAAACAAAATGAACAAACATTAATTTCCTCCACTAGACGGTATTAAAATTAAAAAAATCTTAAGCCAAACACGATTTAAGGTCTCGGCAAACAAGCCGGCAACAGTTCCCCCCCGCCCCGCCCCGCTCCGCCGCCGCCCCGCCGCCGCCGCCCGCTCGTAATTTACGCGTCCTTGTATCGCCCCCTTCATTTGCACTGTTACATTACATTCAACGTTTAACTAGATGTTATACCGAATCGCTACAAGCCTTTAAACAGATTAAATACAGTCTTAAATTTAATACTTTTAATTATGTCTGATTTAAATTTTCGTTTCGATTTGAAATATATTTAAATTTCATTAACACGTTGGCTGCCACGAGCATCACCGGTGGGATCACGTAATTATTTCCTGTGTGGCCATGAGCATCACCAGTTCAATCAGAAGCCTGATTTTAAGGGTATTGTTTTGGGGCTTGTTTTAGGGGCTAGAGCCAAACTGTAAATGGTATTTTGTAGAGCATATTCCATAGTCCAAATGAGGGTAGTTTTGTCAAATGTAATTTGGAACCGAGTATAGCCTATGTAGTGTAAACATCTCAGTAATAGACCGATGCTTTGAGCATCACCAGTGGGATCAGTAAATTGTATGGGGCATGGGAGCAATTACTGAAGGTGTAGTATGGTGGGCAACCAAAGCGTTAAAAGAATCTCAAACTAAAAAAAAATACTACGAAAAATTAAACGAAGTTGACAACAGGAAGCTCTCCTTTCCCAGTTAACTACAGTGTAGCGCTATGTTTATTGCAGCTTTGAAGCTTTTATAATTATTTTTATTAAATATTTTATTGAACTTTTCCTCTGGCTAATTTCTTCTTTTATTTTTGCATAAATTCTACCAATGGGCTCAATTGTGGCCTGACCGCTAAAATCTCTAAATTTAAGTTGTTGGTCTCTTTCATTCATATGAATCGGGCCCATTATAAGATTCTTCATAAAACTATATTTTTCGATTAGTCGATAAAGTTTTGACTTACTTGTTATATTACGTTAAGTACGACAAATAAAAAAAATCGAAAAATTATAATACTATAAGTCTCACACATTTATTCATTAGTTTGTCTAACGTATGGCCACCGAATCAGAATGTTTGCGCTATGGGAGAGTGAGGGAGTTATCATATCACCACTCGCCAGCGCGTCCATTGTTGGGTCAAAGTGATGCCATCAAAAACACAACTTGTAAAAAAACCAAGTCTCGCAATTCAGTTCTTCTACCGTAAAAAGTTGTCAGATCCATGTAATACCAAGTCGGTTAAATTATTCAGTCCCTACTTAAAGGGTCCTTCTGTCTTAAGTTGTTACGTAATTAGCTAACCTAACAACATCAGTAATCATATTAATATTTAAAATCTTTTATGTTTTAAATAAATAGACTGACTTGGCCATCGCATGAAAACACAATGTATCTCACAAGTAATACATATTGTATTAAATTAACTGTTTAGTGCGATTGCCAAGTCAATCTATTTATTTAAAACATAAAAGATTTTAAATATTAATATGATTACTGATGTTGTTAGGTTAGCTAATTACGTAACAACTTAAGGCAGAAGGACCCTTTAAGTAGGGACTGAATAATTTAACCGACTTGGTATTACATGGATCTGACAACTTTTTACGGTAGAAGAACTGAATTGCGAGACTTGGTTTTTTTACAAGTTGTGTTTTTGATGGCATCTCATTTCTTTTTGTAGGTAGTCTTCCTCTTTTTCTTTTCGGGTACTGCACTCGGGGACTGCCGCGGTAAAGCTATTAGCATTTTTTATCAACTTATGCAATTATAATTACACAACAACAACAAACTGAACTCCAACACTCCAACTCCAACACTCCAACACCCCAACACCCAAACACCCCCAACACCCAAACACCCCAAAACCCAAACACCCCAACACCCCAACACCCAACACCCCAACGACCCAACCCCAACCCCAACACCCCAACCCCAACACCCCAACACCCCAATACCCCAACACCCAAAACCACAACACCCCAACGACCCAACCCCAACCCCTCAACACCCCAACACCCCAACCCCAACCCCAACACCTCAACACCCCAATACCCCCACACCCCAACGACCCAACCCCAACACCCCAACACCCAGCACCCCAACCCCCACCCCTCAACACCCCAACACCTCAACACCCCAATACCCCCACACCCCAACGACCCAACCCCAACACCCCAACACCCAGCACCCCAACCCCCACCCCTCAACACCCCAACCCCAACCCCTCAACACCCCAACACCCCAACCCCAACACCTCAACACCCCAACACCCCAACCCCAACCCCAACCTCAACCTCAACCCCAACCCCATCCCCAACCCCAACCCCAACCCCAACCTCAACCCCAACCCCATCCCCAACCCCAACCCCAACCCCAACTCCAACTCCAACTCCAACTCAACTCAACTCAACTTATCAACTTAATTATTATGACGTGTATAATTATTTATATATTTATTTAATATTAAATATAATTATTTATTTATTTTATTTAAGCAGTATTTTTTTCCTTTGTTTTTTTTTCTCAAAGTTTTTTAGGTACTTATCAACACCTATTTAATCCATTAATACAGGTACACTGATTCGATAACTGCAAACGTAACTTTGTAATTCTATGTTTGCCCCCAGATTTATATAGGATTACAAAGTTATCTAGCAGATGATGTATCTAAAAAAGTAGGCCGAAATTGCAAAATATTTTAGTTTTCCCTTGGTTTATATGCTAAACACTAACTTCATTTTAAATTTAAAGCTTCTATGTCTGCTAGAAGTGCCTTAGAGTTTTGATGATCGGTCAGTCAGTCAGTGAGTGAGTGAGTGACAAAATTAAGAAACTTTGACTAGTTATAATTCATAAACTACTGGTTCTAATTGATTGAAATTTGAAATGTACCGTATTTATACAATGCCTGCTTGGTTACTGAAAACTCAGGCTTCTTGTTTTATCCACAACGAAGTTATAGGGGGGTCGAAAATGGCCTGAACTGCTTCGAGAAAAGTATGGTACGGCCGTGCCGCTTTTTTGCTCGACTTGGCGGGGGCACTGCCGTGCCCCCAGATAAGCTAACGACCTCCCCGATATTGCAATCGGGACGCTTACGTGATCGAGTGTACACAATAGTTCAGTAACAAGAAAATTTATCTCAATCTCACGACTCGCGACGCACGGCACGACATTCAACCTCTAGAAAGAATTTGTTATGTGCATTTAAGTTTGTATAATCCGTTGATACGTTTGAAATATTGCAAGTTTCATTGATAAATCTAAAGAGTGGAAGTATATTAGTTTTTAAATTTTATTTTATGAGCCATCAAAATAGACTAGAGTTTCACAAGTCCTTTGTTACGAATTAACATTTTATTAATATTGATTTTGAGAAAATCAAACGCCGTATCTCGAATTCATGAACTTATTAAAAGTATTTTATTTTTTCGTAAAGAACACGTTCAAGTCACGCTTTTTTGCATAACGGGGAGGGCAGAGTTTTAATAAGCCTACTTTTAGCAAAACAAATTTTAATTAAGATCTTTGTTTTTCGTAGCGCAAAAAGTAGTGCACCAATATCCAAATATAAACAAATATTTAAATAACCAAAATCACAGATCCACCAGACATAACTTATTTTTAAATGGATGAAACCTGGCAGCTCTGGGATCTTACTCTATAAGACCGTCTTCTATCCGCTGAAACGCCCCGGTGGCTACGGGATCCGGCGCCGGCTAGAAGTCACCTTCTCAAATACATGCATTGTTACGACATAAAAAAGGTTTAGAAAAACGTTCCCAAAAATCACCAAATTATTTAGTGGTTTGTTATGTTTCGTCAGAACATTTAAACTGAATGCGAGGTCGCCTGTACAGTACACTCACACTCAAATAATGTTTACCCGTTTGATTGCCGTACTCCCGACGCGTGCTCGTCGTAATGAGCTGTTTACAGACCGCCGCACTGTGGCCTGACTCATCAGCTACTTCTGTCTACACCACGCGCCCAAATTAAGTTTTAGAACCAATTTCTAAAACACACCGGTCAATGTACACATCATTTTGCAGTATTCCAATATAATTGTGTTGCGTGTGTGTCGTCGCCGCGTACAGTGGTAGAGGAGGCGGGTCGGTTATGTGCGAGCACGTCCGGGATGTAAAAAATCCAAAGCTGTTTGCAGAAGCGCGGATCGGATCGCCTCCGTATTATAAACAAATAAAAATAGAGTGTTTCTTTGTTTATCGCGTATATTTAAATCAGTATAAATACGTCAACCAATCGCGTGTGTTTGTTTGCAATTTGCATGTAAATAAATTTGAAATGTAGAAACAGAGCGAGCTTGTCTCGCGGCTATCTCTTTATATTTGTTTGATAATTTATTTAAATTTAAAATGTGACCTGACCATTACGTGACCTTAAAATAACACTTTATAATCTTTGCACATAAACACATTTCTTGAATTTGGCTACAAATTTTATGAAGTGAAGAAAAGATAGTGATTAAATTAATGCTAAAGTCCGAAGAATCGTTAAACTAAAGTGGTAGTAGGCGGGGCAAATTGCGCGCAGCATCGGTCGTTGGGGCTGTAGTGTGTGGCTCACCTTGCCCATAAGTTAAATAGAAAAATAATATAGTAAAAAAGTATATTGGTTAATTAATAAAACAAAATTATGCGTGTGTTATTTGTTGATATAAGTAAAAGTAGTTTTAAATAGTAAGTAAAACATTTTTTTATAGTTATGTAAAAAAAAAGTGAAAAGAAAAATTAACAGATACATGTTGTCAACAGTAAATAGGTGTAGTAACGATTAATAACTTAGAATAATATAAAATAAAGAAATGTACCCATTATATAGGTACGTACATTTTATGTGATGTTATTTACTATATCATTTGATAGTACTGATTGAGAAATGAGTTTCAAAAAGTTTCCGATATAAAAATATAAAATGTAAATGAATTAAAATATTTGAAATAATAATTAAAACAAAAGGAAATTTAATTATGAAATCTCAAAATAATTGACAAAAGTAATGTATTAGAAAATTGGGTTGAGAAAAATAAGAAATAGGACAGATGATAATTATACTGAAAATAAAAACAGAAATCAAATTTTAATTGTATACTTGAATATAATAAATTATGAAGATTCATTTTAAAACAGGTGAATAATATTATAATAATATTTAATATTTTGTAAAACTGATTGTGAAATTATTTAGAGACGACTTAAATTGTTTTCAAAATAGATAGGTACGATATGTCGTTGAGGTGCACAGTAAGAATAGAATCTAATGGAATATTAAAGGTATAAAATAAAGAAAATTAAAATATTGTAAGCAATGATAATTTGTAAAAGGAAGGAAAAGGATTTGTAGAAGAAAAGAAGATATTGGTTTTGATTTTTGTAATTTAAACGTAACTTAGATAGATATAGTAAGAAAAAAAAAAGAAATTGAAATATTTCTTTCTTTTTGAAAAAAAGGGGGGAGGTGTAGTGTGTGGCTCACCTTGCCCATATAGCATAGTATAGATATAAGTTAGTATGTAAGAGTAGTCAATATACGTCCGTCATAAGCGCAACACGTCTTTGATTTATCGACGCTCCCAGGCCCCGCCTCTACAGGGCAAAAAGGGTCTTGAATGGCGGCCGCGCGCCGGTGGAAGTAGCGTGGGCAGGCCCCCCACAAGGTGAACCGACGATCGTCTGGTAAGGGTCGCGAGAAGCCACTGGATGCGGGCACCGCGGGACCGATCAACGACATAGTTCCATAAATGTAAAAATTTAGTCTGAAGAAAATTTTGGGCAATCAAGATGTCCATGTATAAAATATCGCTGACATTCCAATTAGGTAGAGGTAGTGGACTTTTCGACGTTACTTTATCTGCAGTTAGATGAGCTCAGTTACACTAAGTAACTGTTTACTGCTTGGTGAAGTTTTTAGAAGTTGGTCGTTAAGGCGCCGGTAATGAGCAACTAACTACCGTGCTCTATGGAAGCACGTGTCGCACACACGACTTTGTAAAGCATGAGGAAAATATATGTTGCACTTGCTAGTTGAATTTACTATAAATAGATACTGGGGTATCAACATTTTCAAAAATATACTACACAGGGATTTAAATTCAGCCCATTATGTTTGAGATGTCCTCATTTATTTATTTACTAAGCAAATTTCGTATGGGTGTTGAAAAGACCCCCCACGAGGTGGACCGACGATCTGGTGAGGGTCGCGGGAAGCCGCTGGATGCGGGCAGCGCAGGACCGATCATTGTGGAGATCCTTGGGGCCTTTGACCAGCAGTGGACGTCTTTCGGCTGAGATGATGATGATGATGATGACGATGTTGAAATGAAATTATAACTAACCCAATTTCCACGTACTTACAGAGTACCTTATTCCCCTGAACTAAATATGCTATTCTACATCAATGGGTTATACTAACACCTTGGTGAATTTAGCCGGGTGTAATATCGTATTGTATTTGCTGAATTTGGTGAACTAAATTTCGGGCGTTTGACCAGTATGTAGGTATTGGGTTTTTTATAGAAAAATGTATAGAAATGTGAAATGTATAGTATAGAGACGTAAGCGCAGGAAATGCAAGTCGACAAATTGCATAGGTTGCAGTAACTGTAGGGAGTTTCATACAAATTTATCTGAACTGTTCGCTGAAGTTGATATGGTGACGATCCCTTTCTGAGTTGATATGTGTGCTGTGTCCTTTAATCCCCTTAAGTTTTAAAAAATACTAGAATTTGTCTTTCCAAAAAGAAAAGAATAAAACGTGCATTCAGAAAGTGTTATACTAAAATATCAAAATTATCTCTTTGATCCTTTCAGTTCTTCTTCTTCTTGGAACGCTAATCCTGTATTTTTTTGACTAATAAGCGGAGTTCTTAGTAAGGAAAAAATATTATATTATCTCTATAAAGATTTTCTTCTTAAAGATTTTCTAACATAAACAGACTTCGCTGTTTTCAAAGTGTTTCATGCTTGAACGGTATCAAGATATTTTTTATAGATTATATTTTTTATAAACTGTCTTGACTGAGAAAATAAATGTTGAAAACCGAGTCAAGGGATGTGAAGAAGTGATATAGAACATATCCAGATGTTTTTTTATTTACCTATTGTAAGGGCTAATCTTCGAAATTGTTGTACCGATTTGAATGAAATTTTGTATAGTGGTACCTTATATCCCCAGTCAACATCTTGGATACTTTTAATTGCGGAAAATTAAAGAGTTTCCATGGGGAAGTTAAAAATTACTACGGGAAAGTCGAATAACAAGGCGGGCGTAGCCGCGGGCAGACAGCTAGTTTAACATAATGTTACAAAAAATGTCCGTCAAAATTCTTTTATCTTTCTATATAATAAAACTGTAGAGGGCAAAAATCTGTACATAGAAAAAAATGCTAAAGATCGAGTCACGGGGATGTAAACATTGATATAGAACATAATCCAGATCTTTCAATTATTTTGTTTCTCTGTTTGTACGAGCTAATCGTCCTTGTTGAACCAATTTGAATGAAATTTTGCACAGTTGTACCTTATATCCCTGGTCAACATCTTAGATACTTTTTACCACGGGAAAATATCAAATCCTACGGGAAACTGTGCACGGAAAAGTCGAAAAGCAACGCGGGCGTAGCCGCGGGCGGACATTTATAATAAATAAACGTTATACAAACAACTACCACACCATGTACAATAATCACAGAACCATACAATACAACTACTTTTCCTTTTTCGCTTTTTATCTTTTATTTCATGTAAAGGGTAAATAAAATCTATAGTAATATTATAAAAAGGAAAGATTTATATATTAGGGAAAGACATAGGTTACCTTTTACCGCGGGAAAATTCCTCATCCCCACGGGAAAAAAACTGTAAACGCGGGCGGAAAGCTAGTTTAAGGTATACGTCGCTACAGCATGAGTGCATTCGCTCCCAATGACGTGTATTAAGCGATAGTAAAAGCTCGTTAAACACCAATAGCCCGCGTCGCGTCGCTGCCGGGAATTACTAATCAAAGAGCCCTGAAGGAGCCGTAAAACTTTACTGCCAACGTGCATTTTATACGGTACTAGCTCCCGCCCCGCGGCTCTACCCGCGTTATCAGTTTTTCCCAGGGATGAGGAATTTTCCCAAAAGATAGCATTTGTCATTTCCCAAAGTCTATTCTGTTTTTGTACCAAGTTGAATAAAATTGGTTCAGTGGTGTTGGCATGAAAGCTTAACGAAGAGACAGATGGACCGACAGGCTTACTTTCTCATAATATTATATAATATTAGTATGGAAATTATAGCTAGTTAGCCGCCCCATGTTCAGGCACAGTAAGCACGGGGCGACACGACAAATGGTAAATATTGCAGTATATATTATTTATTATTCAAGTGTTATCGTAAAGAAAAAAATAATGTTAATAATATGCGACCCTGTAAAGTTTCTACGGCAAGTTCTTCTCATTCATAACTGCGCGAAAGCCTAATTGAGGCTTAAACCTACTTTGTGGAGGCTGAGCAATAAAACAATTTCAAAGTTAGATAACAAAAGAGCCTTATTCGTGTTTATTTGAAAAATTGCACAGTTGTAATAATAAACCCACAAGGGGCAAAGGTGTAAGAATGAATATGTAGGTACAGTCAGTTGTAACAAATTGTTCGCAACGTGTTGTACAGTCGCCAACAAATCTTCAAATACAACGTCCGGCGAACAAAAACAGCATTGAAATGTTGTACAATACTTGTTGTTTCGTATCGAAAATTGAATTTTGTTTTCCACAACACAAACTTCCCGTCGGCAAGTTGTTTGCTGGTCATAGAGCAAGTGTTTGAAAATGTACAGAAGGTTTGAGATTGTAGGTTTTATTCTTTTATGAAATAAATTACTACAATTATTATAACTCAAAAATACATTAATTAAATAGAAAAAAACTGGAATACAATAGCATCAAATGTATTTTATTTTATTTATTTACTTTGTAAAAAGTAGTTTTATAAAACTGAAAAAAAGAAAACATTAATTTTGGTCTCACTTTTTAGTAAAACTTCAAGGCAACAGCTCCCAATAAGTATATTTCCAAGACTAGCAAAAAGGACTCGTCACCGGCCGTGTGTGCCTTCTTTGCGGCGGTTCGCTTAATACTTGCAAAGCCTCAAAACAACTACTTGTACGGTTCGGCGGTGGTGTAACAGCGCCGATATTAAAATCTGTTGTGCTACGAAAACATTGGTGGTGCGAATATGCTATAAAAGGAAGTAAGTACTTTATTTTTCTCTTAGTCCCTTAACCACATTTATAACGCATAATCTAATAGTACATAAAACACATTTTTATTAAGTAGTTACTATTTTGTAACGTACTATTTAAATAATAGGGTCAAAATGTGTACTTACCTTATTTGTTTCTGTTTGATTTCACAATTGATCACATGTTTAGCCTCGAAACCTACACGATAAGCAAGAAAACATTGGTTTAATTAATGTTATACTTGACATAATTATATTCAAATTTACATGTTCTTTTCATGTGAGTGAAAAGGTCGTCGAAATGGCTGAGGTATAAAACAATTTCATTAGCACATTAGTTTTTCATAAATTTGATAGTTTTAAAGAATTCTTCATCATCATCTCAGCCGAAAGACGCCTACTGCTGAACAAAGGCCTCCCCCAAGGATCTCCACAATGATCGGTCCTGCGCTGCCCGCATCCAGCGGCTTCCCGCGACCCTCACCAGATCGTCGGTCCACCTCGTGGGGGGCCTGCCCACACTACGTCTTCCGGCGCGCGGTCGCCATTCAAGAACCTTTCTGCCCCAACGGCCGTCGTCTAAATAATCCTTATTGCAGAATAAAAATAACGAAAATAAAAGTGTAAAAATAAATAAATAATAAACCTACAAAAAGCTGCCTACTACATGAGGAAAGCGATTTGCAGCTTGAATCTAAGTGATATGGACCTGTGCAGTAAAAGCCACGTCACGGCCGTCCACTCGCGTGCCACTGTGAAACTGAGGTGACTGTAGGCTTTTGGAAACTCTTAAATTCGATTTTTCTCACAGGCCTTGATATAACACAATTTTATAACGGTAAATAGAAAAAGTTTTCTTATTTACTACATATTATACTAATATTTTAGAAAGGAAAGATTTGATTTAGTGCAGTAATTCTATGTAATCAATGTATGGGAAAGACAAACAAATTAATAAAGTTTTGAAACTTGTGTGGCATGACAACTTTGGGTGTGGTATTCAAAACTCATAACTCTCCCCCCCCCTCCACCTGACGCAACACCTCCCCTTGTCGTGAAATGTGTCCCTTTTATCGGTTTTTTCACCTTTCCTCGAAAACAGTTACAGATACGGACAAAGTGTGTAAGACAAAAACAATCTTCATTAAATGGGCAACACAAAAGGTTAAATACATATTCATATAGGCTTTATGATCTTCGAGGTAAGCTAGTTAAATTTTGGTAAAATAGACTAAAGCCAAAAAAAATACGTTGCCTGCTCAATTCCCTCTTAAATCACTCTATAAAATAAATGAAAGAAAGCGCAGGACTTAAATCAATAGCTGGTCTGCAAAACAAGCTGTCAATAATCTCATTACCTTTTTATAATATTTCTCGAGTCATTAAAAACTTCTGAGTATGTACGTACCTACCTACACCTACAGTGATGAATTTTATTATGGCGGAAACTGTATAGAATGGCTTGTAGTAAGAAGCACGCGACGTTGCCAGAGCATCAATAAATATGCGTCCCATTCGCAAGATAGAGCGAGAGCGATATATGATTATTACTCTGACTACTACGTGTTGTATACAGAGCGGCGACGCTTGGTGTTGTTCAAGTCTTTCTGATGCAGGATTGATTGGTTCAAAGATGCAAAGATTCTATTCTCTTCCTTCACGCAATGACTGGATGTGATACAACTTCTTCATTTTTTGGAAAAGGCAAAATACAAGCTGTTCAGTTATTCAACAAAAGAAAAGATCTGCAGGACTTTATCGGCATCTTCAACAACAAAAATGCCACTCATGAGCAAATTGATACTGCTGGCGAAAAGTTCATTTTAGCGTTATACGGCGCGAAGCCATCAGAAAATGGCCTTGATGAACACAGATTTATATTTTTCAATAAACTTGTTGGGCAAGCAAAAAGCGCAGTGCTACTATCAAAACTGCCGCCTACCTCATCTGCGGCACATCAGCATTCAAGGCCTATTTGCAAGTTCAAGCATGGCTGGGTAATATATTAAATCCAGAAGAATGGGGCTGGACAAAAACCGACGCTTTCTTGAATCCTATACCCACAAAACAATCACCAGCTCCGGCTTCAATACTTAAATTGATATCGTGTGCTTGTAAGCAAGGCTGCGGAAAAAGATGCTTGAGCAAGCTGAAGGGACTGTTGATTAGTGTTTTTATTTTCCTATTTAGACTTTTATAATATTAAAATAGTTATAATGATTCCACCTCATCATCATCTCAGCCGAAAGACGTCCACTGCTCCAACTGGACAAAGGCCTCCCCCAAGGATCTCCACAATGATCGGTCCTGCGCTGCCCGCATCCAGCGGCTTCCCGCGACCCTCACCTGTACCCCTACCATGAGTTGCTAACGTAACTTACGCGCTCGATATCGACTACGTAAACGTGCATTTAGTATGGAATTAAAACTACGCCATCTATTGACAGTTATCTGAAGTAAAATTTCTCCATACTAAATGCACGTTTACGTAGTCGATATCGAGCGCGTAAGTTACGTTAGCAACTCATGGTAGGGGTACAGATCGTCGATCCACCTCGTGGGGGGCCTGCCCACACTACGTCTTCCGGCGGGCGGTCGCCATTCAAGAACCTTTCTGCCCCAACGGCCGTCGGTTCTACGTGCAATGTGCCCAGCCCATTGCCACTTAAGTTTAGCGATTCTTCGGGCTATATCGGTGACTCTGGTTCGCCTGCGGATCTCATAATTCCTGATTCGATCACGCAAGGAAACTCCAAGCATAGCCCTCTCCATCGCTCTTTGGGTGACTTTGAGCTTTCTTATGAGGCCCATCGTTAGCGACCACGTCTCAAATCCGTAAGTCATCACTGGCAACACACATTGGTCAAAGTCTTTAGACTTAAGACACTGCGGTATGATTCCACCTACAGCTTTTTATTTACTTCATTCCAATAAATAATGACTATATTGTCGTTAATCTGATGAACAATTTCATTTTAGTTTTTTAACTAGCTACAGCTTGAAAACCGTCAAGCCTATCAAAATAAGATGTAGAACATATTTGTTTACAATTTAATGAGGATCATTTTTACTTTTGACACTTTTTTTGTATCAATTATAGTTTTCGAGAAAATATGATAAAACCGATAAATGGGACACATTACCCTGCGAGGGGGGGTGTTGCGTCAGGTGGAGGGGGGGGGAGAGTTGTGAGTTTTGAACACCACACCCCAAGGGATCGTGCCACACAAGTTTGAAAACTTTATTAATTTGTTTGTCTGAAAAACACATAATTACCACACTAATTGTTTGTTTGATTGCATTGAATAAAGCTCAGAAACTACAGAAACGATTTCAAAAATTATTTTACGGTTGAGAAACATGATCCATGAGTAACTTAGGCTATTTTTTTTTTCCAAAAAATGTCTGGGAACCTACTAAAACTTTCATAATGTAATCCTAGGTGTAAAAAAATACCTAAAATATTTCTAATAATTGACTAGGCTCCGAAACTACTAAACCGATTTTGGTGAAACTTGGCACAAAGTCTAAAAGCTACCTTTAACAAGTGAGAGATCTGACGACACTCGTAAATACCAATCACGGCGTGCCCGTAACGGGGTGGACAGGTCCTGACGGGTTCTCTCTAAGCTCTCTAGGACTTAATCTACCTACAATTCACACTAATATTGCTGACATCAAAGATTGCCAGACAGTAATCTCGGAAACCACTCACCGATTTGCATATTTCATCCATGAGAAAGATTTACTCATAATAACATAACGTTTTCTGTTTAGCACTACCTAATATTTTGCAAGTCCCGTTTTTGCTTAATCCGGACTTAACGATTTTCATCAAGGAATATCGTTTTTGCTTTTAGTACTGGCATTTATTATTCAGAAATAAAGCGTAATCTTATTATTTCAAGTATAAATATTATTATCCAATCGGCATTATTGATATTATTTTGTGTGGTAGAACGACCTGGCGTGACGCTTGAACTGAGTTCAATATAAGTTCTTTAATTTTGAACCTAGTTCTGAATCGTGTGGTTCCGTATGTTGAGTAAAACTTCTTCCCTAATCAAAAGTAGTGCAATAAAATGTAAAAATATAAATATTATTGCCATATCCAAGCTTGGCATGTGAATTAGGGATCGCTGTTGTTGTTGGTTACACTAAATACAGCTTGCCCATTTAAGTTAATTTGCGTTTGATAAGGTAATTCGGCTCGTATGATGCCCACAAGAATAGTTGGTGCTATCTTAGAGTGGGTGTAAGTTTTGCTTTTTGCAACCTAACCTAAACTTATCAACGAGCTTTTTACTTATAACCTTTATCATTAAGTAACAAAAGCTTTTGTTTCAACGTCTTTCATAACATTTTAATTGATGTAACTTTAGAGACTTTAGAAGTTTATTTTGCAGTCTATATCTAGTATCAATATCGTAAACAAACTAAACAAAACAATAATAAAAGTTTAAAATATAAATTACAATAATAACACTTAATGTTTTAAAGTCAGTATTTACGATTGGTCTCTCATCACGATTCCTTTAACTAAATCCTTTTACTAAGAGTGAAGACGATAGAAGTCGGGTGATAATTACTTAGCTATACTGCTGGGTTATAAAGACAAAGCCCCGATCGCGCTAACTAATCTTTAGCTAGTGAAATGCATTATTCCGTCATCCGTGTAGTGCACACATTTCACGAATTTGCCAGTTCTGTTCAAACTAATATCGCCTTTTTAGTTTTAAGAGTTTATTCTTCATTAGTGTGAGACGAGAGCCGGCATTGGTTTGAGCAAAACTTAGTAACTTAATTAAAATTTGACGTCGAAAAGTGGTTTGTGTAATCTTTTTTCTAATAAAAACATTTTGATTTTTTCTTTTTAATTTTTGGTTTAGTCGCTTGAGTTACGCGACGCCGCGCGAGGCTCAAACTTTTTTATTTCGACGGTTTGACGCACTTAGATTGGAACCCGAAACCATTTTAGCGAA
This sequence comes from Teleiodes luculella, assembly GCA_948473455.1. NCBI lineage: Eukaryota > Metazoa > Arthropoda > Insecta > Lepidoptera > Gelechiidae > Teleiodes > Teleiodes luculella. The sequence continues at coordinate 169,144 of OX419605.1, forward strand.
AGGCGACCCTCCTGCTTGTTGGGGCGCCAGGCGAGATTAGCGCCCCCTGTCGCTCGTAGTATGATTCATTGGGCAACTTGGCTACATCTCGCCAGTGTAGTTACTGAAGTCAGGGCTGACTGAAATATTATCACAATTTTCAATTATATTATAATTTTATCTATCACTTTATTAAATTACAAACAATTTATTATGTTTTTAAAAATGATTAATAATACCTATATTTTTAGGTTCTAAAACATTGTCATTTCATAGTCAAATTTGTTCATTTATTACTCAAAGGTTTTAAAAAAACTCAATATGACGACAGAAATAAAAAAAAACTCGAACCACTGCCTGCCTGTTTCCTGCATATTTTTACCAACTTTTTAAAAAGGAGGTTCTCAATTCTATACGTATGTTTGTGATATTGATGAAACTTCAAAATATTTGCATTGCATATTGTATTTTTGTATGTCTTTACTAGCTCCTTATTTGTTTCACTTTCGATTTGTTTTTTTTTTCAATATAAAATTTTCTTTATTTCAGAACTTCATAGTTAATTTCATTATTAAGTCGATATTTTTTCCTTTAAATACTTTTTTTAACCATACTTTGACCTTATTTTCACTTCCTATTATTGTTCCTAGTTTTTTTGGCAAGAAAGTTGCTATAGCTTTTTCTTTTTCTCTATATCCACTCTTATCGACTTCGCTCTTATCATAAAGAGGTGTCATAATGTATTTGATGCTAAACTACGACACATACATATAACAAAATGTAATTTTTTCTTGTCACGCGATATAAATGTCGTGTTTCAATGTTTATTAGTGTTTCCTTGATGAAAATATAACAAAATATCATTGTATTCTATTTAAAGCCAATTTTAAAATAAAACTTTATTGGGCTTTGTTTTTTTTTCAACAGTGGACTTTTAATTTATTTTTTCATTCGAGTATGGTCACACGTTTATAGAAATAGCGTAATTTACAATTTACTTTTGATTAGTGAACCCAAGAAGAACATAAACTTTTTTAAAAATTTTGGGCCAAGTAATTTAATTTTTGTTTTTAAATATAGTTTGATAGACATTTGTAACGTGACACCCCTGCGTCTCCAGACAGACAGGATTACAACGAAACTGGAACTATTAATACCCGGATCTTCAACAAAATACGGTAAAGAACGACGGCTCACATAATTTGAGACAGCAATTTATTTCGTTGGATATCGGACGCTCACAAATCGTTAATGTAGGTAAAGACGGCGAGAGCGTCAAAAGTGTAACGGTTATAAAAAAATTACCTTCCAAAAGTTTAAACTAACTCAAACTAGTTTATTGCAAGTTGACAATGGGTACAATAGACAGAATTAAGTACAGACTCGACTCGAGTGACGCCCTGAAAGAGCACAGCAATATTGCGAGAGAGCGCATTTAAAATTATTAAAAACTAATAGTAAGTTATAATTATCTAGAAAGAAATAGAAGCATTTGATTTCGATGTACCTAGTTAATAATTATTACATAATATCATCATTAAAAAAATCTATAAGATTATAGTAACATATGTCAATGAGAAAAGATTTAAGCTGTTTTTCAAACAATGAGCTTCTCTCTATATTTTTCAAATAGTTAGGTATTTTACTATATATTTTAATTACCATAAATTTTTAATTACCATTTCAGTCGGCTGTTTGTACATTTCTGTCGATACGATTACCGAAGCCATTCAAAAGTATCTTGTTTTTGTACAGTCGTCTAAATACCTGAGCTTTCTTGAGCTTACAATCAATTTGGGTTTAATATAATATTATTATACAGGACCATCTCATTTACTGCCATCTGACTTCAAAATAGGCAAAGCCTGTACTATGGGCACAGAAATATATATAGTACAACCCGCTGTGGACAGCTAATATATATATATATATATGTATATTAGATATCCATAGAGTCTCACACACACACACAAGGCAGACACTAGCGCTTATCATACGAATGTTGGTCCTTAGCGGGATTAGTGTGTTTCTATTTTTGTAATATTTAAGCTTTTTTCAACTCATAATCTAACACAACATTTTGTCAACAAAAAAAAAGCTTTAAGAATAAAAAAATCACCTAAATACATTTTTAACCTTTGACGAAAACGAGGGGTGTTATAAGTTTGACGTGTCTGTCTGTCTGTCTGTGGCATCGTAACTCATAACGGATGCGCCGATTTTGATCTAGTTTTTTTTTGTTTGCAAGGTGATACAATCGAGAGTGTTCTTAGCTATGATCCAAGAAAATGTCTTCAGCCATTTGAAGATTATCAGCTCTTTTCTAGTTGTTAAAAGGATCAAGTAACGGTTTTCGGTCGGGGGTTATTATTATTTTTAATTTAGTGTTTAGGTGAACTAATTGGTTTGAAACAAATGAACCAGCAACAATTTCGTATATTTTATCATCATTCCAACGCAATATTTCACCGCGCACGCACCTCTGAAATTCCATTCATAAAGTGTGTGACACAACACAACTGGTTATTAATGTAACTAGTGACGCAGGACGTTAATTCCCGCACCCAAGTATGCAGTCGGGTGTATAGTAGTACTGTAGTAGTACTGCTCTTTGTTACATTGTAAATGCGCTGGTTTAAACCATAGTTACATAAATTGAGTGATGTATTTTTATTTAATGACTCACTTAGACAACTGACGAAATAGTTTCATCCGAATGATTTACATTACATAAAAATACCGTTAAGACGCATAATTTACTTAGTTTATAAATTGCAGACAAAACACTCATAAAAACTATAATGTTTACAAGTAACTTTTTTCCAAGTAGCTCCAATGCGCCATATAGTAAAAAAATATATTACTAGTGTTTAATACAAATTGTGGCTGAAAAAAAAAACTTATGATAATAGGCTTCAATTCACATACAAAAGCAAAGTAATCAACTTTGCGAAAATCTCTGCACAGAGAAATAGAATAACATAGCGAGTGTGCTAACTGTGTGGCATAATGAGCAGTGTCGTAGCAGGCCCGACCGCTACGAGCTACGAGCGGCTACGAGCTACGAGCGGCTACGGGCCGATCCCGTCAGTAGCCCGATGGCTCTTTCCCGGAGCGGACTGCTACGAACCGCTACGCCGCGCCACAACAACACCTTACGTAGAATTTAGTTTGTGAATAAAATTATTATAGCTGTGTTGAAATTATAAAATAAATAGTTTTAAATAAGTCTTTTGACAATAGTAGTTGTAATTGTAGTCGATGTCCATTTGTTAAGAACTAAGTTAAGTGTTTGCAATAATGTTGGAGATGAGAAGGATTTCTCACCTTATCTTCAGCCTGCTGTTCCTGCTGGACGGTGAGTTGCTACACTTGCTACTGTACTATGGGACAAGCATTTTGCGGAACATTTGGAAGTAATTGCGACCTTTTAAGAGATTTGTTGAACTCAATTTTAGAACCGGCGGAGTTGAAAATTGTTTTTAATTGGAGGGAATTCTTGAATAATTAAAAAGTAACGCTCAAATGGACGTTTAAAACCATTAATGGATGTTCCTGCGCTGAGTTAATTTGTTATAATTGCTGTGCTTGAATTTGAGATTCTATTTTATTTTTGTTTTGTACATCTTTAGAGAAAATAATAATTATATTTTAGGCGCGCAAGAAACTTTGAAGAAATCTATATTTATGAACAACTTGGTATTGATAGATAAATAATTATATTATTAGGATTTTACTTCATTTTCCGCTTAAAATTGAATAGCTCAAGACTTAGCATGATTCCATTCAACCGAAAGTATTTATTTTTTCACCAAAATTAAATTATTTATAATATCACTATTAATTAAGTTTCTTACTACTGTGTACTACTGTATTAAAGCATTATTGTTTGTTTTTCTTGTTTAATGAATGTTTTTCTTAGTGTCAATGAAGTATATATTATTATTATTCTTGTAACTTAATCATACAGAGGGAGGCAGATAAAATTATTTTAAAGTTTCTACATTAGTATAAAATTAATTTTGTCTACTATTTTAAATCGAAGCAAAAAATATTAACGTTGAACTCGGGCAGGGTTTTGAACCCGTACCTCATTTTGTAAAGTAGTTTGTCTTAAAATCCGCCTAAATTCCACGTCCCTGGGCTTGCGTCGCGCGCGTTCAAAGAGCGCTGCTGTTTTGTTTTATCTCTCGCTGCTCCGATGCAATATTTCCGATTGCAATTTTTCTAAAAGACAACAGAGTTGAAATATCTGCTTCAGGAAAAATTGTAATGTAAAAGACAAAACGTTGAAGATAGAATATGAAAAAATGTAGAAAGAATAACATAAACATTAAAACAAGGTTATTATTGGATTTAGTGAGCCTACAACAAAATGTAAATAATGCCATCTTACTCACAAAAAGGTCATTCTTTTAAAGATAATATTACCAGCTCTAATTTACTGAAACTTGGTGTAAATACTCTTCAACATAATTAATGGAACGTCGTATTTAGGTGTTCTTTAAAAAATAAATTATGGAAATTTCTGTTGTTTATGTGTGTGTACTCGTACTACTGGTGACATTCGCTCGTTGGTGGTACATTGAATACCTAAAATTATTCAGTTGGAAATAGTTTTTACAGATAAATTCGCATTTTTAAGCTTTTTATAATTTTTGTGTACGATTAGTATAATAAAACATTCTTCTTTATTATTTTACAAACTCAAAAAAAGACAATATTATTATTACAAAATATAATATAGGATATATAGAATATAACAAAAAAGCTCATTCATCCGTCTTAATACACTTTACAATTAGGCCTCCCCTCCCCTACCCTCTCCCCGCTCCCATTCCCCTACACAAAGTGAATTATGTCGCGTCGCTGTCATTTGCGACAAAATAATAAACTCGAGGACATATTGAATTATCCACACCCTATGTAATATTGTAATATTTTGGTATTTCAAACCGAAAATACACAATTCTCGGGAACGAGAAGAGCGCTCGTAATCTTCTGGCAACATTAATGGCCACACATTTCGATGATAATTATGTTGGTAATAACGTTGCTCATTAAAATAGGTAACGTTTATTTAATTGACGTTTTGGGTTTACAAATTATTGTATTGGTTTAGATTTATTACCTATAGAAATAACATTTAATAATGTTATTATTATAATATAATGTAATTTTTTGAAACCCTCAATATTAACCCTTAATATTCTCCTTTTCCACCACTGTGTTGGTTGGCTGGAAGAGATCTCTTATAGAGATAAGCTCGCCTTTGTAAACTAGTAATATAAGAATCACCCTTTTGTTAAATTGTGCAATAAAGAATATATAATAATAATAATATTTTTTTGACTCAGTTTTCAGAATAAAAAAAGATTACGTAGCCGGCTAGCGAGTGTTTATGACGCTAATTGTATCGGATTCACTTGAGAAATATGAAAACAGCAAAATCAATATAATATAATAATGTCTCTCTCTAATAATGAAATAATAATAGAATATAGGTAAACTAAAAGCCACATTATTTTTCCAAAGGGATTTCAATAAATCTTACAAGGAGCCCAAACTAAAAGTAGGTACCTAAAATAATTAAATCTTTTCCAGGGCTTTCTCTTCTATTTTCCCTTTCAACCCTACTCGCACATCACAAACATTTAGGAAAAATGCCTGATCCAACCGTTCTCAATTGTGCGTAGATTTTTTTCCTTTCTGGCGTATCGGCTTTCATTTAGTTCAAATATTTAGTTATTTTTGTGTCTAGAATGTATTTAAGTTAAACTTTAACCATCTTTATAAGTCTATTGCTAGAATAATAATTTGTTAGTTCTACATACTCTAAAGAAAACTCATTATACTTTCAATAAAATGCTGTCATAATTTCAAACCTCCAAAAAGAAAACTAATTACCATAGAAGCCGCTCAGAAAAGGAGACGGGCAGCGACGATAATTAATTCATGGAATAAACACGAGGTAGGAAATGGAAGGCGGTGGATGCGCGCGCGACGACCGGCGGCCGAAATGAGCCGAGACGCGATTTATTATGTTTTAATTTCCTGAGGCGGAGAGGTCGCGCCATCTTTAATCTGGCTGTTTGCATTCCGAACGATCATTACGGTCGGCCCAATATAAATATTATGTTCGACACCTTTTGGGTATCTTTCAGGGCCGCATAATTCAGGTTTTTGTTTGTAAAAGGTTAGGACGGCAAACAAAAGAGTGCAATTTATTTAAAAAACCGGAGGTATTATTTTATTTTCAGTTTTGAACGAAGTAACAATTCAGACAGCAATATTTAATATGCACAATATATACGTAGGTATATAACAAAGTTACTTAGGATCGCCCAACCAGCTAACGTTTGGTTACGATTTGTTACAGAGATTGTTAATTTGTAAAAATATGGTTTATTTTATGAAACGAATGTCATTATAATTCGTAGTAAAATACTTAACTGTCTTAATTATTCGTTTTGCTAGAAGATAGTGTTAACAAAGAATTCTAAGCTAACAATATTTCATTTTTATTTTTTAGAACGTTGCGATGCCATTCTTCTAATTTTAAAGTCAGAATCATTCCGCATATTAAATGGTGTTCAAAATAAACAAAGCAAGTAAATATTTCCGTTAAAATACAACAAAACAATACAAATCCCATGCTAAAAGCAAAAAGATAAGGAAAACCTTCCCTCTCTCGGGAAACCAAAAACCAGCAGCATTGTATAAACTTGTTTAATAAAATAACAGGCAAATCAAACAACGCGCCCGGCGCGGCGCCCCGCAGTCCCGAGCACATACGAACAAACATGGCCGCCAACGAGCTTCTGACAAAACGATCACGTCTTCGGCGCGATAACGCTCAGAAAATTTGAATGTTATTTTAACTTAGTTACATAAGTGAAACTTTAACAATAATGTTGTTACTGACACGTGTATTATTTATGTGTTTACGCCAAAAACCGCTTCATTAGACGAGTTTGCGATTTATACAGCACCAAATTCATAGACATTAACATTTTCCATTTACATTTTTCCAAATTGTGTTTCTATTTTCAAAGATAAATTACGTTAACACGTTTAAACTCTTCTTTTCGACATTTTTTTATTGTTGCGCTATGCCATGTTTAACTTTTAATTAAAAACTTAACTGGTTAGTTGTAATGCCTATGATCTAACTTGTCAAATGAGTTGAAAATGTTGTGTTTTCCAAAAGGCTATAAAATTAACGCTTGTTATTTTCCACAGAAATTGATCAGAACTCCAGAAAAGTCTGTGTGTTATTTACGGGCGACACGTTTAATATAAGATATCGAACAAGACACTTTGTTACAATGTTATGTAATGGTTAAATATGTCTCTCGCGGCGAAACAGATTGACGACGACACATTGTGCTCAAACATGAAAGATTTTTTTTCCCACGCAAAAATTAAGTATTAAAGAACGCAAAACAAAATATCGTTGGTGTAGCCGCAGCTAAAAAGCATCAGAAATATTTCGATGAGCGGGTAATCACACATCAGCCCACAATTTTACTTTGAGTCATAAGAAATAAGCAATGTACCAAATGCTATCTAAATATAAAATACAAAAAATTTTGGCCATAATTCTGAACAGCACGTTTACTACGAAGTGTACAACTACTCATAATATTCCACATTTTGTGGTTAAAGTATACACTAAATTCATTGTTGTTCTTTTGTTAATGTGTGTAGCCTTAAGTACAATATAATGTAATGTGAAGCGGGTTCACGTAGAAAAAACTTTTATAAAATTAATTAAATTATATACGCAGGTACCCTACTAAGAATATTTACCACATATTTACCAGAATTTAAATTCAACTTGTCACACAAAGTCACGTTACTGAAGTTTACATGAAAAGTTTTTTTTTTTTAAGATTTCAAACTTTTGAGCAGTTTCATGAGTACTACCACTACGTTGCGGATAGTATATGTTGAGGATTAAAATTTGAATTAATTGCTTTGGGCCCATATTGTCAAGCAGTTGCCGAATCATATATTTAAACAGTAAAACTGTCACTTTTTGTAATGGAGGTAGAATGAAGAAAGTAGATTGTAATAGTTGAATTTAGTAGCGGGTAGGCCTTGTCCAGTTGCGTTGCAGCCCGCCGGACGGTAGTTAGTAAACTTAGAGTATAAATAGAAAAAAATAAGTTAGTAACTATTTATTAATCAGTGGTAGTAGTGGGGTAAAGCTCGTTCAATAGCATAGCCTTAGCCGGGTGGCCTTTTAGTTTTATTATTGTATTCTGTGCCCTTATAAATATGTAGAAATGATTAGACCGCGCCAGTCTTACAGGTCTTAAGGGCTTCACACACAGCAGCTATAATGTATATTAATGTACATTAAATTCTTCGTTACATTATAGCTGCTGTGTGTTGTCTCTTGGCGATTTCTACGGAAAAATGTAATGAGATGTATCGTGCTATAATGTAAAGATGTACATTATAGCTGCTGTGTGTGAAGCCCTTTACACACACGCATTAAATTTTAAATAGGTATGTTTTACGAATATCTTTGCCCGAAGTCAAACAAACATTACTTGTGTTGAAAGTGATTTTAAGAAAACTGTTTCGCGATACGAATAACATGTGTAAAGTTAATAAAAGTATTGTAAGTGATTGTGTACGTGAGTGTTACTCGCAGTGCTTGAGAAGACCTGAGGATTCATGCCTAAAAATAAAAGTGGACTAAGAGGTTTGGCTGGCACTGACCACCTTCTGAGTCCCGTGGATGTTTCCCTATCATACACACAGGCTAGGTATTTTTTACTTTTATTGGAATTCTTTTAATGTGCCAGTAATAATTTATAATCTTTTCCGTTGTATTCTATATTTGAACGTCAGCCAATTCTTACGCTTTCCCACTAACTATACAAAGTTTGATAAAAAGGCATCGACCGGTGTCTCCAGAGAAATCGTGATATTGATGGACACATCCGCGCGACGAGCGAGCGCCGTGTCATATCGAATCCCCGAAGGCGAGAGAACGATTTGTTGAATTTTGTTGTTCTATTTTCCGCGTTCGTATGTTAGGGGAATCGTGGTTAGTTTGCACAGTGTGCTCCCTTTGTGAATTTGCGTTTATGATAACATTTTTATTTTGAATCTTTGATGGCGGCTGAATGTTGGCTTTGGTAATGCGAGATATTTTAGCCATAATATATTGAACTGAAGTAATAAAATGAAGATGAATTTATTATTATTATTTTTATCGCATACTATATTTTTTACTTTTACAATCGATTTCAGTTTTTTTAATTGTAAAAAGACTTCTGTGTGCGTTTTTCTTTTTTCAATCTGTTTATTCATATTTACGTGATTAGGTAGCAAACATCTAAATTAAAAAACATGGTAAATATTGACATTTAATAATAAGTATGAATGAATACACAACACAGAGAACACCCGGGAGTTTAAGGCAAAAATGCAAAAATTTAATCGAATGACAAAGTACCTCAAATTCCCCACCTATTCCGATAACATTTTCGTTTGTTTACACTTGCCAGTAGCGGTCACGCTTGACTTCACACGGCGCTTGGGGGATCCCCGTTAGCGAGTCGAGTCACTCGCGCGGAGTGATATCGGCAGACGTGTAATTACGGAGAGCATTAGAAGCGACCGTCGTCGTCGGGTCCTGTTACTTCTGCCTCCCTGGTCAACGAAACAAGATTACACTATTTCACACTCTTATTTCCTGTGCAACTGGTATTAACTACATATTATACTATTTCACTGTATATGATTACAACTAGTCAATCCATTGCTACACTTATTATTTCTACTTCCCTGGTCAGTGGGTTGGCTATTCAAATATTTCACGCTCCAATTTTGTTTGATCCAACGCATCCCTGTTTTTTTATTTATTTACAACAATAATCAAATTGCCTGTTATTATTACCAGGATCAGGAACAAGTACACTCATTACTCTGTGCCATTAAGTACTAGACGGAGGCTTTTCACTTGAATGGAAGGTGGTGCCGTCTTTTGTATAGCAGGATTTGGTTATACAGGTGATTGCTGTTATCTATGTCCTTAGTTTTGTACCTTAACCTGATCATCTTATAGCGCCCACAGGACACACGGCTCATTCTGTTTATCATATTTACTATTTAATTATTATTTAGCGCCTCATTTTCTGTACAAACTTTTCTATATTTATTTCTAGAATGAGAATGGTTCCGATAAAATACGTTCGTATAACTTACCAATTTTCCACTACACTGGATTCCGTAAATATATCAATAAGATTTTTGCCCGTTTTCAAGCAGCATGTAAGAAAATACACAATTTATTTTCGAATCCATTATTAATAGCAAATTATGTTGAAACTGGCTACAAATTATGATGTTTGAATTTTTTTTTGGAGATTATTTAGATTGACTGACTATCTGATTTTGCTGAATCTAACAAATAACTGGTTACAGCCAACTAATATTATAATCGGCACATCTTGATATCAGGTTCACCTTACCTTTTCCTTTTATTGGCAATTTTCCTGTTAGTAAGTAAGTTGTAGAAAACAGTTTTCCTGTGTGCGCGACAGTATAGATAGATAGATATACGGCTATTACATTTTTCGATTTCCCGTTTTAAATTATAATAGTTATATTACTTTCTTACTTATCTTTCAAAAATAGTTATAATTACTTGATATTTAAATATTTGACGCTACATAAAATAGTCTAAGTGGTTCATTAATTTAGTATCAAGGTTTTAAAATTAAATAAAAGTCAAAGATTTTTTTATTCAATTTTGATTTTTGAAGAAACTTAAAAAAGTCATACTTCGGACGACGGGAGGTTGGTCGTCGACCGTACACAGATAAGTGGGAAGATATACTCGTACTAGTAGTAACGTTCAATCGAGAACTACAATTGAAACTCAATTTGAATCGATGTTCGGCGACGCGGCGACAAGGAACTTCAGTTAGCGAGATCGAATCGATTGACAAGCGCTCGATTCATACTCAAACTAATCTATTATTTGCTTCACTTAAACGAAGAACTACCCCATGCAAACGGATAGCAAATTTAATTCGAGCTATGAAATGTAAACTGGCAGAAAAATGAAAAATAATACGATAAAAATGGAACAGAATAGTTTGTATTTTCTACATCCGATCTGAAATCAATAGTCTGGTACTCGTAAAGCGTACTGATGTGATATATTTAGATTTTCTTTGATCTATCTGAGAATGTATCAAAACGAATTCAATTTTATTCACAAAGAGTGATTATCCTTTGTAAAAACGTCCAATATTTTCATTTATTAATATGACACTCTCGTTAGTTATCTGGGAAGAGTCACTTAAAACCTTATTAACAAAATTTGAATGCTTAGATTACTTGAATAACACAGTTATAGTAATTTTGCAGCTCGCATAAATTAATCTGGATTAATTAATTTCACCGTCAAAACACAAAATTTACGGAGTGCCTCCCGGCCAAATTATCGCTGTAAGTAATTCCCGTTAAGATTTTAATGGCTGCCGAGATTTTCACTAAAAATGTTAATTGTTATTTTAACGTCAAAACTAGCTCAGCGGAGGCGCCCCGCGACGATCATCTTGTGCTCCGAGCTGTTTGTTCCTAACAATATTATTACATGCGTTTATTAAGAACTTTTGCATATTTGTACAAATTTTTAAATTTGCTCTAAATCGATGGCCACGCATTCTCGTAATGTGATTAATGAATGTGGATGAAAGCTTGCAAAATTGAATATTAGTAACCTCAAAGAGGTGATCTTCATACTGTATTAAAAGTATGATGAAGTATGTGTTGCGTAGGCAGAATGCACTGTTGATTGCTTCAGTGTGGTTGGAATATTAGTGAAAGGATAATCACATAGAGAGGCGACACATTCAGGTATGCCTTTTTCTATAGAAATTATCTTACAAGACATAATAAGATGGTTCTAACCATCTTTAAATTAAAGTAAGAAATAGCTAAAGAAGAATTAAATTTTTTAAATTGTTTATTTTATTTTATTTTATAAAATAATATTATGTAATATTACATATTTATTTTCCAGGTCAATAAATTAAGTTTTGTATTTTGTTGTTTTGTATTAATACCATAGTTAGTTGTACATTTTTTTTTACCAAAAACTGGAAGTAATACCAAATACTCCGGTTTCGGGAAAACAGCCGGTTTCCAAAACAACATTTACATTTTTCAAAGCTTTATACTATTTACTTGTTTACAGTGATTGTCATGTTTCCTATCTCGTAATTAAATTGAGAAGTATATAATGAGAGTAAACCGGTTTACCGCTCGACACAGGGACCTAGGCGCCACGGAGCTGAACCCGCCCCAAAGAACCTTAAAAACGTGAAGCCTGCTCGCGGCTTATCGAGTTCTCATCAAACTGATCTCGTTTAATTTGTTTCCAGAATTAAGTGGCTTAACTCAGTAATTAACGAGGTGTTTGTTTTTACTCAGCTTTTAATCAAAATGGCGGCGCGTGCCTCACTTCTGAGCTCAAATCGAGAAATCACGGACTTTCATTGAAAATATACCAGACTTCATTAGTCTAGATAAACTGATGGAAAATTGTGTAGGTTTAAGATATTACGCAGAAACAAATAAACGCCGTATTTAACTTTTCGTCATTATTGCCTCGATCGGAACCTAAATTGTGTAGACCACGTGTAGACAGAAATTCGTCTCAATAATATTAGTACTAACATATAAAAGTTGTTTATTTGTTTAATCGCTGTCGCAAATTACATTACTAAGAAAAAAAAACATTCGAGCTTAACTCCTTTGCTTCATATAATAAAGTCTAGCTGTTGTAGTTTTAGCAGTCTGTATAACCTCCTTAAAAACGAACAACTAAATACTATTTCTCTTGACTAAATACCACTTAAAGAGACTGCGTGTATCTCACGCCAGTTTTCAGACCTGAAGCACCTTCGTAGCTCGTAATCTGCCATTCGGCGGCAAGTACCTCCGCACTTCACCCGACATCCGTTAGTTCAAGGGAGGGTTTTAAAAAGCAATTGATACTTCACCCGAGGGGAGATTATCGGAGGACTCGGTGCTTGGGGTGTGGGGCAAATAATTTCAGAAAATTGTTTCTGATGTGTTTTCTATTTAAACACATTAAGTTTTATGCTTGGAAAATAAAGTAAACTTTACAAATTAAACTAATTGGCATTGGCAATGTTTGAACGGTTAGTGCTGGTTTAAAAAACAATTGTATTGTGTTGTATTGTATAATTAGTGTTTTTTTCTATGTAGTAAATTGAGCTGGTGCAGTGAACTGGTCAATTTAAATAATTATAACCACGTCATTGCTCATTTTATTTCAGAGATCTAATGTAATGAGCGATGTGGTTAAAATATCAGAACTGGAGTAGTTTCGGTCCCCAACAAAAGATGTGAAAATCTAAAACTTGATTAGGTTGTTAACTTAACTTTGCAATTAAAACTTCATAGGCCCGTTTCATCTTTTATCGAATTATCTCACTGTTAATGGAAAATCCCGGCTAGAGGCGATATAAATAGCCTTGTCGGGCGTTGATTGGCCAGTAACGAACCATTTACCGCAATTTCATCGTGGAATGCAGCGCGTCTGTTTTCCAATCAATTCTGTAGAGAGATCAGCCGCGCGGCCGCGACCGCGAAAACAATACAAGCGTTTGAAATTTTCATTTTTACCAGTGATGGATGAATCTTCAGCTACTTGCACAACTATGATGCTTTTTCATTTCATGCGGTATTATTATGCAATGCACCGCCCGCCCGCAATTAATGCAGATGCACTGACACCACACCACATGTCATTGTATCAAACTAGTGTTGCGCCCGCTGTTCTTTCCTTTATATTTGAGTTTTCATATTACAGACTAGCTGTCTGCCCGTGGCTACGCCCGCGTTGTTTTCCGACTTTTCCGTAGTAATTTTTAACTATCCCACGGAAACTTTAATTTTCCGGGATTAAAAGTATCCAAGATGTTGACCAAGGATGTAAAAAACCACCATGCAAAATTTCATTCAAATCGGTCTAATAGTTTCGGAGATTAGCCCGTACAAACAGACTGTGAAACAAAAAAATAGAAAATTGTCTGGATATGTTCCATTTCACTTTTTACATCCTCCTGACTCGGATTTCATCTTTTTTTTCTATGTACAGACATTTGACCTTTACAATTTTATTATATAGATAGATGTAGGCAGGTCACCGTGTCTTCCTCTGTACCGGTTTGACGGTCTCTTTATTTTCGTAAATGTTTAAAACTAGGAATCCTCCGAATTGAGATTGCTTTCCCGCTCTTAAGTTACGTTTTATTTTTCAAGGACGTGTTTTGTGGAATTTTTTGAAGCCTCTGTGTATATAGAGGTTTTATGTCAAAAAAAATTCAAGATCAACTTATGTTACCTATTTATTTATTTTATTGCAGCAGTTTGTATAAAAATATATAACAATATTACTAATTGAATAGCCAATTAATAGTTATCCACATATGAAGAGTACATTGGTAACAAAGAAAATAGACAAGGACACTGATATTAAGATTTCAACCGTGATAACATAGATCACACACACGATATAAATTTCTTGCTGACCAAAATATTCCAGTGTCAAAATAACTCACTGACTGTGCCGATTGCTGAATAAGTCACCGACGTAATTATGTATGAGTAATCGCGAGCGACTCACAGGAACTGACTCGTTACGGTATTAACGAGTTTACTGTGTTGTGTTGTGCTGTGTGTTGATACGCAGGACAAAGTAGATTTATAAGTATTTGAAGAGACGAAATATTATTTTATAAAGAGTACATTCTAATTTTGAGGAAGTAATAGATTTCAATATTTAAAACAAGATTATCACAATTATGTTGTAGAATTTGACTAAGCATATTTCAGTAAAAGTATTTAGAAGTAGGTATATTATATCTATTTATATACGTTAGTAGAGCGATGGAGAGGGCTATGCTTGGAGTTTCCTTGCGTGATCGAATAAGGAATGATGAGATCCGCAGGCGAACCAGAGTCACCGACATAGCCCGAAGAATCGCTAAACTTAAGTGGAAATGGGCTGGGCACATTGCGCGTAGAACCGATGGCCGTTGGAGCAGAAATGATCTTGAATGGCGGCCGTGCGCCGAAAGAAGTGGTGTGGGCAGGCCCCCCACGATGTGGACCGACCATCTGGAGAGGGTCGGGAAAGCCGCTGGTTGCGGGCAGCAAAGGACCAATCATTGTGGAGATCTTTGGGGGAGACCTTTGTCCAGTAGTGGACGTCTTTCGGCTAAGATTATGATGTTGATGATACGTTAGTTTAAAAAACGATTGCAAAATAAACTTATTGCGATGAGATTATAAGTAAAAACTTAGATTATTATAAGTAAAAAAAGTTAGTAATTGATAAAAATACTTGTACAAAAGTTAATAATAGTTTCTAACGATTTACTATTATTTAGTAACTAGAAAAAGTGTTTTTAAGGTCAAAATATTTGTACTATTACAGAATAATACTATTAACTATGAACTAGAAACAACATTAACAAACACAAACAATTCTAACAAATATACACAAGTAGGTAATAGGTACTTTTTCTTTTAACTTCTGTCAATCAACTTATTGACAAGAATTCCATAATATAAACTTAACTTCAAACACAAAAATAGAGGTGGAGCAAATTCATTTATTTATTTTCGCAATGTTGTGCGTATCAAAGACTTCATATCACATTACTTAGCGTTGGGAGTCGGGAGTCGGGAGTTGGGATCCGGGAGCCGCCCTATTATACCGAGAGTTTGCATACGAACAACTTCTCGGGAAATAATGAGGGCGATTTCCAACAACTAAAGCAAAATTAATTTCGGCCAGTAACCTACACTGGTGTGGAAGTTAATGAAATGAAATTGCCTGAAGCCTTTTCGATTTGAACATTTATTAGTTAGCTTTTGGGTATCTCACGAAAAGGAATACCTATACTTCCGGTAGTCTCTTTGATTTAAAAGTTTTTATCTCAACATTAAAGGTCTGATTTTTTTAAAATGGAACTGCTGCTTTTGATGTGACATACTTAACGTCACAAGGTGAAAGTCAAATTTATTTTTTAAAAGGTTTTTTCTTCTTCTTTAGCCTGGTAGCACCCTTTTTTTGGGTATTAGGCCTCTTCATAAGCACTTCATTAAAAAAACTGTTCAAACCAAGAGCTCTCATCTTTTATCTGTCCCACATACATAACACATAAGCTAGAATTAGTTTTTTTACTTTTTACAAATTATTATCGGTACTAAGTATTGTTTAAATTTAAAAGCATATTATGTTCCAAATTTACAAATACAAATACAAATATTCTTTATTGCACATAAAATATTTTACATATAAAAACAACACGAACATAAATCTGCGGCAAATGGCGGCCTTATAGCTTTAAGCGATTTCTTCCAGGCAACCTTTAGGCGAGAGTAGAAACGGTGGTGGATTTAATTAGTTTTACACGTCTTTGTTTTTAAGAAAACAACTCATATGTTGACTTTGTTTACTAAAATCTGTGTTAGCAAGAATCGGGGTGAATGTAGTCGCGTCATTGTGTAACTCGGTTAAGTTAAGGTGAGCGCGTGCGACGGTTACGAGTATATTATAATGCGCCGTGCTTTGGGGGAAATGCGTACACTGAAGGCTTTCAAGGAAGACATTCATGAGGATTACATGGTAAATCGCAAGTACTGTTGGATGGGGTCTGTTCTTAGCACAGAGTTATTATTACTTATTTTGTTTTTACTATCAGTAGTGTAACGAAATAATACGCTGAAATAATAAAATTGGACGACCATGATCAGGAAATTGATAAATTTAGTAATTAAGAAAAGTTAAATGGGAACAAATCTTATTTAGCACCCTAGGGTATTATTTTAAACACGAGCTTGTCGAAAATTCATTTCTTAAAAATTACAAAAGTATTTTTAAATACCTATATTACACCACTTTGTGTTTGTAGCAAATATATAAAGTGAAACTATTATTATTTCAAAAGTTCGTATAAATGAAAATGACGATGAAGAATAAATGATTAAAATTTATAGATTATTAATATCACTACTTAATTATGGATTAACACGCAACGAAAAGAGACTTATTATGTACCTCTTAGCTATCATACCGTTCCTTTTTGGACCTGATTTTCATCTAAAAGTATAAAATTCAAGTTTATATAAGGTCGCGAGTATATTTCAATTTGCTTGGTACGAGTTCTATAACAAACGAGGAACGCGGCTCTTGTGAGACACCCAGCTTGAATGTGCACTTGTTTTGTGTTATCATTTGTTGTAAAATATACAAGTTACAACTGTCACAGCACAACACTATCCTACCGCATATTATATAAATAAATCGTTACTTTAAATATTTAGAACTATCATAATAATATTTGTTATTTGACTAATGTGACTAATGTGACTAATGTGCTAATATTAATTTATCGTCAACTTCCTTCAAAGTGGAATTAGTAATCAGCTATGAAGTCCACAGACAAATAAAATAAACAAAGTATTACAAAATCTTTGTGTTACAAAATCACCAGCTCTTCGTTTTCTCAATCGATACGTTCTCCCTTTTATTAC
Organism: Teleiodes luculella; assembly: GCA_948473455.1. Classification (NCBI taxonomy): domain Eukaryota; kingdom Metazoa; phylum Arthropoda; class Insecta; order Lepidoptera; family Gelechiidae; genus Teleiodes; species Teleiodes luculella. Next base: position 186,730 of record OX419605.1, read on the forward strand.
TCTACCCGTTCGTATACTTATTCGTCTCCGAATATCTTACAGTTGAATGACAACCCTCTTTATTAAAATACTAGCGACCCGCCCCGGCTCCGCACGGGAAAATGGTTATTGTGGGTTATCCTTCAGTATATTATGCATGTATTATACATATAAACCTTCCTCTTGAATCACTCTATCTATTAAAAAAAACCGCATCAAAATCCGTTGCGTAGTTTTAAAGATTTAAGCGTACAAAGGGACATAGGGACATAGGGACATAGGGACATAGGGACGGAGAAAGCGACTTTATTTTATACTATGTAGTGATACGATGTATATGAAATAAAAATAATTTTCAGAGATATTTTAAGAACCTGGTGTAGTGGCTTGAATACACTTTTTATCCAAGTTCAATATAAGGACAGGTTCTTTGATTTCATACCCAATTCAAGAAACTTTGACTTTACATTACAGTGTGTGGGCTTGTAACGAAAATTTAATTTATAATCAGATTCAAATCAGAGCTCATCGTAATTACGTAACATGATTACTTGACTTAAACTAAAGCCAAACTCAACCGCCGATGTAGTGATTAAGAAGATGTTTCAAATCTCTTACTAAGGTGTCTTAGTAACAAACAACCCACCACGAGGTTTCACTTAGGTGAATAGACACTAACCGATTGATTTTATCATCTACCAATCACAAAGCCTAAAGATGCCCCAGGTCTCTCGTCAATAGGCCTTCAAGACCCTAAAGTGTAGGCGTAGAAGCCTTCAGGTTACGGGGGTATAAGCGTATAAGCCTCCGAGTGCCGTGTAAGCCTCTCAATAAGGCTCTCTGTAAACTGTGCCCGACCGCCCTAACGCTCGCCAGCGTATCGCTTTGCATTCAATTGTGAGCCTTTTGCCGCCCAAATAGTTTACCCTGGACATTGAGCCACTAAAAAGGCGAAAATTTAACTAAACTTTATTGTCAATTTCTAATGTATTGTTAGACGCACTGGTTGTGTTTGGCTACAAAGTCAAATTCAAGTCCCGTGCACAGATATTCTATAAAAAGTACAGTAAATATGATTTCATCACACAAATATTTTCATAAGTATAAGTTTGTTATCCTAACCTCTTTATTTTGTCTTATCTCTCCTCCTCCACCTCCTCTTAAACAATTTGTAACAGTTTTGTGAACCAACTTCAAACAGTGACCTCAAACCGCAGCTCTGTGCAAAATGTTCAAGAGGCCTCGCGGAGATGGCCGCTGGTGAATCCACAACGATCGTCTGAATAAATTAACAGATTGTCGGAATCTGAAATCACAACATTCAATATTTTATGAAGACATTTTCCTAATAACCACCAAAATTCCGTCTAAGTATTTCTAAGAATTCAAATATTTTGTGAGAAAATTATGGATCAGAAATGATATTTAATTATAACAAGAGCGCGATTACTTGACTTCGAAGAGCGAGGCATTGACATTATGACAATGTAATGGAAATTCTTGAGTGAATACCTATACTAATATTAAAAAGAGGAAAGATTTGAATTTGTGTGTGTATGTGTGTGTGTGTGTGTGTATGTTTGTAATGAATAAACTGAAAAACTACTGTGCCGATTTCAAAAATTCTTTCACCATTTGAAAGCTATATTCACCCTTAGTAACAAACGATATATTTTATTTTTAAAAAATAGGGATCCTTACTAAAACTTCATTAATGTAACCCAAGCCCAAGGTGTAAAAAAAATACCTAAAATATTCCTAATAATTGAATGGGCTCCGAAACTACAGAACCGATTTTGGTCAAACTTGATATAAAGATAGAATAGACCTTTGAAAATAACATAGGCTACAATTTACCGCGGGGAAATTTCTCATTCCCATGGGAAAAAAATGTTAAAACGGGCGGAGTTGGCACAAAGATAGAATAGATCTTGCGGAAGAATATAGGCTAGCTTTTACCACGAGAAAATATCTCATTCCCTCGGGAAAACTACTATTAACGCGGGCGGAGCCGCGGCGGGAATATTACTTTTCTTAAATAGTATTGGAACCACAATTTTTTTCCGAAAAAAATTGTGTTTCCAATACTATTTAAGAAAAATAATATTTTAAATATTTAAAACAGTTACTTTATCTTGAAAATACTATTCTGTTAGCACTTCTAGCCTACCTTATCAAAAAGTTACCTGGAGCGCACCCTAAATTAGGGTGCCTTAGTTGACCACGATAGCCCAGCGCGATTTGATAATAAACCTTTGAATTTCTTCACAGCTGTGTGCAGGTTTCCTCATGATATTTTCCTTCACGGTTAGAGCGCTAAATAAATTCGAAAATCAAAAATATTATACGTGCCGAGGTTTGACACCACACCAATGCTAGCCCCGTCAGTTCTACTAACAATACAATACAATACAAATATGCTATATATATACTCTTCCTATCGCATTCAAATTGTGTAGTATAATGTTACAACCGAACCCAGTTAAGTTCCGCCCATAGAGGTCAATATTTTGCTGTATCTATGGTACATGTCTATGGTTCCGCCCATAGAGGTAAAATTTTTTGATGTATTTATGGATCTGGTAGCAACACTCCCCGCGCACCGCAAGGCCTCCACAGAGGTCACTCGCGAGATTATACAGTCGGCGGGCGGCTGTCCGGCGCAGATACGGCACTCTAAATGTGACATTCGCACGACATATACCCAACACTTACGACTATGTAGCCGACAAAGGGAACAACTTTATCCATGGAAATAAGGGTGCGGCTTTTGATGTTAGAGTTACAAACCAGTAGGTTTTAATTTTCTGGGTTAGTTGTTCATGAAAATAATCTCTGGGTGTTTATGCCTTAAGTCCACTTAAATTCATAAAACTATATTACTTCCATTTAAAAAAAATGCATTGGTTTTATAAATTTTTTGAAAACTTTTCAAATGATTGAAACAGTTGACTGAAAAATAGAGATTGAAATGGGATAGTATTGAACGGCCACAATCGCAAACTGGAACAAACTAAAAAGAAGAATAGAACTTTCAAATCAATGACGATAGAGTGTGATTTTATAAATAAGAAATTATTCATATACTTACTTCACTAGTTCTTACCTGAATTCAATACCTACTATAGTTAAAAAGAGACCCACAAATTTACTTTCAACGAGGTGGTTTCGGGCCCCAAATGAAAAGGCCTCCAAACAGGTTTGCGGCGAATTCCCGCGCATCTGGTTCTGATCAAACCGCAGGTTCGGTTTGTGGATGGAACAGGCGAACAAGTTCAAAAGGACATTTCACTACTCACTGGCTCATTGACAATACCACTACGACAGAGTTACCTCTGAAATTTGCCGCACAATGCGGTTCAAAGTGAAACAGTGAATAATTATTAAATTTTGGACAAGGAGTTCTGAATAAGATAATAATAATATTTGTATTTGTAAACAGATAAGTTTCTTGACCGAAATTATGAAAAAAGACATTCTTTTTTTTTCTCAAAACATGCAATGAAGATGCCTATAAATAAATATATTTTTTCCCTCTTTCCTTGATACAAATAAAGTCGCTTGTACATTATTGTCATATTATGAATGATGCGTATTTTCCCTTTTTTTTTTTTTTTTTCTTTAATTTCGATATTTTCCTTTCTGGCAGTTACACTATTATATTTATTTTAATACTACTAATATATATATTTTTTTATAATTCTGAGCCTAAAAGTATAAATATTAGAGGAATAAAAAAAGCTAAAGATTTTATTTTCACCACTGGGCATTATTAATTTGTTTGCCTACTTTTACTATAAAACAACTAATTATATTATGTTTTAATTTATAAGCATCAATTATTATGCTCCCTTAAATAATATCAAACAACAAGCTGCGACTGTTGACAGATGACGGATGGTTAACAAATATTGACTTTTTAGAATCTGTTGAGTTTCCCTTCGTATTTCTTGTTTAGTATTGCCAACCCAAGGAGGGTCTCTCGATCAAACAAAATTACGACGCTAAAACCTGAACGCCGGCTTGAGTGCTTGAGTGCTGGCGCTTGAAGGCCCTAATACAGCGATCCTCAAACTGTGGACAAATTAAACCAAGAGAAATAAAACTAAGCCGGTTTGTACGAAAAAAATCATCATTTCAGCCTGCAAACATCCACTGCCGGACAAAGATCTCCCATCTCCACAAACATCGTTCGTGTGCTAAAACTTGCGATTAAAATTGTATAAATGTAAAATTGCGATAAGCGCGGCGAATGATCGCTAACTCCCATCACATAAGTTTATCTTGGGGTCAGAGGATCACATACTTTTTACTCATAAGCACAGCCTCCACCAATGATCTGGTGAAAAGTACAACCATTCAAGATGAAGGTTAAAGAAAAAACAGTCAGGTATTTTATTGAAATAAGTACTAATGAAATCGTAATTTATGTTGGTTGGCTTAATTAATTATTTGATCGAAAATTACCATTTTCCAGACTGCTTTTGTAAATTGATATTTTATATTGGATTATTGAAAACATATTTTTTATTTGAAACTATTTTTTTCAAATATTTGGGTCCTTTGAACCGATAATAAGAAAAAATCTGGCTTCTTAAATGCTGACACGAAATCTTAGAATTTTAAATTCCAATGAATTTTTAAATAAGGTTTTAGTTTAAGACTTAAAAAAAAGCCTTTAAAACTACATCAAAACTATCCTCAGATATTCCACAAAAATAATTGGAAATTCATTCTTGAAGTATAGTTTGAGAGCCGTTGTCGTAATCCAAACATCTTGCAAATCTCTTCTCTAAATGAATGCTGCGAGAGCCCACAAACACCTTCAAGTGTCTGTTTCCCGACTTCCCCACTTCCCCACTGCGAATTAGGACGCTGTTTACAACACGCTTGACTCAAGACTCTAGTCCCTTTCATTGTGATAGTGACAAACTATAGGTATATAGTGAGTTATATGTATAGGTACTAAGTTAGCAAATAGCAACAATAACTTTATTATACAGATAGAACTAGGCTTTACCGGCAATTCTTTTCTTTTATAGTTAAGAGAGAATCAGAACCAGAGAGCGTGGTGCTTTTGACCGTTGATTTATTTCGTAAGGCGCAGGTTCATATTCCGACAGACGTGTAATAATATATTTTTTTGAGATTTTATTATGTTTGTTTATTCGAAGGTGAAGTAAAACATTGCTAAGAAACCTGCACACACCTGCGAATAAATTCATAGGTTATGTATTAATACGAACTAATCTGCGGTCGACTTAGGCCTCGCTCTAAATTCAAGATAGGCTCAAGTCCCTCTGTAAAAGTTGGTGAGGATGTAAATGTGCTAAGTAGTGTAGAATACAAACTTCTAAAAAAAATCAGTAATGATCACAAAAACCAACAATGTAAATAGACAAAAATTTATATTGTAAGTTTCTGTTGGCCGATTCTGTAGTAAACATGTTAAACAAGTGGTTAAGTGCAGCTCTCGGCGCGGGAGTGGACTCGGAGCGACATTTTCTTCCAGTGAGCCTCTTAAGAACGACAAACACGCCGGGGTCGAACCGAGTACCCGCTAATACTCCCACTCAGGCACTCCCCGCGGACAATACACTCGAGATGTGATTTTTTTTCCTTCATCGTTTTGATGTTGTTGATGTAACGCTTTGATAAAAATTAGTAATTAACTTTGAAATTTAAAAGGTAAACATGTAGGTGCCAAGATTTGAAAACTTTCGTAAATCTTAAGATTACAATCCTGTTGATGTGAACACGCAAAACACACACAGCAACATGCTACATGAAATAAAGTTCAGTATAATATATAGGACATAATAATTTTCCGCAGTCTCGAATAAAAATTACCTCTCGGAGAAGGAAAAATCCTTTCTGAAGCACAGAAAACTGCAAAAGTTCCTATTTCTGACTTAAATGTTAATATACTTTACAACCTCGCAAGTTGTTTGAAAAAACATAAGTACTTTTCTTGCTCTTTGAAGAAAGGTCATTTAGTTCAAATAAATCGACTTAAAAGTGCGTTGCACTGAAACAATTTTATAATTACTATTTATAAATTACAGACAGACTGCCAGATAAACAGACGGTATCTATTAAAAAGTAAAAAAGAAACTATCTTTATAATTGTACTCTAGTAATAAACGTAAAGTATAGGTAATTTCATCTTAATTATATTATAGTTTATACCTTTCAATGAAACACGTCATTATCTGATTGCGCGAAGCGAACATAAGGGTTCTGTTGTTTCTAGTTTATAATGAACAGCTGAATATTTCCAACAAATGAACTTTGATTGCATAAGAACAAAAGAAGTCACCATAACGAAACAGCCTAATTAGCCAAATAGTCAAAAGCTCGGTTCACTTTCCGGAGGTTCAGGGTTCGAATCCCGGTGGGTAAGTTGTTGAACAAACTCATAATATGTAAAAATAATAAAATTAAACAAAAATCATATTAAAAATTGTATGATCATATCTCTTTACGAGTCTTTCCCCAGGTCAGTTAGAATATTGCAAGCTGGATCACCTGATTGTTCGAAAATGAAAATAGTGCCGCGTTTCGGAAGGCTCGTAATTAGCTATCGGTCTCGGCTACGATCTATGATGGTTTAAGTTAGAAGAGTCATGTGGCTCAATAATAATGACAACAGGATTTTGAGGAAGGTTGCTTATCAAGTCATCATGATCATCATCATCATTTCAGCCTGTAGACGCGTCCACTGCTGGACAAATGCCTCCCCCAAGGGTCTCCACGACGATCGGTCCTGCGCTGCCCGCATCCAGCGACTTCCTGCAACCCTCACCAGATCGAAGTAACTAACGAAAATTATAATTTCTCTTATTACCAAAGAGGTTACAACATAGAATTAGTAACATATCCGTAAATAGCTCTATACTATTCTTATCTACGACTACGAGTATTATAAGCTTTCTGTCTTTATCTGGAGATGAAGATATTAATTACCTTGTTCTCGACGTCTCGATACAATACCCGTTACAATTAGATTCACAGAACATGTAGGATATTACTGAAACTTGAGCTAATTAAGGATCAGTTTATGTGATTGAAGTAATATTATTAATAAGCAAGTACCAGCAGCACTGAAATGAGTTCGCCCGATAGCCCCCCACGCACCGCACCCCGCAGGCGCCGCGGAACTCTAACTGGGGTGTTTTTTTCTTAGGTTATGGGGTGTATTACATAGCGTGTCAGTGTTTGACTTGTAGTTGACATTTAGTTATTATTCAAAAAGAAGTAGGTTGTCAAAACGCGTTTGCTGTATGGAGTGTTCGACTCTTCGAGGTCCGAGTTGCTCCAAGGATACTTTTTCCGTGTACGAAACCGATGTTAAAACTTCTGTCCGATTAAAATTACTTATTATTTTGTAGCTCAACATCATTTTTACTAAACAAGACCTTTCTGTAAGCCGCCACTCACACGTGTATAAAAATAGGTATTCAAATTTCCTCCGCACAAACATTATTTTTTGATGCTCCCCACTAATCCCTCAAAATCACATTGTAAATGTTTACAGTCCACCTCGTCCCGCAAACAGACGCGTCCAAAACGTTTTCAGCTCTCGAGACAATAATGTCCATTCAAATCTCTAAACATCTGAAGGCTTGTTTTTGCGTGTTTACATGCATAAATTGGCCTCAGCACACAGAATTATGCGGATGGACAGCATTTTATTTTACTCTTTGAACTGACGAGCAGATGTTTGCCCTCGGGGCGCGGGGGGTTGGGGCGGGGGGGGAGGGTCCGGGATCGAGTCCTTACCCGGAAACGGCCCTCCCACTCGGCCAGTTGTCGAGCATTCTCAAAAAGAGCTGCAATTCAACCCATATTTGACGTCCATAATGTACAACATAATTTGAGGGTCGACGGCGTTGATTTCTTTCAATTCAGAATTCTATCAGTTCAATTCACAGTTCATTCTCGTTGATAATTTGCTTGGAGCGGGATCGTTTTAGCAGAACAAAAGTTTAAAGAGCGGAGTTGGGGCAGTTACGAAGTCACTTCGGCAAATGGAGAGTGGCCACGAGATCAAGTGCTCGTGAAGTTGCTAGTTCAGGGTTACGGAGTTTGGATAGTGCTTCATTGTAGTGATACATTGTTAATACGAGTATATCACTTATGAAATATGTGAAAAAGAAGTACTTACTTCTTTTTGGTAGAACTTTCACATAATTATAACAAGCAACGTCCTTATCTCGATTCTGAAGTCTGTACACCTATAAAAAATCAATCTTATTTTTCGAGTCGGTTGCAGAATTATTGACCGACCCCACTAACCCTCAGAATTTAGCCACCTGGTTAAGGCATATGATATGGCCGGGTCCGGCTTTACGTACCTTCCGAAGCACCCAATTATTTTTTTATAATAATCACGTGATTCAGTTAGCAATATTCTAAGAAATCTAGGGAAAATCTCACAAAGTTATATTGTACTTGTATTAACCGTAACCTCCGTAATATAATATAAGGCAAGCATCTAACCACTCGATTAAAGAGATTGTATAAAACGAAGAATAAATTATTTCCTCTTCAATCGTCTTAAAGGTACATCCTTGTTTTTGGAACCAAATTAATAGTGTAGTGTTGTGTAAACATCTTACGGCTGGGCTCTGAGTCAATGTTTGTCGACTTAGCACCGAAGTAGTGTGTAGTCGGTAGTTGGGTCTGTTTGTCGTGCGCCTTCAACACTTCTGTAAGCCTGGTACGACTTGAGACTAAATTTGTCACATTTGCTTAACAGACAGGTTTCAATTTGCTAATGAGGTTTGGTATTCTAGGTGATGAGTTCTGAATTTATATACGCGTATACAAACGGCATTTACATCCTTTATGATGATAAATAAGGCCCTTCTGTTAGTATTACAAACTTGAAACTAGCTTAGAAAAGATAATCCTATTATTCATAATAAAAAAAAAGTTTCTTAAAATTGTTTTGTTCCATTTTCCGTTTCGTTTCTTAGAACCAGAAATTGTTTGAAGAAAGCTAACGACTGACATCTTTAACATTCCAAGCAAGCTGTCTAGACTATTATGTGCAATAAATATGTGTTTCGAGAAAAAATATTGTTATGTTAGAGATTTCTGAAAGTCATAATACTATCGAGGTTCTTGTAAATGATACAGGAATCTACTATAACTGGAAGCCAGCCGCGGCTGCGTTCCCCGGAGCGTCGCCTATCAATTATTCTGTTCGTCCGTCCTCTCTTCGGTACTCGATATCACTGAGTTCAATTTATTTTCTTTCTTCTATATCTCATGGTGTCCTTTATCTTAACTCAAAAATGTGTACTGATATTTTCCAATCAGACGCAGAAAGACCAATACACACTTCGACCACAATAACAGCTATATTATTATTATTAAAACCTTTTATTCTACTTAAATTTAAATATAATTCTTCTTTACAGACATTTTTATATTTTTTCCTTTGACTCCTTCTTCTTTGTCCAATTTTGGGCAGTTAAGATTCAGATGCGACACGTTGCTTTCTTAAGATTCAGATGCGACACGTTGCTTTCTTAATGTCATCCTTCCATGCCCTTTATGGCTTCCACGTAACTTCAAACTCAGCTGGCCAATTTACCCACACAGACAGAGTCTGCGACGTTAACTTTTACACCTTAATTCAGAGGAAACGCGAGCCTTTTAGTGATAACGTATGAGAGCTAATTGCAAGTATATGTATTTTCTCAAATATAATCAGAATTTCAAACATTTGTTTGCAGATAAAACAACATAGCATACACGCAATTGTAAAAACCTTAGCTAAGATGGTCCTCCGTAAGCTCTGAATAGATTATTATTATTATGAATCCGGACCCTTTTATGTGACAATAAGGGTGTCCTCAGAAGGGTTACCTGTAAGTAGCAGCCATCTGTAACGGTGCCACTGCGGCCGGCTTGTCACTGAACTTATTAACAACAGCTAACACACAACAAGACACAAGTGCTACTGAAATCAGAGTCATGATTTGTAAGGTTTTATGTTAGTTCTAGCTAAGGGATTTTATTTATCATATATCACCTTAAATACATTATTTAATACTTTATTGCAAACTAGCTTTCCGCCTTGTATTAGCAGATTTTCCTGTGGGAATAACGAATTTTCCTGCGGAAAAACGTAGCTTATGTCCATTCTATTTTTGTACCAAGTTTCATTAAAATCGGTTCACTTATTTTTAGAGAGTTATCCGGCGGCGTTTCGTCCACAAATAGTTCGCCCGCGCGGGCGAAACGACAGATTCAACATAATGCGGTGACATTTCATACAGTACAAAAAAAACGCACCTGTTTAATCTGATATCGCATAAAATTTAAAAGGAAGGAAGTATATTTATATAATTGGCATCGCCTATCGAAATTGTTTTTTACCACAATAACAAACATTCTTACCCCGATTAAACTACAAAACTTAGTTCAGTGAATAACCACATAAATCTCAACCTATTAAGATTTAAAACGGGATATTTACCGTGGTATTTGTGACCGTGATAGTATTAAAAAGTATAAATCTCAACCTATTCTTTGTCTTACGAGTTTTGTATATAATAGGCTAACACATGACAGCTTAATCTCACCCCAGTTTCTCAACAGTTCCTTACTGTCCAGCCCCTCGTCGTTAAGAGTATGACAAATGCTCTAGCGCGGTAAGCACTGCTGATGACAGTACTTACAAGGGTCATTCACCTGCGATTAGCACCAACTGGGTAACGACGTGTGTGTGTGTGTGGTGTGAGGGCCACTTTGCTTAAACTCAATGACAATCAAAACTTTTCTTATAATCACAATTTAGTAAATATAGTAATAATATTTATCATAATGACGGTAGAATAGGACGAAAAATTTTTTCACCCCACCTCATACCCCGCATCAGAAATAGTATATATTTTTTTTTTATTTTGCAAAATTTTCTAATTAATTAATTAATCATTTTTATTAAAAACACCCAAATCTTTGCAACGTCATAACTTAAAAACTATGAAAGATAGCGACGTTATCTTGCTTGCACAAATCGCACAATTAAATTCACAATTGCTGACGTCATCTTTTTAACCAATAATTAAGGAGTTTTCTTAATATTTCACAAAAAAGAGTAAGAAAAAGACTTCTGTGGCCAATTTCGAATTTCGTTAGCGTTTTGCGATAATATCTTTACGACATTTTATTTACGTCTGGACTTAGAGTTTAGTAAAGACCGACTCTGTAATGCGCATAGTTTATCTGTTACAGGTGGGCTCTCAATCCTCACCTTTATAACTCGCTCAATTGAGTTGCACAAAATCTGATATTAACTGTACAATTGTTTTGCAATGCACACTAAATCAAGGTCATATTTTCATTGGGTTTAAGCAAAGTGGCCCTCATACCACACACACAATGACGTCACTTTTTAAACCACACGGATATGTATGAGTTTTGTCCTATTATGACGTCACAATGTCACTCTTTATTTATCTAATTTTCCAACCTGTGAAGTGAAGTTTTGTCTATTTTTTTTCTCATACTGTGTTACATTACATTAAACGTACTGGCACGCTCCTAATCTTACATAAAAAGTACAAGTAAGTAAGTAAGAGTAAGTTACATAAGCTTGCTGTGTAAAAGAGTAACCAACATCTTTTCTTACAATAATAAGATACGTCACATTCCCTCACGGTCCGTCCTCATCCTCACTCCTCACCCTCAGTAGTGACAAATGCCCTTGCGCAGTATAAAGCGCTAAAGACAGCACTTACAGGGGTCATTCACCTGCGATTAGCACCTATCTAGGTAATGACGTCAACGTCCATAACCCACACGGAACTTACAGCTTCCCACTATTTGTAATATGAAAGCTGAAAGAGTGTAGGGTTTGCAAACATTTTAAGTTTAAAATACCCTGTGATTTCCACTTTTTGATTTGTTAATTGATGAAAGATTGATAATGTTCAGTAATTTTTTGTTTTGTTAACTCGTATTATATTAAGCTCATAAAGGAAAATAATGTTATTAAAAATCTATTTTATAGTATTTGATCTGAATAACCTTGTATAAAAATAAATGTATTTTCCTAAACTTTGAAAAGACCTACTTACCTAAATTTCTAACCTAAAATTGAAACAATATTTTCAATTAATTTATTTAATGTTTTTATCGTAAGTTTAAAACTAAGAATCGTACCACGGATTATTGTTACGCCCCTATTTCAAAATGGCCGCTTGTCTCGATAGTTGCGATTACGACGATGTTAACAATTCGCTCGCGACGAGGTCCTAACGGCTTCTCCGCTTGTCTCATTCTCATAATGTCCTCTTTTGGGCCGATCGAGCGAACCAGAAATATCACTTGAGCACGCGCATCGACAGTTGACAATTTAGATTTGTCTGCAGCTTTCAGTTTAATACTTTTATAATATTAATTATTACAAGATACAGGATTGTATAATAAAAAATCTTAAAATATAACTTCGGAAGTAGCAAATGAGCGGAAAAACTATTAAAAATTCGTAGCAAGTAATATTGCTACGTATCGTAGCAGTGAGCTACGAGCTACGGCGTAGCACCAGTAGATTTTATTAATGCAATAATTTTGATTGAATTACTCAAAATAATAAAAACTAGCTTCCCGCCGCGGCTCCGCACGCGTTAATAGTTTTTCCCGTGGGAATGAGGAATTTTCCCGCGGTAAAAGTTAGCCTATGTTCGTCCGCAAGGTCTATTCTATCTTTGTGCCAACTCCGCCCGCTTTAACTATTTTTCCCGTGGGAATGAGAAAATTTCCCGCGATAAATTGTAGCCTATGTTCTTTCCTAAGGTCTATTCAAACTTTGTGCCAAGTTTCACCAAAATCGGTTCAGTACTTTCGGAGTATTTTCAATTTTATTAGGAATATTTTACGTATTTTTTTAACACCTTGGGTTACATTATTGAAGTTTTAGTAGGGATCCCTATTTTTTAAAAATAAAATATAGCCTATGTTACTTAGGGTGAATGTAGCTTCCCAACAGTGAAAGAATTTTTGAAATCGGTTCAGTAGTTTCGGAGCATATTCGATGCAAACAAACAAACAAACAAACAAAAAAACAAACAAACAATCAAACCTTTCCTCTTTATAATATTAGTATAGATATAGATTAAGGATAAGAGTGTATTTTTTTAATATGAGAGATTGATTGGGTGGCATTTTCTAGACTTAAAAATCACTCCTATAATGACTTTTAAAAACACTTTTTACATTATTTCTATAAATAAGCTTTAAAAAAATCTCGTTTATCCTGTTTGATATAATTCTGGATTTTGACCTTCGTTTTCACCATTTTATATTATTCACTGTGCTGCAAATATAGGTTTATAGGGAGTATAATAGCCTTTTTATGCGCTATTATGGCTTACAAAGCCATCTAGTGTTTGTAGTCGTTCGTTTGATGGAGTTCTATTAGGGAACAGTAGCTCCGGGCGAGGTTGCCAGCTTTGGTGGATTTTAAACAATTGTGTAAATTTTTTTCTGGATTGGTTACTATATCAATCTAACCAAAACCTAACCTGACCTATATAGTATATTCTATTGGAAGAAAAACCGAAGATATTGCAGATAAATGACGAGCGTTTCCGTTTCTATAAATAATAATAATAATATAATAAACATTGCATATTATCAAAATTAAATAATTATAAAGAAAAGGCTTTTTACATGACTTACAAGTACACAATGTTTGATTAAAATTAAGACAACCGAATACACATTTCCTTTTCACAGAAAAATAGTAAAACACTCAGTTGTATATTCTCTATTAAAAAAACTAGGTTATTTTATTTATGACCAGTGAAGTCTGGCAACTCATTTCCAAAGTAGCTGAAGCAGAGACGGATTGGTACAGCGCTCGTGAAATGTTACGTGTCATTACCTGAACGGCTGCGCGCTACGAGGGAGCCGATTTTATCAATACGCATCTTTATGTACAGAGCGGGGCTCACTTTGTAAAGCAGGAGGCAGGGTGTTGTACATTACACAATTTGTAAAATAGTCCAAAGTTAATAACAATTTTAAGGTTAAGCTCTGTTTAAGAGAGATTAAAAAGGATTTTATATTCTTACACTTTGTATGTATTGCTATAAATAATTAAATTCAATAATTTTGTCGGTGGAGTCTATGCTATTCCATTCAATATTATGTAGTAAAAGATAAATAAAATAAATAAATAAAACGTTTATTCATAGGTAATTTTCCGCAGTAACAAAAATATATGCCCCGCCAAACTACATAATAGTTACATACATTACAGTATTTATTAGATATAGTAATTTATTTTTCTATCGCATCCATAACGAAAGTTAAAAACATTTTATGAAATAGAGTGTAGATTAATTCAAAATTAAATAAAATCTAGAATAATGTGGTTTCTTAAGAAACTCTTATTGACGTCATGTAAAAAGCGAAAAAGCTTTGCTCAAATCAAGACTGGCTCTCTTTTTAATTTGTTACTTGAACAGAACTTACTAGGCGTTTTAAAAAATAAGCTTATGTTATTTATACAACATGAAAGAGACGTTTTGCCTCAATAAAGGCCGTAATACAAAAATCATTTAAGCTCCTGTTCAATCAATAATCTGATTCAAAGTGCTTTGATCGCAAAACGAAACACAAAATACGCAAATTATTATCATCACCCCCCCCTCTTGCCGCCCGGCGCCCGCTGTACGATCATAATTATGTTCACCATATTCACACTGAACATCTTCCGGAAACACGCTTTGTTTGATGTACGAATTTCAAAAAGTAAACAGAAAATTAGAAAGAAAATTGGTAAATTTATCAATGTTTTTTTCAAATTTTGAGCAATAATGAGCACCTTACTATATTTTTGAAGGCGAAATATTGGCAGTAAAATTGCAGATGTTTACAAAAGAACTAAAAGCGCACAATACTGAATATTATTCTCTACAGAAGAGTCACTTAGCAATATAATTTAAACAAATAGCAACTCTAGCACCGTTATGATAAAGTGCAATTCAGATCACATGGCACTAGAAAAACACATAATAATATGAGGTCACTTTTACTACGAAATAAAAACACTTCGCTGGCTTTACCAATTACTAACTAATTTTGAAACCGCAAGAAGACTTTTCCTTACTGCCTCAAACCGTGTTTTACTTCCTCAAACAACTACAAAGTTTATTAAATAAACAATAGAAGGTGTTGGTTGCGTTTGAGTCGGTTCTGAATTGTAAACGCCATTAGAAGCCGATGGTCAATGATTACGGTTATAGAGGATACGCGGGCCGCCCCTGTGGGCCGCCCCAACCACGTCGGACGATTCTAATATTACTAACTACGTGCTTTGTTTTCACTCGCTAATATGATAGTAATACAAATTATTCATCATCACAAAACCTGCACACACCTGCGAAGTAATTCAAAGGATGTGTGTGAAGTTGATAAAGCGGGGTCGATTAAGGCCTGTTCACCCTGATTTTAGGGTAAACTCGAGCTAAGAGAGTAAAGCTGATTACAAAAAACTAACTTGATAAGAATTAATGGCGGTTCGATACGTCATTTGAAAACTTTTAAAGTATTCTAAAATAAGTACAGTAGCCAACCATGCGGTTGGACATGTTGACCTTGAGATACGGGCACGTATTCCGTAGCGGTAGTGGTGAATTTCGCAGTGCGTTTGTCCAACACAGTATAGTCTGAAACCACAGAGGCGCGTTTTGTGCTGAAAACAACCGATCAGTTCAATTCACGCAGTAGAAATTACCAGAATAAAGCCCCCAGTTCCGGCACAGGGGACATCAAAGGGGCCGCTTGGTTTTTGTTGTGCGAGTGTCAAAGGCGACGACAATTAGATGGGGGTTTATTGCTTTCGGTGGTAGATTGGTAGATTGGGCGGCTGCCGAACAAGCACTCTCCCGTTTGCACCTCTGCTACTCAATGAAAAAATCGATTCGATTGATCGAGCTGCGAGCGATCTACTTTAAATTTGTTTTTGTTGGGTCACGCGCTTGGATGTTTGACAGACACTAAAATGTAGAATATTCCGAATTGTGTACATTTCTGTAGATTTGAAAACATATTTAGTTCACATGATAAACTAATAAATCAAAATGCTTTTAATGAAACGATGAGCTGTTTGAAATTCCAACACACTAAGATAATTAAACCCCTAATTTTATTCCTTCAGCAGCCATTACAAATAAAATTCTCTTACAATCAGACCAAGTTTTCCGAAGAAACCAAACATAACATCAAATAAAACTCACCGTAGGGAATTATGACAAGCAGGAGTAACCTGACTGCTAGAAGAGGTGCACTGTACACGAACACAATCAAAACCTAATAGCCAGTATATCGTAGACCTCGCTTTAGCAGCAATTGCAATGACATAATGGGTCAATTTATACCGGCATTGAATTCATGATGACAATGTATAGTCAAGGGCTAGTTTGATCTGCGGGTGTGATAAGGGATCACTTTGGAATGCGAACATAGACACTCATTTTAGAAGATTGATCAATTACGATTTTACTTAGTAGGTATTAAAGTAAAAGATATTAAAATACAAATACAAATCATTTAATTTATACTTAAATGGATATTTCGTGAATAAATAGACAAAAAATTAAACTATTTATTCTATTGTTTTACAAAAGTTTTTCTATAAGCTATTTAACTAAGAAAGGATAAAACATAAAAGAATTTAATAAAAAGTAAACTCTGTGATATTTACAATTTGAAAAGTATAAAAATAGTACTATGACAGCTAAAGTACGAGTCGTACTATTATTTTCTTCTGTACCTAAAGTACCAAAGGTAGATTAAAAACCTTTCTTTTTTACAAAAAAAAAAAAACAGTAATATAATTTACAAAAACCTTCAGAAGGTAAATTAAAGGTAAGAGAAGGTCGCTCCGAGTTATCCATTACGGAAAGCTTTTAATAACAAAACACTCAGGAAAATAAGTCAACTATATTACCAGGCGTAGGAAAGCAGGTGTTGGTCGTGATTCCGGCAAATATTACCTATTAGATCTGTAAAATATTGTACTTGAGCATCAAATTTACGAGTTTTATGAAAAATTCGCTGCATGTCATCAAGGTTCGAAAATTGGAATCAAGTATTTGCGAATAGTTTAAATAGAAACTAAAAATTTATCACAGAACAAATAAATTCTTAAGGGTATCACAACCCTCCGTTATTAATTATATCAATGCAACGCCCTAACAAGGGGTAAAAGTTTTATTGCTTAATTGCAATAAATAAATTTTATAAATACGTTCTCATACCTAAACGATTAAACACACTGCAATGATTGTCAAACTCACTGTAATAATAGAAAAAGACGTATATGTTGTCTAAAGGGAAATAATTATTTCTCCTTCAGGGTAAATAGCAACGGTATAAATGTTCCTTTGTTTTTTCACTGTCTTGCAGAATCAAGCGCAGACCGTAGCAATCGGCCGAATGAAATTAGCAGAGTACGTCAGAGCGCTAACCGGGGCGAGGATTACCCCGGATTTAGTCGGATTATTTCACTCAGGATAAATTGTTTCGAGACGACTGCCCAGTAGTGTCGTCTGCTAGTTTATCGATATCGATAATTCTGCAATTGAACGATAAATATATACATCGCAATTAGTCTGCTTAGTGATTCTTAAAAGAGTTAAGCAAGTTTCGTCCACGCAATGAAAAATTTGTTAAAAATACTCTTTTGAAATTCCTATATTGAAAATATTAAAACATTAAAATAAAAAATAAAACAGATAAAATAAGTACAGCCATCAAATGCACTCTGTAGGTACTCCGAATATAAATTTCACATTTATGCCAAATACACTTTAAAATTTTTGGGAATTCGTTGGTAACGAAAGGTAAAAATGAGGATAAAGTCAGTCCTGTGGTACAGAGACCTATAAAATTAAGTCACGTTACATGCGGTCCAGTTATTCTCTTTGACCTAAAGACTCCCGGTTCTGTAATGCGGCCTGAATATTATATTTAGGTGTTCGAGCCTTCGGCTTGACCCACTGAGAGATAACTCCTTTGAAACATCAGCGCCATCTAGTAGCTTCCAGCTGTACTATAGCTGGAATCTTGCGTTTTTGGTGGGGAGTCAGCGCGCCGGTGGGCGACGGACCGTCGCTTCCTCAGTACGCTTTTGAATCTCGGCGTCGTCGGTAGTGTTTTTAATTCTACAGGACGACATCAAAAAAACCACAGGTAACTACTTTTATCTAACTTTTTAAATATTCTACATCATGTAGGTCTCCCTAGTTTGATAGGGAAACGACCTACACTATGACGATCATATTGTGCTTTATGCATGTTGCCCACTCAGGCACTTGTAAGGCTCACACTCGTGATGCCGTTGGGGTCGTCTCGCAATGAACGACAGCCAATTTTCGATCATTTATGATCATATTATTATGCACATTATGAATTTAACATCGTCAGGTCGCATCAAACATCGCCTCGACGAGGCAACATCAATATGACGCGTCTTGGCTTACAAACTGATACGACCAGCCAGACGCATCAAATGATGCGACCAACCGGACGCATCAAGACGTAATGCGACCAGCCGGACGCATCAAAACGTGATGCGACCGTACACGAGTGTAACGCGACCGGAAGCTTAATTTAATGCGACCGTCGTTTTTTTAACTGGTGTGACCAGATGCATAGATTGATCCGACACACACATAGATCAATGTATAAAATGAACTTTCATTTATTTGAGGCTCATCAATCGATTCAACAGGTACCTAAGCGTGAGATCCAATAGGTATTGAGAGATACGGATAGGATTTCATGCCGACCAGTTGAATCAATTGTTGGGTCAAAGTATTTTCGATGTATTTTAAAAACAATTTTTATCTGGTTTTTCCAGATCATGGCGTCAACAGCCACAATGGGTGCCTTATGTGAACTTAGCCCCGAAGAACACGGCGACTTTTTTCTACGTATCGTGGACGTTCTCAATGACATATATCCTGATGGATGGCGATCATGGGAAGTTGAGAATTTATCCTTTTCGAGCCTCTTCGGGGAAACACTGTCTCCGAACGAGGAAGCAAAACTGCGCTTTGCTATACCTACCGCAAGCCTAGCTACCGCTTTTACACCAGATGATCCATCTCTCTCGGAGAAAAAATACCGCCTGATCAAAAGAGCGATGCTCCAGTGGCCGCTAGGACGAGCACTAATCTATTCCCCACACAGGGTAATGGAAAAAATCCACAAGAGATCATATGAAGAATTCATGTATACGGTAAAAATTTTGAAGCCTCATCTTACCTCCGTGAGAGGGAGTTCTCCAAGAAAGCGCAAGTCGTCGTCTCCGATGTCTGGCACTTCGGTGGCACCTAAAACCCCACGACGCGAGCCAACTCCGAGTACCTCACAACACTCTTTTTTTGAGAAGATGACCAACCTTCTTACAAGCCAGACACAAGCGATAGAAAACATTGCATCCCAAATTTCGGGTCTATCAGCTAAAAGTGATGGAAATGACTCAGATTCAGATGCTGAAAGCACGGAATCCAATGAAAATTTTCAGACACCATCGTTTGATCTTACGATTGAGAATCCTCACGAGGCTGAGGTGACACAAGAAGAGCAACTAAGATCTCAAATTGCTGAAGCAGAGAAAAAATTAGCAGCGCTGAAAACAGCTAACTGTGCAGAAAATCCGTGCGATTTCACCCCATCGACGGTTGAAGCTGAACCTAAGCTTGCAAAGGCAGACCCGCATCTAGCAGAGCAGGGACGGCGATGCCAACGCCTAGGTGACGAAGGTTGGAAGAACATAAGGTACGTGGACGTTCAAAAAACCTTCCACGCCACACCTGTCTTTGGGGCGCTTAAGGTTAACAACATTCTGGCTACGTCCACCCCAACCTGGAACATGACGTCACAATTAGAAAAAACAGATCTAACGTTAGGAGCAATAACGCATGGCTTGCTTCTTCAGCGGAAAGCATTCCAGGACGTTTGCAAGACTCTCGATACAAAGTCTCAGCAGATCATACAGGAAAAACTTTTATCCGCCGAAAGCCCATTTCGCAAAATCTCTGACGGACTTCTACAGTATACGTGCGGCCGAAGAGCCGAAATAATTCAACTTCGACGTGAGACCTATAAAAGCCATAACAAGGTCCTACAGGAGGTGCTACACGAAATTCCCCCCTCCATTACGCACCTTTTCGATGACGAAAAATTAACAGAAGTAGTTAAAAACCAGGGGGGGGCATACAAGTTCTTCCCCAAGAAGTCTACGCCAGGTGTCAAAACCGGAAAGAAAACCTTTACTTCTAAGGGTACAAGCAAATCCTATCAGGGAAAACCTCACACTAATAAGAGACCACCAACAAAGAATTTTCGTCATAACAAGGAATCTTCAGCAAACAACAACAGACCTAAAACCGGTCAAAACTCAGCAAAGAAATCCTAAACCTAAGGTATTTTGCGCAGGTCAACTTAAAGCAAATATTAGTCTGTGGGAATCGTTGGGGGCTCCAGAGACTATTCTAAATGTTCTTAGAGGCTACCGTATCCCGTTTATTCGAAAGCCGCCTCACACAACGCTATCGTACAAAAATGCGAGAAAGTTCGAGCCAAAATTTTCAGAAAATATGAATAGACAAATACACAATTTGATCGAAATGCGAGCTATTTCTCCCAACGAATTTAGTAGCGGATACTTATCGTCTATTTTTCTGAGAGAGAAGTCAAACGGTTCCCACAGACTTATATTTAATCTAAGGTGTCTAAATTTCTTTGTGTACCCACCAAAGTTCCGATTGATAAGCCTAAAGAAAGTGTCAAATTTTATTCAAAAAGACGATTTTTTAGTCAAATTAGATATCTCGAATGCTTATTACCATATACCAATTCTAAAATCACACAGAAGGTACCTGTCTTTAGTGTTCAACGGGAAAATTTACAATATGAATTGTTTACCTTTCGGCTTATCAAGTGCCCCATCTATCTTCAGCAAAGTTACAAATTGGGTAGCTTCAAAGCTTCGCGAGAAAGGAATAAGGGTCATCGTGTATCTTGATGATTTTTTACTGATGCATAATGACGCCACCACATTAGCTAATCAAGCAACGTGGACGGTTATTTTTCTCAGAAACCTTGGCTGGCACATTAACACCGAAAAAACTGATTTGCGACCTAAAACAATTATAGAATACTTAGGCCTGTTGTGGGATACATCATCTAATCTAATAAAGTTACCAGAATCCAAAATTGAAAACTTAAAGTTATCTATTTTACATCTCTTGCATAAAAACCAGTGGAGCTGGATGGAGTCAAAACAGATTCTCGGTAAACTGAATTTCGCTGCTAACGTAATCCCCCTTGGTCTACTTCATTGCAGACTCATCCAGATCGCAGCAAGACCTCTCCCGGAAAACGAAAAAAACAGACCTTTCCCACTACCAAATCCAGTAAAAGAAGAACTACGTTGGTGGCTCCAGCACATAACAAAAACATCAACGTTACAAAGTGGCCCACCATCTGCCTTCGTAGCCACAGACGCTTCAGACATTGGTTGGGGCGCAATAGTAAACGACAAAAAACTCTCAGGTTGCTGGAATACCTCACAAAGACGCTGGCATTGCAATCAAAAGGAATTGTGGACGCTATTCGAAGTACTGCGAAGGGAATCGAAAGATCTTCAAGGGAAGACAGTATTATTTCAAACGGACAACAGAACAGCAGCCTCATACATTCGAAAGCAAGGGGGTACAAAATCCAAGAGACTTTTGAGCATAGCGTCCAAAATACTACACCTAGCGCATCTGCTCGACATCACAATAGTACCAAAATACTTACCCGGCAGATACAATGGACTGGCAGACAGTCTGTCCAGACTGAAATCCCATCAGGAATGGCATCTCGACTCAACAATACAAGAAACGATTTTCCAGAAAATGGGGCTTCCAATAATCGATCTATTTGCATCACATGCGTCCGCTGTTGTTCCAAAATATGTGAGCGAAGACCACAAAGATCAGTCGAGTGCCTTCACAGATGCTTTCAGCAGACCGTGGAATTACGACCTGGGATGGATTTTTCCACCCCCGGCCATCATTCCACGGATTTTACAACATCTGAACGTCTCCCACGGACACTATATTCTAATAGCACCGAAATGGGAGAAGGCTTTCTGGAGGCCGGAGGTGAAAAAGCGAGCAGTCTGCCCCCCTTACCGAATCAGGAATCTCGAAGCCCATTTAACGGATCTCCGAACCAACCTCCCACCTCGCAACATACAAAATCTACATTTGGAGGTCTGGAAAATACAGGCTGGACAGATGAGTTAGCTGGCTGGAGCGACAAAGAACGTGACTTCTTGCAAACAGCATGGAGAGCATCTACTATGAAAACTTATCGTCCAGTGTGGAATAAATGGCTACAGTGGTGCGCAAAGAATGAAATATGTTCTTCAACCCCTAGCCCCAGTGATTTAGCACGATACCTGATTTATTTGCATGAGGTAGATAAACTTGCACCTAGTACAATACTGGTTCACAAGTCCACAGTGGCAACTTTCACAAAACCTAGCTTCACAGAGCCTCTGAGCGCCCACCCGCTTGTGAAGAAAACAATTAAAGCAATCCTTTTACATAAACCTCCCATAACGAAACCTTCAACGTGGAACGTAGATGACCTACTACAATGGATTTCACACAGGAATATTGACGACACGAACCTGTTCCAGGTTTCCCAACACGTAGCCACCTTGTTACTTCTAGCATCTGGACGTCGCGTCCATGACTTAACGCTGCTGTGTATTGATGCGGAACACTGTCATATCACACAAAACCAAATTATTCTTTGGCCGCTATTTGGTTCAAAAACCGATAGCGTCAACTATCGACAATCAGGCTGGTGTCTATCAAAGAATGACGACATGAAGTTCAATCTCTGCCACTGGATTCCAGTTCTTATAAAAATATCCAAGCAGCGTCGGAGTAATATTCCAGAACATACGCATTTATTTATAACAACCAGAGGCAAGGTGAAGGCTGCATCCAGATCAGTTATTTGCTGGTTGGCTGAGGTTAATTCTGAGTGCAGCCAAAATCAAGGCCTCCCCAGGAAGTTTTAGATCAGCCGTTGCTACTGATAATTGGACAAATAGGAATTTGGACATGGATGAGGTCTTACGGATAGGGAACTGGCGTAGTGTGCAAACGTTTTTAAAGCACTATTTCAAAAATATTGAACCTAGGGCCAACCGGGACCCTATCCCTTCTATCACCGTGTCACAATCGTTTTCTCCTATGTAAAGCATTGTTGATTGTCTAAGTTTCACTAATTATAAAGTTCCTACTATAAGGCTGATTATAATTATGTACCTACCTAACGCATCGTTAAGTTTTTGAATCATATACCTAGTAAGTACAAAATAGGTAGAAGTTACCTACAATTTATATTGTTACTCGTTAGAGAAGTGGTTTTTTGTTATTTTGTTTGGTAAATAAAAGTTTTTTATGATTATATAAAATGCATTATTTCTTAATCTTGATTCTATGAGTCACAGTACGCAGAGTCAGCGCCGGCAGATAATAAACACCTCTCAGTGGGTCAAGCCGAAGGCTCGAACACCTAAATAGAAACGTTTTTCCCCCGAAGGGTAAAAAACGTATATTTAGGTTTCAGCCGAAAGGCTTGACCCACCTAGCAATTACTTGCCGGCTCATAAGCCTTCTTCAACCTCGTACTGAGGAAGCGACGGTCCGTCGCCCACCGGCGCGCTGACTCCCCACCAAAAACGCAAGATTCCAGCTATAGTACAGCTGGAAGCTACTAGATGGCGCTGATGTTTCAAAGGAGTTATCTCTCAGTGGGTCAAGCCTTTCGGCTGAAACCTAAATATACGTTTTTTACCCTTCGGGGGAAAAACGTTTCTATTTTACTGTGACATTTATTTTATGTCATATAAAATTGACAGCGAATTTTCTCTTACCTAGTTCTGAATAATTAAGTAAAACGTTAATCATAATTTCAGCCGGTAATATTTCCTGAAACTACTTAATTATGAAGACATGGTTATTAAGAAGATGAAATAAAATAAATACGTTATTGTCGAGAAACAGTAAAAGCCATCAAAGATAAAAAATATATTCATAATATATTTAGATGAACGACCAATATCAAAATGATAAGTACAGCTAAAGAATTCAAAATAAAACTATTCTAAAACAAAAATGTGTTTTCTAAGAATAACACTCAAGTGTAAATAGTGAACTTTTGAGAAGTGTTTAAATGACGAAATAATCTTGTGTTACTGGAATTTTAATTTAGCGTTGATAGTGCTAATAAAACGAATAAAAGAATTACTGCCGTCACATAAAGCAAAATAATGAGTTTAATTTATAAACGGCTCCATTGCTTTATAATAACGCTTGTACTGTTAAATTAAATATTGTTAACAAGCACCATCCTACAACAAAAAACCCTAAAAAATAATAATACAATAGCAAAATTTATTCAAAATATCACTCACTTTGCATGACAAAATTGTAAGACAATTTAACTTTAAAAATAAAATTCAAGTTCTACATTGTACAATAACTCGTCGTTAAACTTCTGATAATAAAATATTCTAATTAATTTTTTTACATAACCCATTATTCAACCTTAAAATGTAAACAAAGTAAGATACCTTACCACGGAACAGTTAAATTGAATACGTCTTAGAACCGTGAAGCGCATTAATTAACCCTTAGTGGGCCGAGTCGGAAGATAATGGCGGCTTGCGAGCCTATTAACATGATAATACAACCTTTACAGAGCTTGTAGTGGTATAGCGGCTCTATAGCGACCGTATAACAGTCATATAACAGTTACGGGCCGGGCTTGCTGCGGAGTAAAGGCTTGTCTTGATTGCTTTTGTATTGCAGTTAGATAACAATGCGATGATTTATTATTACTTTTATCGAAAAATAACTGAGCTTATGTTTCACTTTTCAGAAAGTATGAACAAATTAAGGATAAAATTGAAAATTATTATTATAAAGGATTAAACTTACTTACTTACTTACTTACTTGTGTTTTAAAAATACGAGTTGTCATAATGAAAATAGGTAAGTAAATAACTATGTATAAAATATATCATAAATAACATATTTGTATGTGAGTATCATAATAATATTTTAAATTATATAATTTTATTTTAATAAACATAAAATCAAAAGAACACGAACATTTGAAGCTATATAATAATATATATTGTTTATAAACTTTTCAATATAATTGTTATCAAGAAATAATTTATGAACCTGAACCGAAATCTTAATTAAAAACAATTTTGCAAGTAAAATGAATCCATTTCTTATGTAATAATTTTTTTTTTCTTTCAAATGAATTTCCTTTAAAACTTGTACTGGAGTAAGGACGTGCCCCAAGGGCCAGGATCGCTTGTTTTATCAGTCAATTAGTGTTGCGAGCGCCAAGTAGCTATGATGTATCAGTCCGGGTCAAACGGTATTGTCTCTCCCGGACGAGGGAAAGATCGACCGGTGATCCGGGAACACGGGGACATTCCTATCCGGGTTAGATTACATGAGTTAGGCGCGTTATATTAGTAGGCGCGTAAAATTACAAGAACAGATTTTGATTAATTTTGTTACTTTACTATTTACAGCCGCTCGCCGCTTTCAGTGTTTTTCGAACATTTAATCATCTTAGTAAAGTGTGAAATTGTATCTTCATTCTTCGCATCTTTATCTCGTCATCAATCCACCATCTCCACTCTACATCCTCCCTCATCTTATGTCAATCTTACGCTATATCGTAGCCCAGCCCAGGCCTCTACAATTGCAATGCAATGGTATTATACTTGGTTGCCTGTAGGAAATTGCTACTTTAGCAATAAGGCGTTATTGTTTGAAAAGATGCAACGCCTGTGGAGTTTCTTCCGGCGAGTTCTTTTCCACAGAAGACAACCAAATTATGAACTCGCCTCGACGCGACGTCGAAAAGTGATTTGTAAAATCTTACTTCGAATAAAAACTTTTTGAACTTTGTTCGCGTTAATATTTTATCTTGAAGTTTTTAATCGTAATATTTATTTGCATTTAGGTATCCTAGTGTTCTGTAAAATTGTTTTCATCTTTACAAAAATAAAAATATTGGTGAAGAAATCTATAAAGTAATAATAAAGGGATATTCATGTGATGATGATAACAATATTTACCACGTATAGGTGTCGTGTTATCTTAAAAGTAAATTATTCTCTCTCCAGTTTGCACTGTTTCTATGTCGCAGCGTCACAGCTGAATAAATTGACATCAGATTGGAAATTGTGATATCAAAGCTTGTAGTTGCCTCATTCCAATATAACCGCCAATAATTACCTTCTATGAAGTGACGCATGATGAACTTTTGATTAAACTAGTATTTATATAGGTAAATACCAGCTTTGTTTATGTAAAGCTTTGCGTTGGGAGATAATCGGTAGCGGAGTTATATGCTTAATATATTTTAGATTAAATACTATAATAGTAATACGGTTAAATACAGGATGCGATTTTTTTTAAAAGATAGAGTGATTCAAGAGGTAGGTTTATATGTATAATACATGCATAATATACGTAAGGATAAGCCACAATAACCATTTTCCCGTGCGGAGCCGGGGCGGGTCGCTAGTTTTATTATAAGATATTACTTTTAAATAAAGTTTTTAGATACGAGCTCTATAACGACTCAAATTTAGAATCTAAATTGTCATCTCAATAGCAACACGTTTGAGATAACGATTCGGTGTAGGTTCTGAAATTGACTCACAATACAAGCTCAATTTTTTGGTCTCCGTAAACCACCCGTACATTATGAAGAAGGCCCTAGCGGTCTGTTAATAGAGCAGTAGCCCTATTTTCATGTATGATGTTCGTATCATAACACACAGGCTCATGACTTTAATTCAAAGAACAAACTGGTATCTGTGTTGGCGTCACGACCCACGCAGGCCTGCGTAACATGATAGTGGAAGGAAGGCGATTCTAACACAACTTTAAGATGAAAATTTAGCTTCTCAGTGTAGAAAGAGAATCTATATAGAGTATCTTAGTGTAACTTCACTTTTTAGGGTAGCGTACGTCAAAAACAAAAAACGGAACCCTTAGACGATCGGTCGTGGGGCATCGAAACCCGGACCAATTTTAAAAACCCGGGTTTTCGGGTCTAAGCATAATGTAAACCCGGGTAACCGGGTTTTTCGAGCTTTTCGGTCTTTTTATTATAATTTAAAAAACAGAATGTAGGTATCTATTTTCTACAATAATAAGATGAATATAATAATTAATTAAACAATATAATTATTTCAATTTAAAAAAATTATTTTAATTTCAAAAAAGTCTTTTCGTCGCCAACACCGCCCGCGCCCCGCGCGTTGTAATGGGCGAATATGAATTATTAATTTAAAAGATCATTCGAATGTACATTGGTGTACAATAAAAGGTTAGAAAGTAGTTTTTAGTGTGTATTAAATAAAGTATAAATTGTGTATTAAATAAGTAAAATTAATCAACTAAAATAATTTTACATTCAAGATATTTCTGTAATAAATAAGAAAAAAGATTAAAAATAATTCTAACACAACTGCATTTTCATTCAAATTAATTTTGAATCAATGAGGGATTGATTACTTTAATTCGAATAATGAATAATTTTTGGAAAGAAAAAATCATTCGAATGACGAATGATCTTTCAAATACCGCCTATGGAATCATTCGAATAATTCGTTTGTTAATTTTTATCACAATCGCCCATCACTACCCACTCCCTTCACCCCGTTCTATGAGTCTATGACTAGGAATGATGAATCAAACGCGCATACAGCGTACCTTTTGCTTTGCTTGATTGGGTGTAAAGTATGGAGTAACGACCGGCGTTACTTTTTAAGTATTCTATATTATTAATACAAAAGATTTTGAGTTTGTATGTTAATCAATCACTCAAAAACAAAACCGGCTGAATAGATTTGAATGAAGTTACGTATGCCACGTGTAGCTCTATAGTCTGGATTAACATATAGGATATTTTTTTCCGCGGTAAAATTACTGATTCATACGGGAAATACAATATTAAGCAAGTGAAGTCACAGTCACAAGGCGGACGGAAAGCTAATGATCTAATAATCAATAAAAAACTAACGTCAGTTTCAATTTTTAAAACGTGTTAGACGCTGCTACTTAACAAAAAACGAGAACAAAGTGATTTTGAAAAAAAACCGAAAACCCGGGTCTTCATTTTATAAAACCGGTTTCTTTTTCGACTCGAAAACCCGGGAAAACCCGGTTTTTTCGGACCGGGTAAACCCGGGCTCGATGCCCTGTGACTGTCCGTCTGTCTTTCACAGTCAATTTCCACCGAAACCGCACCGGATCATTGTTGATTAAGCTTGACCTGGCATCGTTTTTTTTAAGAAATATTTTTGTGTTTTAACAGGACAATAATCAAACGTAATACGTTTTTTCTTTTTTTAAACAAAAATAACTTTAAACAGCCAAATCAACTATGCCTGTCCCCACCGCTAGCCAGTGCTTAGTATTAACATAAAATTAGCTGAGTGAGTTGTGAGAATCGCGGCCAGTTTCAAAGCAACGGTCGGGTCAGTGGGAATAGTTCACGCGCGTTTGACGAGGGTGGACAGCGCCTCGCTGGAATATTTAAACGACTCGCCGACCGACACGGAAATAATGTTTTGTTACTGAATATTTTGTAGTGTCACACTAACACACATGTAACGCTTGTATTGTTAGTGGGTTTTTAATCATAAACTTTGACCAACAAGTTAACTGTAATAAACCTACGTCATCAGCGATAGACAAAGAGCAAAGTAAAATATTAATTACTGAAATAGCCAGATTATCAATGTGAAAGAGTATCTTTGATAACTCACTGGGAAGCTTTATATACTGTAATTGTAAACATTTATAAGAAATAAAAGATTTTTTTTTTAAAGTTTACTCATATTTCGTTCTAACAAACTTAGTATAATACCTGGCCCCATCGCTCTTCAATATCTGAATCTAAACTGAATTGTAATCTCAATGCTATTGAGATATCATCAAAAGAGATGATGACTGGTTAGTCAAAGTATTTTTTCATCAAATGTCAAAAACTATACAGCTGAGTTGGCCATACCCATACCTATTTACTACCCCTTTGCATGTTTATAGTCGTGACGATTCCCGTCCTATTTTTTTTTTAATTGGCCTATGCTTGTGTCTAAAAGGCACGACCAATCAAGCTTCACCGCACTTGATTCTCGTCCTATTAGTATAGAACATCCGTTCAATGAACAATATTTTATAGCCAGCTCACACATACTCACGAGTTGTAATCAATTTACAAATTAAATCGTGCTGTTGAATTTATAACATGAACTTTAAATACCAATTACAATTTGTTTTCAGTTGTTATTTTCGCTTCGAACATCACACGCAGATGCTTATCACTAGTTATCACACTGAAATACGAGAGCGCTGCCCGCTACGTATTGGATGCCATTGCACTTTGCGACTTACAAATTTTAAAAGTTGGCGTTTTCATAATAAGCTCTTTTATAGTCTGACAATAAAAGGCCGAATGAATGTTTTAATTAATGAGAAAAATATGTTAATCTCATTTTCCTTTTTTTATAACTTCAAACCACGGGTGGGAGGCTGCGAAAAATAAAAAACTTTACTACCTTAAGCATTAAGATTTCTTTCGTGCAGTAGTTATTTTAATTGTTGTCTTAGTTAGTATAAATTCCTTGTATGTTTTATTAATGTATTATTCGTTTTGTTCCAGGTACGTAACAGTAGTATAAGAAAGATAATTCAACAAACTGGTCCTGCGCAAGGTTATGTACAAAAAAGCTAATAAAGTTTTTGATGATTTTTTGTGACTTTGAGTAGGTACGTTTGTATGTATGACGTGGACTTTTCATTTCTTTGAATTCGACGAAAATGATTTCTCAAATGTATTTTTTTAGGATTCATTTGTTAATGTTGTTAATCAAATGAATATTAGATCCTTCGTCGTTCACTGCATACCTAAAACTCTAAGTTTTTCAATCACAACAATCTGTTACTCAGTTACACTAAAATTATAATCATAAAAACCCTGCAAAGTCACGTGATTCAGTAAAACTGAATAAATGTGAGTTGTAAAGAATATAAAATTGTGTCTATCTCACGCTTGACTATGACAACAAAAATAAAATTATTTTTATTTATTTATTCATAAACACTTTCATTTATTTATTCACAATACAAATTCATCTTAGAGCAAGTAAATTTTATATAAATGGGGCATTCCGTCTCAAAGTAAGTATTTCATTTCATTTCAGACTTATTACGTTTTTTGGCCGCGATGTGTTATGAAAACATAAAAAATGAGTTACATCAAAGAAAACGAATATCATTTTGGAAAATAAATAAAGCATAGAATTGAAAACTAAATGAGATGCAAGAATAACATGAACTATTTCATTTGAAATTGAAATTTAGTTTGAGTTGTAACATTTCATGAAACTAATTTTACAATTTACTTCTAAAGGTGTTAAATATTTTTTATGAGTACGTTCTGTTAGAAATTAGGTGACTTTTCCTTAGTGACACTTTTTACACAAAGAAAATTCAAAATGACATGTTGTAAAAAAATATTTTCGGACTGTAATTTTATACATTTTTTCCATACTATTATAATATGTTTCTAATGTAACAATCACTATACCAACGTGGCTCTAGAAAAGACTGCAGTATAGTATTAGTGTATCATACTTATATTTACAAGAATATTTAAATTGTATAAATTGTACGTGTGTTACTCGACCATGCTACAAAGGATACACGTTATACGAGTATATATCTTATTACCTGGATTAAAAACACGACATTTTTTTACAATATTAATTAAAATCTATTATTTTGCTTTAAAGAAACCTGATTTGAAGTTGCCTTATCGCAAAAAGTTAATAAATATACAATCTATTCTACATAATATGGAAGTAGATATAACTATGCTTGCATAGTATACTTGTATTCTGTCTAGGAATACAGTATTAGTTTGAACACTCTGTGGTTTTGGACCTCCCAATGGCTCTACTTCTATTATCCAGACGTCGCTCCCTTAAAGCATTAATTCCACTAGAGGTTCGCTATTTAAACATTCAAACAAACTAATTTGAAAATTCGTATCTGATCGTAAATTTGAAACCCATTCACATCGACAGATGTCTCTGTTTCGTTCCAACTCAAAGTTAATTAACAAACGAATTGACCACCGCCGCCGTGTTTCACTTTCGATGTTAGTATATTTTACTTTAGAATTTCTCTGGAAAAATACTTATGTTAAGAGAAGCAAACTTAAATACAAAACTGGAGTGGAACTTTTTCAATTGGGCGATGAGAGACGAAAGTATAAGTACTTAGACAAATAGTTATTTGAGATTGTTGGAATTAGTTGGGATTTCGTTGATTGTGCAGCGTTTGCAGAATGGAACGTTCTTAATAATCACTCAGACGAGACTAATAGATGGTGACCAAGCTTGTCTCGTTTCAAAACAGTGGAAGAGGTTTAACTGGTGATGAAATTTTAGTTTATTTGTTATTTTAGTTTAGCTTGCTAATTTTATATTGAAATACAAAGCTTTTCTACTTTAGATTAAAACTTATACATATAGCAGAATTTTATCTGTAACGGTTTCTTTTCCGTCTATAGGATAAATGCCGGCTGTAATTGGCAAGTCCGGTGAAGCTTGATCCGTCGTACCTTTTCGACACCAGTATAGGTCAATTCAAAAAAAAAAAAGGCTGTAATTGTAAAAAATAACGGTGGGAAAAAACCTCACATAAATTATAAACTTAACACCAGGAAACAATGTAGGGGCCATAACAGAATTTTTGTACTTTGTACCGTACGTAACAGTACAGTAAAATACTCGTTTGACTAACATTAGCCATAGAAATAAAAGCTGACAACTCAGAATTACGTGTTTATTTCATTAACACTGTTATTAGCTCAGCAATAAAGGCGAAATTGGCGATTCCGTATGAGCCACAAACGCGTGAACAATATTTGTTTGGACACTCAGCACAATCTAGGACCACACTGGACGCAATTCTGGAAAACTCAGGCCGTAACTGTACCATTAAATATATTGTAAAAGGAAATATCAACATTAGTTTGTGAGAGAGTTGGTGCCAAAATAGTATGTTTGTTGTTATTTAATTCATCATTGACACTTTTATAAATTATAAGAATATTTAAATTCAAGCTACCTATCTACATTATCACTGTGATCAAACAAAATATAGCACGCTAAATTAGTAAGTAAATTTGCAAGCAAACCCACAATGATTCATTTTTTGAAGATGTAACAATAATATCTTCATCCACTGAAAGCAGCCACGTATTATAACAATATATCTGTTAGTATTTTTTTATTATTCTATTTTATGTACCACTGATAGGCAAGTTTACAAAAAATAAAATAGTAACGTAAAATAATAATATGTTTTATACGTCATGTTAAAAAAAGATAAGTGTAATTGCATAAAACTCGTTTAAAATAGAAAAAGCATATAAAGACCAAAACCACAAGAACCATTACATAAGTCGATTTACTTTCGTTTGGATAAAATTAATTAAAAAAAAATCGTATTATTTTCATCACATTAATCCAGAATCATTCACACTTTATATTTCGCCAGTTCCGCACTACGCGCGCCATTTCAGCAAATATTTTGTGATGTAAGTACATTATTGTAACTCGGGGCTCTATTCCGGCAACCCGATTGTAGGATTAAATTACACTTTGAATGTACGGTACACGGTTTGTTTGGACTGATGAACAATGCTCTTTGTAATTAATTACTCTTTACCCCTAGGGGTTCGCGTTTAATACTAACTTTATTATTACTTATGATATTTCTCGATGTGACGTAGACGTAGGTTTCTAAGCGTTATTTTTTAAGACTGGATGGATGGACTAAAGCTTTTAAAATATTTTTAGCTACTTATATCCAGTGGCTTCCTAACATATCTCGAAGAAATGTAATGAATAAAAAAAGGCGAACACTTCCGCAGGCAACGAGTTAGTTATTAATAGGAAAAAAGTACTTTTTACATGAAAGGAAGTCTCTGTTATTCTCCTATCAAAGTATTTAATTAGAGTTGCTGTTCAGAGATTTGTTTGTAGGGCTTCGTTTTCATGAGTTCAGATTGTAAGACAATAGCATTTGTTAATGAAGAGAGTGAGCGGGGAGATATGGCTTCAGTAGCACGTGACTGAGGAATACCGATGGAGTATCAAAGCCTAGAATTGGATTAAGAACTGATGTTTTGTTAATGCCTCGTACTAAATCTATCACAATATACAGCTTAGAAAAAGAGAAATTTCATGATTAATTGGATTTAGTTTAATTAATGTTTTTACTTTATATTTCTGTTTTGTCTCTTCCTAGTTGGTTGGCTATCTTTTTCTTTTACTCTGCTCACAATAGAAATTATGTAACACGTAACAAGGGAAACTTTACTGGTTAATGTTTTGTTATTTTTTACTGTTAGATTCCCAAATACCACGCGTGTCTAAACAATAGCATGATAAATCATCATAATTGTAGGAGTAGCTAAAGTTTTACCACACGTTGATTTATACGAAATACTTAAAAAGAATCTAATTGGTCTATTTACGTAATTGGGTCGATGTGGTTCTCGACTTTTTTACAAGTTTAATAAGCCTGTCATGAACATCCCATATAATGTCCCCACCGATATTACCACCGCGGCTCCGCCCGCTTTAATAGTTTTTCCCGTGGGAATGAGGCATTTTCTCGCGGTAAAAGGTAGCCTATGTAACTCAGGGTAAATGTATAGCTTTCTAATGGCTGTGCTAATGGTGAAAGAATTTTTGAAATCGGTTTAGTAGTTTTTGAGTAGGTACTTTATTCATTACCTACAAACATACACACAAAAATAGGTACAAGTATTTCCTCTTTATAATATTAATATGGTGGGATGACTCGAGGGGCTCGACCCTGATTCAGGGTAAATAGTGCTGGTTCGGGGTCAACATCACACACAACCTTAGAATTACTTCGCAGGTGTGTTTCTCATGTTTTCCTTCACAGTAAAAGCGTGGAATGAACTCATATAATATAAACTCGCAAATTTTAAAAATATTGGTACCTGCTGAGGCTTGGACCTGCCGCACCACCCGAATGGAAGCTACCGGCCCTAGCCACTAAACCACCGAAGCTACTTATTGAAGTTAATTTTTGAAACTTAGTAGAATGCCCCTCTCCTTAAGAATGTTAGCCCTACCGAAGCGAGCGGGTTCTCGTAAGGAGTGTTACCAAGTTCTCTGAGAAAATACGTCAATTTGCGTCATTTGTGTCTAATTCTATTGTGACCCGACCGTAAACCTGTCGGGGACACACCGGCCGGCCGTCTCTTTGCTACCGGTATGGAAGACCAGTGTCATTTGACCCCAGTTTACTACGAACCCAGTGACATCCAGGGTGTGTTGGTGGGTGTTTGGTGGGATTTGTAAGGTAATTCAACCTCGAAGGTGTCTCTGTGACGAGCAAGCGCTAATAAATCGGATCAGTTTGTCATTTGTATTAAAAACATTTCTGAAGCTCACGTCGTTTTCAGTCTTTCCCAAAGTAACGGAACATCTGAGTAAGTCGTATGTAGTTTCTTATAGTCTTCTTTAAAACGTGAATAAATACATTACAATACAATACAAAAATTATATTCTATATTACACTCCAAAAGAGAAGTGAAATTGAGTCAACAGGAGTCTTTATTCCTTAGGTAGCAATCTCTACCACGCAAACTTTTTTATTGCCACCTGATATTAAAACTGTCAGGGCTAAATTGTTTGTTCACAATTAAGACTAAGATCAGAAAACTGCTCGGTAAGTTAATATGATGGCTATTAACGTACGAAGGTCAGAAAAATAAGTGTCGCCTTAAATGGAAAACAAGTTGTAAATTGCAGTTGTTTTTGTAGTCACACAGATGAAAGCTGTCGTCTTATCTTCTCTTCGGTTTGTATAAAAGTCAAATGAATCATAAACTTTTATAGTATATCTAAAAATCAACTGCCAAATTATTGTTGGTGGTTATTCATGTTTAATTACTAGTCAACATGTTTTATGTAACTAGCGTCAAAGTGAACTGGAGCTGAAGTGAATTGGGGCTGAAGTGAACTGGGGTCATAGTACACCAGGCGACCCGTCCACTTCCGCTCCCCAAACGAAAATTATTATCCTTTTATTAACGACACGCTTTTCCCTGAGACCAGTATTGTACTGCACAATGGCACAAAATATCGGGCATCAAGGAATAAGTCTTTGTTTGCTACGATAAAATATGGTTCGGGTTTTAAGCTTCTGTTGGGAAAACCGGTCAAGGGCAAGTCGAGTACGCCTGGATTGGTATTTTGTAATTAACACGAAATACTTTTATGTGAGAGCGTCGGTGGCCAAGTGCCAGCCACTTGACTTCTATTCCGAAGTTCGAGGGTTCAAAGCTCGGCATATACTAATTCATATTATTATGTACGTTTATTCGACGCTCTTACGGTGAAGGAAAACATCGTGAGGAAAATTCAAAGGTTGTGTGTGAAGTTGACCAACCCGCACTGGGCCAGCGTGGTTGACTAAGGCGTATTCACCCTGGTGTCAGGGTAGGCTCGAGCCCCTCGATGGGGACATATATGAGCTGCTAACGACTTTTATGTGTAGGGCAAGCAAGGAAAAATGAAAGGGCAGGGTAAAAAGTAATTATTTTTATAAATGCAAAGATAATATTTTATGTTGTGTAAATTCAATGAAATACAAATTTATCACGTCATATTTCCATTTATCAATGGAAAATAATTTTGGCTGGTTTATTATTTGCAATTTATTGCACACATAGACAGACAAAAGAAAATCAAAAATAGAGAGACGACACAAGATCTCTGCTTGTTTCTAAAGAAATATCTTACTTACAGCAGTCCCAAATTCTTGCACAGTGCAAGGTAAATTTATTTTAAGGACAGTCAAGATACTTATTATTGACACGTTAATAGATGTCCTCACCGAGTGGCTAGAGCCTACCCTGAAAATCCTGAAATCACGCTTGTTTGCTCATGACGTCTTGCCTTGCCGTAAGAGCGTCGATTAAACGTAATTATTAAATAATGTGAAACAATCGGAACGTGCTGAGGCGTGAACCCGCAAACTACCGAATGAAAGTCAATGGAAGTTAAAGCCACCACTAG
This sequence comes from Teleiodes luculella, assembly GCA_948473455.1. Lineage (NCBI taxonomy): Eukaryota > Metazoa > Arthropoda > Insecta > Lepidoptera > Gelechiidae > Teleiodes > Teleiodes luculella. The sequence goes on from OX419605.1 coordinate 222,992, forward strand.
GCCACCAATCGATTACTATTTATACAAAAGACACAAACACACATAAAACCAAGCACAACGACGCCCGCAAGCCATCCAAATATCTTCCCGCAATAATTTCCCAGAGCAATGTAAACAATAACGCGGTATCTGAATGGTACAGTCGCGCACAATAGCGGCTATCTAACAGCAATGGCTAGTGCCGGCATTGTGTGGGTGTCGGCGTCGGTCATCCAGACACTACTGACACCGCTGACACCGCTGACACCGCTGACACCGCTCTCCGCTCTCGGACATTGCACTCGAGAGGACACTGTGACAAGCCACGATAAACTGTGTGTGGTGCGGTCGGCGGGGTTGGCTTTATATGCAATGCAATAGGTCTGACCGACGAGTTTTAGCCTTCCTTTGTGTTAGGGCAGGCTCTGGTGAGGGCAAATTCTTGTTGCGGCAGATATCAGATAGTCGGACACTCATAGTACAGGCTTTGCCTAGTTTTTGGGTCAAGGCGGCTATGTCCCCACATATTTATTTATTTATTTTTATAGTGAAATGAATGTTTTAAATGTTGAAATTATGAACAGCCACAATATTAATTAATTTTAAGAATAAAAAAAAAACAAGACTTTAAACTTATTAGACTAAAACAGCAACTACACAAACCTCTCACAGCAGGCCGCACTAATGCATTTTTAAACTAGCTTCCTCTCCACCCACAGATTCAGATAAAAGATAAATTGAGTTTGAATCTCGTTTCACCGTTTTTGCAATTTGTATAGAGCTCTGGAGTGCGCGGCTCGTTAAAATCAGCTCAGTTATAATCTGCCTACTCACGTTTTGCACGTGGCGCGGCCACTCACCGCGCGCGAGGCCTTATGTGTTTATTAGCATGTTTTCTTTTCAATATTTCAACGAGCTGTTATTGAATAAATATTTCAAGGCTCCAATTGATGGCGCTTACTTTAATCGTCTTATGATATTCATAAATTCGAATAAAACAGTAATATTTGAAGTGAAGGAAAAAGTTGAGGTAATGTCGTACCAGGAAGTCAAGAATCTTGTCCATGGCCTTGCTCTTAAATTAAGTCCTTAAGTTGTTGTAATATTTTTTATTTGTTAAAGGTAGTAGGTATATATATTATATTTTAACATTATTATTCCTGATGGAGAAAAACTATCATTATTTTACAATATAAATACGACATACAATAAAATGTTACGTAGCAAATAAGATATTTTAAAACTAACAAAAAGTTTTTTTCTTGTGTTTTAAAATAACGATTACCAAATTAAGCGGGGACTCGTTCTCGTACGGCCCACAGACGAGCGGCCCAAATGGGCCGTAGGAAGAATCTCAATTTTTATATTATATTCGTTCCGTCTACGGCCATATACAAAAAGAAAAGATTTATTAAAATCAATACTTCAAAGATAGCTATTAAAACCACTTAATTCACGTATTAACTCCACTGAATTCGCAGAAGTGGAATTGTTTTATAAATTACGCCACTATTGTTGTTATTTTGAGACAACAGCGCCACGCGTAGGTAGATTAGGTAAAAAAATAGACAATTTGCCGTGGCATTTAACAAAATTCGCTCGACTTCTTTTTGCTTTTTATAAAATGACAAGGCATGTTATAATTAGTCTTCGGCATGTTGCAATATGACGAGCGTTTGTAAAATGCCAATGCATTCTGTAAAATGATGAGTTCTACAATTTGTCGACGGCATATCTATTAGGAGGCGTTAAAGTTGCTCCATTATTCGGTTTGTGTATCCTGCAGCCGGTCGGACGGTGGCGGGTCGTTTGTCACAGTAAATCAGCGGCGACTCTCATTGTGTCAACGCGCGCGCCGACCGTACCCCTCCCTCCCCTACCCCCCCGGTAATGTGATGTTAATGTCACTTTATTTGCATACTGTACCGCGCCCGAGGACCGTATGTTATGTGTGTAGTGTACCGCTGTACGTAACTGTACATAGCAGTTTGTATTTGTGTGTGCTTGAGCAAAAATGCTGTTATGAAACATTTGTCCGTCTGTTTGTTTGTCTGTATAGATAGATACCTAACCCCTGCTTGAATTTTTGGGTGGGAGTAGGGCCGAAAATTATTTTGTTGTTTGGTTAATTTCGTTAAAAGTGGTAACATCAACAACTCTTATAGAGTTGACAAACTCGCAAACACTAGTTTGATTGGTTTATCTTATAAAATATCAATATTTTTTTTAAATTTACATATTACTCCTAATCCGTAATGTATCAATTGAATAACGTCCTTCATCTTCTTAAGATATGTGAAAAATCTTGTGAGAAATAAAATTATTTGCATATTAAATCTAAATAACTTATTAGCCCAGGACATACGTGTGACAAAGTGAGATATATTATTTTTTCTTTTTTATTAACACTAGCCTATAGCTTAGTGCCAGGTAGTATAAATTATTGTTTATTTTATCTATCGCATTAAAAAACGAATTTAACCTGAAATAGTAGTATTTTTTATAAGGGAAAAAAATCTAAAAAATTGTCTTTCATTAATGACCTAGGACCTAGCCGCTATGTGAGCCGCGGCCGGCGGGCAGCCGCGCGGTCCGAAGCACCCGTATCACCATTTTTATCGAAAATCCAATTTCTAGTCTCGCCCGCCTGCTCGACTGCCTACTAAGGGTTGGACCAAGCCATGCCGAAATTATATAATATTATTATATAAAAAATCAATTGACGTCATTGAATAAGGATTTGTAAATACTTACTCCATATATGGTCCATAAGAGTCGTTTTATCATTTAGCTAGACTCGTTTTCTACAGATATCATAAAGATTCAAAAAGATTGACACAGGTATGAGTAGCATTAAAACAATTCTAATTTGGTATTCTCAATTTAAAGAACTCCAGAATGTATACAATCTGTTGGGAAAACAAATTTCTTTGACCTTGATGAACGCTACTGGCAGCCCTGACGTATCGGCTCCTCCTCCGTGGCGAACCCTTTGCCGCTATTTAACAAAATCCGATCAAATATGGGAACCATCGCGCGCGCACGGCGCGGCCCGAACCCCAACCCTGAACCGCGACCTTTCCACGCACTCCGCCTTTATTTTTTCAATAAGGTTATTAATAAAACCGTTTACTTTGTTCTCGACTTCAATATAATCGTGCGACGCAAAAGTGTCTTGTGTAATCTGAACAACAACAGCTGTTTCTAGCTTAGCCTATATTCAACCTTAGCACACTGATACGATGGGGTTGAACTAGTCACTGTAATCGAGAAGGTGACAAACGCGACGTAGTGACATAAGTGTCATAAGTAGTTAGTCTGGGAACTACGCCTGAAGGGGATGCGCTGGAGGATGTCTTTTATTTGTACTTTTATTAACATTTTGTTCAAAAATTCAAAATCATAGGCTCCCCTAGAAATCTCGATGACGTAATTTCAGAAATTAATAAGCTCAAACGAAGACCGGCATACATTCATTGCTTAGACTTCTACATTCGTTTGATCTCGTCTCAAAAAAAGTCGTCTGAAAAAGAGATCAAACAATCTAAAAGAGGCAATGCGATATCAGTTTGCGCATAACTGGCAGGTTCGCGCAATGTGGAGAAGAACCCGCCGAAGAAACTCCACAGGATCGCATCTTTAAGATTTTAAGTAGTAGTTCTATTATTTATTAAGTCATATTGACACCTTCTTATGCTTCTAGTGAGCTCACTGAAAACTAAACGTACCTACCTATCTCATAAAATTATGACTACATGACACGTTCTGTCTGGTATTGGCCAATTATTGTTAGGGTTGTCAGCAATCAAAATTTAAACTAACATTTTGTAGCCTCGCTTTGGCTGCGGGGTGTTCAAAGCCGTTGTTTGAGATTTACGGACCGGAACTAGCCCCGCGCCATGTTTCTTCGTTACAGACTTTTATTTCCTCTGTAAAATAAAAACTAAATAAAACACTGGATTGCGTACAATCGTACTCTGAATAATGTGCATATTTCTGCAAAGGAAAATAAATAGACGGAAAATTAAAAAAATATGTAAACTTTATTACGTTGTATATTTGTGCTTTTGTTATTAATATTTCTTCAATAGTTCTATTTTTTGTTCAGTACTTAAATACCTTTTCAGTAAAAAACTTTGATTCCTATACAAAACATGAATGAAAATTAACATGACATGAATTTTGATATGAAATCGGTGTAGCTAAAAAAATATTCACATTTTATGTCATAAGCCCTTATTTAAAGCTTTAAATATATCCTCTCTCCCAAACATGTACATATTTGAAGTTTACCAAAGTTAAAATTAAACTTTTTACTAAAAACAGTAGCGTGTGCCCATTTAACACCAGTATCCTAATAGGTTAATAATCAAGTCCGGTGAAGCTTGATCCGTCGTACTTTTCTTGTCGTACGCAAGCATAGGTCAATTTAAAAAAAAATTTCCTGTCTAGTAAGACTGTATTATGCTCTAAAAACTCATAAAACATGACGTGTGTCAAAATATATAATCACCTACATGATTTCATCAAGGTATTTTCAGTTAGGCAGTTCAGGAACTTCCTATTAAAATGGCTGAGTGATCAATGCTTCTACTCTGTAAATGAATATTTAAATAATAAAATTGACATTATATTAAAATTATAATTAGAAAATAATGACAATTACCTAGATGAACATGTGATGTTTTGTTGACATACTACTCTACCAAAACAATTAGACACATGACATATATGCGGTTTGTACAATCATCATCATCATCATCATTTCAGCCGAAAGACGTCCACTGCTGGACAAAGGCCTCCCCCAAAGATCTCCACGACGATCGGTCCTGCGCTGCCCGCATCCAGCGGCTTCCCGCGACCCTCACCAGATCGTCGGTTTGTACAATATTCGCCCTTATTCCCAGCACTAATCTCCGTGACCGGCTGTGACGCCATGTTTGAAATGTGTCTAATTGTTTTGGTCGCGTAGTACTTATGATTGATTAGCTTCTATTGACCCTTTCTATATATTTGTATACCTGGATAGGCGGGACATGACGATCTTTGTTTTAGTTTAACACCTTTAATGTAACTATGTTTCTTACAAATAAATATACTATTACTATTTACACAGCAAAAGTAAACAGTTACAGTTACAGTTTTGTTTTTCTGACGATTACATTACCTACCTATCTATCTCTACCAACCGTTTTTCGGCCATGGCGAACATGGCTGCTCGTACGCTAGGTAGCTATCCCCATATATAATTTAGCCGCCGCAGCCTGTCTATCTAGAACGAGGCATGCCTAAGTTAAAATAAAAATCACAACATAACCTAAAATAAGGTTCTTAATAATTGAAAATGTACAAAGAACTTGCCTCAAAGCGCAGGCGCCACACTCGCGGCCATATATCAGCTTTTTATCTGGTAGTTGTCATCGCGACCCTCGTCGGGGCTCGAACCCGCGTCGCCCGTTGAATTGTTAATTACGGCTATCGGTGTTTTCCAATACAATCTATTAATTGAAACTGCGAGCCAATTACGTTTCTTTATCGACTGCCGTTCGGCTAAAGACTCGAGGAAAATGCTTTTGGAAATGTTGATAATTGACTATAATTGAGATCTATTCATTAGGTAACTGTAAAAATTTAATTAACTTTTTTGAAGATTTATTATAAGGCTTTTGTTATTGAAATATTATTATGCAAATGATAATGAGTGAAACTTTTAAAACGTGTAAAAAAATAAGGTCCTAGTATTTTTTTTTTTTTTAAACAATAATTTTACTAGGACACGGCTTCTATTTTAATTACAAGAATTCTAAATGCTAAAGATTTTAATACAAAGATCTGGTATACTTATTAATGAACGCTCCTGCGTATAAAGTTTATAATTGCTTTTCAATTTCTCATTTTACGCCACCCTCTCATCAGTAGCGCTCCGTTCTGGAATATCACCGAATTATTTTTAACGAGTCGCGCCATTATCAAATGAAATTAATTAAGGCAGTATTCGACGGCAACTCCGATACACACGTCGTTTATGTCGCAAATTGAGTGAAACATGCTTTTAATAAATCTTTTTTAATAACTGCCTCGTTTTTGGATTGCGTCTGTCAGTCACACAAGGTATTTGTCAAAGTTTTACAATTGACGCTCCGATGGTTTTAAACCTTTACCTAGGTCACAGAAGAAAATAATAGTACTAACCCCCTAGGTATTGTGATAAAATAATTTTGAAGTATTATTTTGAGACTGGAAAATATTAAAGAAATATAAAATCACTACATAGTATAAAACAAAGTCGCTTTTTCTGTCCCTATGTCCCTCCCTTTGTACGCTTAAATCTTTAAAACTACGCAACTGATTTTGATGCGGTTTTTTTTAATAGATAGAGTGATTCAAGAGGAAGGTTTATATGTATAATACATGCATAATATGCTTAAAGATAACCCACAATAACCATTTTCCCGTGCGGAGCCGGGGCGGGTCGCTAGTAAAGTATAAAATTGAATTAATGGTGGCTTTATTGCTGAGATAGCCAACTCTTTCAGAAAACTTTACGGTATAGAGATTGTGGCTTGGTGGCATATAATAAGAAACATTCACTTTAGAATTGGACTAACCCAACTCCTGCGTGTTTATTCAATGGGCAGCAATGTTCACCTGTGTAATGTAACAACAACTGCGATCCCCAACTTTCCTTCCTAGTGAGAGCAGTGCAAAACTATACTAGTCCAACAATCGCGATAAAAAATTAGAGCAATAGTTATATAGTCCTACAAAAGACATAGGTTTATTTTCTGTGAGAAAACCTCACAAACCAGTGTCAAGACCTACTACCGACAAGTGTCAAAATATGACATAGACAAATAAATGACAATCACATATGACTTTTACATAGGGAGACGACATACTAATCTGCTTATTCCTAAAGAAATATCTTACGGCAAATCCAGGGAAGTGAGAGAACATAAATATTATCATAGATAAGTCGCTATGATTTCTATCACTATTATAATTATCACATTGTGACGTTTTGACACCTTTTCGCGCTGCATAACAATCAATTTTGCTTAATTTAATAACCTAAAACGTGACTGGTTGTTAGTAGTATAACACGTGTAGATCATTCCAAGAATCTTATCAAAGTTTGATTAATTTTCCAAAGCCCTTTATAACATTATGATTGCTGGATTCGGCGAATAATAATAATTTTTGTTTTCATTGTATAGTTAAATATTTATCCCTGTCCCTAATCCTTCAGGTGCATTTAATAAATACGTTATTAAAAATAAGCTTTAAAAAAACAGTATGTATGATGTGGCGGCTTATTCAATACTGAAAATATATTTCAGTAATTTTCAATACTCTCATACAAAATATTACGCAGTCATTTTAATGGGACAATATATTTATCGGGATTTTCTATGTGCTTGAGTGTTTAACAAGTCTTCACATGAACCCTGTAGAATTCGTACTTAAAGGTTTATTTCCCTAAACACAATAACATCTTTCAGATAGGCAGTAGTCGGGTAGCAAGGCACACTATTGAGGCTGAAAGCCCGTTCTGAATGACTAAAAAGCTCGTTGCCGCGCTATTTATATAGCGTCAACCATTTTAATATTTTTATCCAAATTGCCGGAAAATTAAAACGCCGCGGCTCGCTAAAAGCGTGCACTCCGCGCTTAAAGCCAGCGGTTCTCAATTTAGGACAAGACATTTGGTCGTGTGACGTGTGTCATTGAAAATTGACAGTTGAAAAGTAGTGCTTCACTCAGTAATTAAAAAAATATCATTATTTTAGTGTGTTCAAAGCTTCTATTATAAAATCGCCATTTCATATAAATACAATAAATATTATTCTTAATTTAGAAATCTTGGTTTCGAAAGTTACCGAATGGCGTAAAAGAGTTTTATAAATGCATTTAATTTAACCGATTTTAAATTACATACAAAATATTTTAAGATAAAGTACATCCAGTTTTAATACTTTTGATTTGTAAATCAAAGTTGAAGAACCACTGATTCAGTTAAAGTAGCTAAGTCTCTAAAATTAATACCAATTAGGGATGGGCGGTAAGAGGAAATAATATTAAGAATGTTCTAACTGCTCCGTTATGATGATGTCTGTTTAATTATTTCAAATTGCACGTTCAACAGAGGTTTTATTATATTATCATTTCTATTACAAATTGGTACACTTTGCAGAACATCGTCCATGAAGTAGAAAAAAGAAAAAGAAGGAAAAAATAAGTAAGTAAATAAGGAAAATGTTTCAAGTACCTAAAGATACTGCAGCTGAATGTGCGTGCGTGTAAAATTATAAACCTACCTACGAAAATACGTTTTAATTATTATTATTGTACCTATCAACATTTGAAACTGGAATCCTAACAAACAATCGAGGCTAGTCATCAATCGAATCTGTTATCTTTTGACCCACTTTGAAGTGTCAAAATCAAATAGCACCATTTCGCGAACACATACATCGGTGTTCGCGTGTCCTCGGGGCGTGTTGCTATGCTCAAATCTTCAGGCACTCGGATGCTATGTTCAAATCTTCAGGCGCTCGGAAACGATTTGGCTCACATTTCCTTCCGCGAACAATAACCTTATCGCTGATATGGTTGTCGTTCAGCCGAAAATGTTTGCCGACACAGCCGAGATGTTAGTCTGGCATTTATGAGGCACGTGGAACGGTTTATCAAGTTAACGTACGCGTAATAATACCTATTAGAAAAAGAAAATGTACGAACATTGATAATAAGCTTATCCCTAATTTTCTCTTTGCGAATGTACATATTAATAATCATGTGATGAACAAAGTAATAAATGAATACCATGTGGTTTGCAAACGCAAAAGGATGTTTTTTTTAAAACACTTTTTATTAATCTACCGAGGAAGTCTGTCTTGTGTCTCACCTGATGGAAAGCGACAACACGTGACCGACCATGGAACACTCTCACACAGATTCTAGCCCTTGAAATCATCAAGTTGTAAGTACAAATTAATAAAAAAACCTTCAATCATACTTCATACTATACTACTCGTAATATTATAAAGAGGAAAGATTTGTATTTTTGTGTTTGTATGTGTGTGTATGTTTGTAATGAATAAACTCAAAAACTACTGAACCGATTTCAAAAATTCTTTCACCATTACAAAGTTACATTCAGCCTGAGTAACCTAGGCTACCTTTTACTGCGGGAAAATGCCTCATTCCCGAGCGGGGGGAACTGCGGCGGAAAGCTAGTTCTACAATAAAACAAAATTTAACCGACAATAAATTAAATCGCAAACAAGATACGCATCAAACAAAACCAGAGCTACCCTCATAACTTGGCTGAAGGTACTCCAACATTAATGCGGCACCGACAAGAACAGGGGTGTATCAATAATGTAGCGGGTCCCGAGGGCTGCTGAGTCGGGCCGCGGCAGACAGCCAACCTTCTTCGGTGTGGGTAGAGCTTAAGGATATACTGGGTTTGGGATTCAATAAAAAATATAAATAACTCGATGTTGGTGAATAATTTTCCAGTTTTTTTTAATGAGAAGTAATTTGACTCTTCCAGACCTACGAAACAATTTTTTATAGGACCGCTTGTATGGTCAAGTCCTTAGAGCAACGCCGGCCTTCCGTACGGAAGGTCAAGTCAAAATTTGTCACATTTTTCGAGAAATATTTTATGAGAAAATTTGCTCAAAATCATAGACTGACCATGTACAGGCCAGCACAAGCGGCTGGACATGTAGACCTTGAGAGCGCCCGTATTCCGTAGTGGTAAGGGTAAATTTCGTTGTGCTAATGTCCAACCGCATGTGCTGGCTTCCGTAATTTTCAGTAGATATTTGCTTAGTCACTTACATCGTGTATCAAAACCGAAAAAATCATTTATTTTCCAACGGTTTCAAACTTTGATTCTATATATAACTGCAACCTTAAGCATTGCATGAAGCTACAGAAGTGGTCTATGTACTTACTTTAAGTTTGAGTTCATTGCGTAACAAGTTAATCTCAAATGTAAATTTTTTTTTGTCATCGAGTACTCAGTGTAAGTACTTCGAATTGTACTTGTAAAATGTAGCTTTGTCCCGGAAGGGTTTAACTTATTCCGGCTACGTCCCATTTCAAATAAAAAAAACCCATTTAGCTAAGACGGTAGTCTAATTTCTAAGAAAACGACTACCTACTGTTGTATTGGCCTTAATTTCTAATTTGAGCTTATAATCTGCAAAAAGATTTTACTAACATATTCTCAAACATTTGTTATGAATAAGTTTTTTTTTTTTATAAAACTTTCATAAATAAAGCGTACGTGGGTGTCGACTCGAAAAGAAGAAGTGGGTGTTATATCCAAATACAAAATCGAACTATTCCAAATTACATTAGCTGTAATTCCCAAGATCGGCGAACAACGTTGTTGTAATTAAATTATCGTAGAAACTAATCTAAAGTGTTGGAGTAGAAATGTTTCAATAGTTTTCGGGCAATTGGTCAACTCCGGCAGGGCGGGATCAAATAGTTGCTAGTTGTTTAATACACTGTGGTCCGCCACTCCCGGAGGCGTCATTACAAAGCCTGCTTCGTTTCGCATATTTACGCTTTATTTATTCATAATTCAAATTAAAAATTCACATACATTATTTTGGTATTTCTCTCATACGTAGCGCCAGATGGTATTTCAGATAGTAGGTACAGTCGCGTACTAACGCGGACAAGCCCCAGTTGGTGGAGGGAGAGCCATAACTGAATAAAACGTTAAAATAACTCTATTATATATTATTTATTCGTAAAGAAATTATATATTAGAGCTTTTGAAATAGAAAAATGGCGTCCGGCTCGCAGCGCCGGCTGCGGCCATCTCCCTGGCATCAACCAAATTCAAAGATATATTACTTTTCCGATTATAAAGCTATAAACGCAAAAAGAGGCTGCCAGCATGAAAGCGGCGTGCATGAAGGTCACATGCTCACCACAGTAACCTACCTACACACAGTATTGTTCCCAATAATATTTTTTCTTTCTTTTCATTAATTATGGGTTCTGAAATATTTACTGAGCTTCATCTTTTGCACTAGACTAAAAATTTACATACCTAACTTAAAATAACGAAGGAATAGAATAATAATAACAACCTTAATTAAAAATATAAAATTAATTAATGAATACAGACAAATCACGACGATGCTAGTCATCAAAATTCTAGGCAAAACATATATAAGAATAGGTCACGATATTCGCCAAAATGTATTGGTCGTGATTAAATGTAAATGGTTTACAGATTCCTATAAAATCATATAATAATATACTTAGCTTTGATTTTTTTTCTGATGTATTACTAATCTGTAAGCTAAGCTGTTTTTGAGATAATTTGAAGATGTTTTTAATTTGTAAGGATACTAATTTACAGTTTTATAAAATACTATTCTGTACATAAAAGTTTGGATAGAGCAATCAAAAGTTTTCATTGTAATAAACTCAACCCCGTTTCAGTGCTTGTGGTATCGTAACCGAACGTGTTTTGTAAATAGGCCTCCCAGTTCCAGCTCGGCGTGCCCACCAATTTTATTTGGGAACTATGGCAATTCCGACCAACCCTAATTGAAACGCAAAGGTGAAACCGTGAAACTCCAATTGTAATAGTTCCCAAATAGAGATTTGTTCTCGTAACTATGTTTGTTTATTGTGAATTTAATTGTAGTAATAGCGGGTTCGACTCCCGGAACGGGTGAAGTTATTTGTTTAGGATGCGAGATAGAGGCTGCGCCGCGTTATTATCTCTGCTTGTATTTCACCCTTTATTGGTGTTTTGTGTTCTATTTAACGACAATTTCTGAATCCGTATCTATATTTATTTTTGGTTGGTTTTATCAATGTGCATATTTTTGGGCTGTAACAAAGATCTAATTCAATTTTGATATTACGATTTCAATAAAATATCTTCATAAATTCACCAACACTGTAAATAATGATGTAAGTAACGATGTCTCGTTTATCTTTGTGTCTTGTCTTTTCTATGTTTTGTGTATAATAAATGGTAAATAAATCAATATTTGCTGCGACTACATCCAGCGCCCACACCAATCCACCAGACAGATTCGTGTCTTTCTACTTAATAGTTTTCTATATAATTTTCATACTTATCAGTTAGGTTGGGGATCGCAGTTGTTGTAGGGTTACAAAAGCATTAGCCATCGTCTATTCTTAGGTTACTTGGGTTAAATTTACAATATTAAACCTAGCCACCACTTTGTTAATTAAAATTATGTTGCGAACGCTATTTATCTGGCGAGTGCGGTAATTTTTACGTGAAGAGTATTTTCTTACAATAAATAAGTCGCGAAAAATCGAAATATCAAGTCTCACTGGTCCTGCGTGTTAACATAAAGGCTTCATAGACTAAACAAGTTATGGACAAACGAATTTAGGGGCGTTCTGAGAGGGACTTGACCTGGGCTTACGCTTATACGGAGAGATCAAAGGGTAATATTTTATCCTATTTATTAGGAATAGTAAACAACTTTACTGAGTACTTAGTTATACTTAATTAAAAGCATAGCAGACGAAATAAAAGTTTGTTTAAACAAAGCCAAATCACATTTAAAATAATGAGTAATTTAAATTCAAAATTCTTTTTCATAATAGTTTTCTTCAAAACATTTAATGACGTCTGATTAGAAGTTAAAGAAGCTTTGATCAAACCAAGTTCAAATCTCATTTCAAACGAATGTATAAGAATTATTAGACAATCTAAAGTACTCATGGTTATTGTAGATAAGATATTTAGGATACTTATATGCGTAGTTAGGGTACTTTCACAGCTGAATAAAGCTTCGTTTCTACTTATTCGGTACGATACTCGGTAAAATTATTCTTTACCTATCAAATTAATATTAATGGAGGTGCAATTTAAATCGGAACCAGAAACATTGTGGCCTCAAGCACTTTACCAATGAAGGGAGATGATTTGATTAAATTAGCGTAGCTCTCCACGGCAAAACAATTCTAAAGTTGAACTTCAGAAATGTTTATAATTAAATGAAGTTTACTCGCTTATTTGATTAAAGTAATACCAATGATAATATTGTAGATAAAAGTAGACTTTCTGAGTGGTTTCAATGTATTTGTCACAATATTGCTGGAGGCTGTGTTATGACTGCGATTATCTACATAGTTGGATTGTGACTACTTTTGGTTGCAATGTGATCGCTAGGTGTTAACCACGCGGTCAATAATAGCGCCATAATATGATTCGAGTGTATTTTACTATCTACTGTGCTTATATTTAAGTACCAATACACTACATTATATTAAGGCCGCACCTCGAAAAAATAAAAGCGCATTGGAGGCGTGGTCTAGACGTGCGACGCGGGGCGCACCCCCCGCGGGGCTCGGGGAGCCGCCGGGTCCGTCAGTTTAAAATACCGCGCGCTTAACTTAGCCACGCTTTGTTGGAACAGAGCAGAGCTAGAATTTATACTATAATTGTAGTATTTGTCTTAGTAAATACTGTATACTGTGTATCCTAATAAAGAGATAGTACGATAAACTGCTATATTTGTTTATTCCTTTCCATTTACCCTTATACGAATCAAAATTATTTTTTCTATGTACAAACATTTGACCTCTACAGTTTTATTATAATATAGATTTTATTTGATTGTATATCTTTTTATTTTGAGTTTATTTCTATTGAGTTTATTTTTGTTGTTGTTGTTGTGAATTTGACTTTGACTTTCGACTTTCGACTTTCGACATTGACTTTTACTTTGACATTGACTTTTACTTTTACTTTGACTTTGACTTGGCTTTGACTTTGACTTTGGCTTTGGCTTTGGCTTTGGCTTTGGCTTTGGCTTTGGCTTCGGCTTCGGCTTCGGCTTCGGCTTCGGCTTCGGCTTCGGCTTCGGCTTCGGCTTCGGCTTCGGCTTCGGCTTCGGCTTCGACTTCGACTTCGACTTCGACTTCGACTTCGACTTCGACTTCGACTTCGACTTCGACTTTGACTTTGACTTCGACTTGTATGAAAAGTAGATGTTGGCCGATTCTCAGACCTACTGAATACGCTCTTGACTTCGACTTTAACTTTGACTTCGACTTTGACTTGTATGAGAAATAGATGTTTTCCGATTCTCAGACCTACTGAATACGCTCACAAAATTTCATGAGAATCGGTCCAGCCGTTTCGGAGGAGTATGGAATCGAACACTGTGACACGAGAATTTTATATTAGTTAGGGCTCCCTATGATTACTAAAACTCTGCTCACCCCGTTAGGGAAAAGAGCGTGTCTTTACGTATTGTATTGTATATTATTTCGTTGTAGTTTATTTTATTTCACGCAATTACATTATTCAAACGTATCGATTAGATGGAGCGTCGTCAGTGGCATAGTGGTTCGTAGGTAAGTGCGGGTTCGAGACTCATTACCTACAGTCAAGAGCCGTCTAGCCATTGAAACTGAACACGCACATCGTAATACTCTGCCTTATAAACAAAGTGATTTTCATAGAACATTTCGGGTAATGTTTTGGGTGATGTGTAATGGTACGGGGTGATATCACCTTTTCGAAAGTAATGAGTAATGTGATATGGCATTATAACGTACTGTTTTGCGCATGTCTCAGGAAAGTTCAAGGTCTATATAGAGAAAGTTAACCCTTCAGTGGTGCAATATTATGCAGATGACCATGTTAATTTAAAAAAAGCATGTACTTAGTTTTTTTTCTTATTTCAAGCATAAGTCTCCGTTTTCTTGCCAAATCTGCCTTTTTTTTATTTTTTGGACGGCGTTTGTTTCCCATCTTAGTAATAAATTATTTTCGATTTCGCCGGTGCAATTTGCGATCGCCTAGCGCAGGTCCGTCGTCGGCAAAGGTAAGCGGACGACTGATCGCAGTGCGGGAAAGTGATGACGCTAAGCAGTGCCGTACGTGTATAACAGAGAAAGGTATGCTGTTGCGCGCTAGAACTAAACAGCGTAAGTGCCAAATTCTTTGGTGTCCATTTATACAAAAAGTAATGCACATAATAAAAATGTTTCGAGATGAGACATTAATAAAGTTGAAACCCATACTTATGACCACGTTTCAGCATCCAATTCATTGCCGTTTACCTATACAAAGCGAAAAAAGATAATAGAAGGTGCAACTTTGGCTTAATGTTCTATCGATAAAATTTTCAGTAAACGTGTTTTCAGTGAGTAGAGTCTTGAGATAATATTATTATGATCAAATAATGTATATCTAAAAATTAACTAACTTACTCTTATAGATTACGAGTACTGACGAGTCAAAGAACACTAAAATTTTCCAGGTGCCGCCTTAATTTGACTAGCACAATACATTCTCGACGAATAATATTTCTTCTTAGACAAAATACTCGTAGCAAGTGCTACGACTCGACGTAGCTTTTGCTACGCAGCTGGCTACGGCGTAAAATTCAGCAGTTATTGCGTTAAGGGCCGGCTAATGCCCGTTCTACATTCCCTTTGACCTACGCTCTGAATAATAATGGCTAAACCGTGCCCTGTAAACTAAGTAAACTCGATGTTTATAAAAAAATATATACTTTACTGTTCTTCACTATTGTTTTCGTATTTCCTAAGGCATAGAAAAAGAACATACTTTTACCTGCCGTTGAAAGGTAAAGAAAATTATAACTAACAAGTTTATCCCTCATGTCCGTGCATCTGTGCGTTTGTTCTTCAAAAAAAACACAAAAAATATTCAATCGTTTAAGAATCCATATATATATATTTTTAAGTTATATTCAATAGAGAGAAATAGAGCTTATAACTTTATTTTTCTGTATTGCTAGCTAATAATTAATATATGTGAAAACATGAGGTTCTGACAGAAAAACTAACAAACATTCGTATTGTTTGAAATCGCAACACAAAAAGACTGAGTTCAAAACTCGAACTAGACTTGGAAGACAAAGAATCGTTTGAAGCAGGAGTAATGTTCAGTACACAGGTGGTCCATAGTCGCTACCAGGGAGGCAGGATTACCAAGATAGTGGTGAAATATTACTAGTTCAGTTTTAAAACTACCCTCGCTATCTGGCCGACCACTTCAAATTGTTGTCCGGCGACCGGCCGGCTCGCCCACACGTAATTCACAGTTGAAGTACTTCAGGTAGTGTTTTGTTTGGTCATAAGAACATGTTTTTAATTTTAATTGTGTTATAATTGTGACCAAAACTACTCACTTGTTTATGGGATGAATTAATTAAAAAGAATGGGTGTTATTATGTTTTTTTTTTCTTAGCGCAATTTATTTAATTACTTTTTAACGGTTTTAATTGGACACAAGCAAGCTAACTAGATAAATGGGTGGCTGATCTTTGTAAAGATTTCTTTGTTTATTAATTACTGATAACAAAATAGCATTCAGTCTTCTACTCCTATAGAAATTTAAGTTAAGTCATTAAATAGTAAGGTTAAATGTATCTGTTTTCTTTTGGAATTTATTATACACTGGAAAGTAATGAATTCGGGTCACTTAAAAAAACCTATGTACCCCCCTCCTGTGTACCTGTGTACGAGTGTAGTACGTTTCTTGGATAAATTTTCCTCTTTCCAGTAGTATAAATTTTTCAGCTGAAATAATGTTGATGATGAGAAAAGTTAAGTTTTACGTTGTTCTGCATATAATTTGAATATCAAATTCAAAAAACATACTGCTCTCCAGACTGCGGTCAATTAATAATTGTATGAGCATTTATTTATATGAGACCAATCAATACTGTGACGAGATCACACTAATTTGTGTAAACACGCCCGTGTGCGTTTACCTTTATCTCGTACTCTCAAATATTCTAATCAAAACTAATGAAGGGTTGAATTCGTAATTGAGAGCCTGTTTTAGTCCCAAATTAAGGTAAATGCTTCGGGCGATACATTTCAGGATTCCGAACGGGTCCAACGGAACTTGATGGAGTTTTATTTTTGGAACGGTCGAAGAATTCAATTTTGTTTGTAATGAGAGGTTTTCTAAATGAGCGAATAAGGATTTTTTATTATTATTATTATTGACATAGAAGTGAATAGAAAACTCATTTATTTACTGTAAACTTACAATAACAACAAGGCTTGTTCAATATTTAAGTAAAGTTAACTTAATTATTATTTTTGGGATTGTCACATTTTCCTATATTTAAGTAGGTAAATTTTTTGAACGTTTTATTTTTCAATTTAATTTAATTATGATCTTCTGTTACCTTGAGTAAGGTGCTTTATGAAATATTTTTTACAATATACGTCTTACTATTTATTCTGTGGTACAAGGCAATCTGTTTCAACGGACAGAACTCAAATCTCTACGTTTTCGCCTCTAATAAAAGCTTTTTTTAGCTCACAAAGGACGCTTTCTTTGACAACGGGCGTTTCAAAGTTTACCCAGTAACAGACTTATTTATTCTCTTTTCTTAACAAAAACGGTAACTCTTCATTGCACCCTTAAATTAAGGACTCTAAATAAATACCTTTTAATATGTGATTTGCGATTCTGTCTCTTACTGAATGGAAATAAAAACGGCATTAATGTATAACACGTTTTTTAGAACGTTTTAAAAATGGGACTAATTTGTCTCAACGAAAATGCAACCATGTAAAGTAGAAGAAAGTGTTAGTAAAAACTACACGTTAGAAATTAATTCCGGCGCGCTGTTACCTCACTGAAAATGAGACTTAAGAGAAAGAATGAAGTTGTACTTAGTAGAGTTGAAACTTGTTTTGAATCTAGAACCTATATTATAAATCAACGAAGAATGTTACAAAGGCCAGATTAGTGAAGTTGACTTTCACTTGACGGTTGCTGGCTTATCCTGTGGGTTTCAAGGTTAACGTACCTCACAAACTCTGGTGTCGGAATGGTTCCAATAACCTAGTAGCCGGGACCAACGGCTTTACGTGCCTTCCGAAGCACGTAATCATCTTTCTTTTCGGACAATCAGGTGATTCAACCTGCAATGTCCTAACCAAACTGAGGAAAGTCTCACAAAGTGATATTTGTTCGTCGAGTCCCCACCGGGATTCGAACCCGGATTCTCCGTAACGTCTGACGAGCTTTTGACCACTAGACCACGGCTGTCTCTTGATGGTACTAAGTACCAATGCCAAAGCTTAAAACCAAAATACTGGCATGTCAATGCTCACACGGCTCATAGCCATACAGCCGGGACCAATAGCATGGGCACCAATAAAATGGGATGGAGCGATGGGATTTCTTCACTTTATCCAACAGCTCCATTGCGCTCGCGGGCCGATGCTCCATCGACCTCAAAATTGAAATAGTGTTCAGGGCCCCGATCGCGCTAACACAAAACTAAACTTTAACCAAAATAGCTGTCAAATGCGCTATGCCGTACTAAATTTTCCGAATTACAAAGTATCTTTTCGACGTTAAATCAACATATCTTAGAAACCCGACTTAGATTCTCTTAAATTATAAATGTTGTATTAAGAGCTTTACTCTTAAAATCAGATTATTTACAGGCCTTTTATGATAAGTTTTTATTCCTAAAATGTTTGTTCTGTCGCCTCTAAATTTTAAGCCTTAAAACAGACAGGACACTTCATTAATACTAATTCGTTGTAGAATTAGATCTTCAGGCCGTGGTACTTTACAAGAAAAATGGACTGAACATATTTAATTTATGAGCTTTTTTCTTTTAAAGCCATATTTTTTATTCCAATTACTTGTGTAATTTAAGTGAAAAAAATATTGAAAGAATTATAAGATCGTGCTCATTGTTTGATCTGATCAACTTTTCCAAACAAATATTTGATTGAAAGAAAATAAAACTTAATGTATGGATTAACCGTCCGCTTCCAATTTTTTTTTTTGGGATTGGCGTTATTTTTTCAGTTCTGAGGATAGTTTCTTTGAGGTAATTGCTCCAAACCGTTGAAAGAGTCCTGTATTATTAATTGATAATGCTGTCTCACACCCTGTACAATATTTCAGGCTGAATATAAGTTTAGTATGACAAAGTTAACAGAATAATAAGACAAAGTAGCGTTTCAGACGAGGCGAAGGTTGTTTTAGTGACTTTTTCTAAAGAAACCTTGTAGCAGTGACACAGAAAAACTTTTACATTTTCTTTACGTATCTTTGTTTTAGAGACATTACTCCACTTTCTTTCAACAAAGAACTTCGTAAATTACTTCCCCAAGAACTGTTCAAAGAAATTTAAACTAAAATTGACAATGTCTACGAATTTTCACAGCACGTAGTTTGTTTTGTACCTATTTTTGTAGTGAAATTATAGATTGTTGTTGAAAACGTGATAGGAAATAAAATATCTATTGGATAATTCTGTTTCGTGTAGAAAATTTAAGCAAATCATGGAATACGTGCCTACTCTACATGTAAGTTACTCGTTTTGATAACAAATCTATAATCCTCTGGCGCTGATTCTCGTCTTCACGCTTAAATTCTAAAGTCAATTTTGTTTTAGGGATGTCAAACATTGATTGTGGCGCACAAGTGAAGTTTGCAGGCAAAAATATACGACTTGAAATAATTAAAAATAGATAAATAATAATAATAAAATATCCTTCAAAGATCCTATCCTACAAAAAAAGGTCTTAAATCAAATAAAAATCTAGCTTAAAGCATATAAATTAGAGATGCCTCGATACGCCTTTTTGCCGATACGATACCGATACCGATACTCTTATAAAAATATCGGCGATACTGATACCGATACCGATAAGCTTATTGAATTCAAAAAGGAAGGTAGAATAAATAAAACACAATTAATTAATAGTTATAGTAATCAAAATTAACATGTATAAGATTTTTATTTAAAAAACAAAGTATTCTTAAGTTTTGCGGGCAAAGACAATTTCGCAAGTCAGTTTGAATAAGACCTGCGGTAGAAAATAGTCTCTCAGATGGGGCCATCCCGAAGTATCGCCGATATATCGGTATCGGTATCGGTATCGGATGCATCCCTAATATAAATTTAATATGACTTTTAATATTCCTTATTAACATAAGTAGTAACGTCACATAAACATGAGTAGCTATTGTTATACATATTTATGAACTATTAATCCATATTTATCTATTTATTATTTGTATGTTATTATTGTTGTATTGTTATGGTATAACAACAGTATGTTATTTGTTACACAGTTCAAGTAGTTTATGTAACTTTAATAGCTTCATCAAACATGAAAAGTTGAAAAAGCTGGGTTAGTAACATTTACACTATAAACCACATAGCACCCATTAAAATAATCATCCACACTACAATATAATGTGTACAAAACACGAAAAACATATAAAACAAATAATGATCCGTGAAAAACTTTCATTATAAAAGAAAATATTCCGATTGAACTCCACACTAAAAGCAAAACCCAACCCAAAGTATCAATTCTCACCGGGGAATTTCCTCGCAGCCAACCCTAAGCAGTTTTATTGACAGTAATACAAAACTATAAACCGAGGAACCTCTTCGTTTTCAATCGTTTTACGTTCGCGGAGCCCCGGGGCTCTCTCGCCTGCGGACTTAGAAATAAAAACTTCCAACCGCCACTTCACGCAAACAAACTAGGGATGGGACACTGTTATTGCCCTTGCCTGTTGAATTTTGAATGGCTATTGGATGAAAAACGGGATTGCTAATGATGTATGAATTAACGTTTTTGTTGGTTTAGTAATATAATAATTATTATTACAGCTCTGAACTTCACACAAGCCTGTTTCTATGTATTATTACTATTGCTGATTTTTAAAGTTTTTTTTTTAATTGTTTGGATCGACACTCTATATTTACTTCGTGTTTCTTGTTTGTATATGTTATATGCAATAAAATGTTGTCGATTTTGAATAGACATTAAAATCAGGATTTTTCTTAATTTTCTGAAGAATCTCGTATTGTGAAGTAATATTTGTAAAGTATTTTAGATTATTTTAGTTCCTTTCACATAATATTACTAAGTAAGAAAGTATTGTTTTTTAATGCGTATTTACCTGTACTGCAGAAACGGATAAAAGAACATCCCTAAAACAACCCGCTAACAAAAATGAAACGAAATATGTTTGAATTTTAGTCAACTGTGATCAATACAGATTCGATTGGTGTATGTGTCAGATTCAGACTTTTTTGAGTGGCAATGATAATATGCTTGCTTTTAGAGCAAATTAGTGAATTGTCAATAAAATAAAAGATTAAAGTAAATAAAGACCAAATAACGAAACTTGTCTCTCAAAAAGAGCCAAACTTTCATATATAATAATTTCTATAAATCGAAACGAAATGAAAATCATTGGGCACACACGGCACACGACATCTGTTGAAAAAGTAAGAAAATGAAATAATTTGATTCAAATTAAACACACCCAATTATTATTTGTTTGAGCTTACAGAGAGCCGCGCAAGCGCAAGTGGCACCACAAACACGCTTCTTTGTGGCATCCCTTTCTTTCAAACTGATACTAATGTAATTTGAAATACAAGCTCTGTTTTGTATTCTCGTTTGCGCGTGTATGTCCTTCACTTTGTGATGAAAATTCTTTCATATTATGTTCATTAGAGGCTTCTTGGGAGCGCTTTGTGGAAGTGATTTTCTATACCTACTTGTTCTTTGCGGAATTTGATTTTGTATTGACAAGTTTATAAGTTAATTTGCAAGCTTGTTTGATTGTAATTTCTAGTAGGAAGTACTTATCAATAAAAAATGATAAAAGATGGAAAAAAATAATCAAGATTAAATAGTGAAATCATTAGTTACTGTGTAATATTATCAATAAATACAAAAAACTAGAAGGAATTATTATTTAGCAATAAAGCAAGGCTGCCTTTTTAAAAATGTACAGATAGATGTTTCATCAGTAAGAGCTCATATAGTCCCCAGCGAGGGGCTCGAGCCTACTTCGAAATCAGGGTGAATAGGCTAAGGCCTAGAATTACTTCGCAAGTGTGCGCAGGTTTCCTCACGATGTTTTCCCTCACCGTAAGAACGTCGAATAAACGTATCATTGGTACGTGCCGGGGTTCAAAACCCGCAAACTTCCGTATGAAAGTCAACGGCCCTAGCCACTTCGCCCTTTATAAACTCGAAGAGCGTCTGTGATACATGTTTACCAAAATTAAAAGAGCAGAAAGTATAATATTTAAAATAATAACCAAATTAAAACGACGTCACCGCAGGAAAATAAAAATGCAATTAAATGTTTTTACATGATCTTTTCACCATTCTCGCTGTTGGCTTTAAACCGCGAGTGTCCCAATTAATTTATTTCAAATTAGTGTCGCTATTAATAAATTGATATGCGTTCGTGGGATAATTATACCATTTTAACAAAGTGAAACAAAATACAGTGGGATGTGTGAGAGTAAAAAGGGAGGGAAATAAGGAGGTTTCATTAATCAGGAGGTGGGTCCCCGCGGTGATGCGTCATCATTATCAACTCCAAGATTCCGTGAAGATATTCACTACCTACGAGGATGCATCAAATAGATTGAGCAAACTTACAGATTGTTTTGGTTTAATGTTTTTTAACAGATCAATAATTTATGATTTCGCGGGTTCGAACCTCGGCACGTATCAATGTGTTTTCGATTTTCGATTTCATCGTCGGTCTTACGGTGAAGAAAAACATCGTAAGGAAACCTGCACACAAAATATCTTCAGCCATTTGAAGATTATCAGCTCTTTTCTAGTGGTTGATAGGATCAAGTAACGGTTTTCTGTTCTGTCGGGGGTTATTATTTTTTTAAATTTAGTGTTATTTATTTGTGGGACATCACAACACAACTTTACTGATAAAAAAATTAACAAACATAATATTAACGTAAGTAATTGGAACCAGGGTTTTGCTTTTCGGTAATGATCGGAATCAATTCCTTATTGATTTACGGTAAGCTCAAGAACCTTGCTGCAGACGTATAATACATCTAGGTATATTGTAAAACCAAACCAGCGTGTGATATGGTTACATAAACTTAACAAAACATGTTAATCATGAAGAAAAGACAAAGTTACAGCCGCAAAAGTAATACGAAAACCAAAAATGTGTGAAAGTTCCTCAGACCGAAGCCAAATCCAATCTAGCAGCCCTCTCCCAACTTGAGCAGACACTGCACAAATTCAAATATTTATTTATTGTTGCACTGAGACGCGAGAAAACTTTCCGAGATACAACTAAGCGATGAATGCGCAAAAGGTAATTTAAGTTTCAGTAGAATGCTGATATTTCTTAACGTGAATAATAAGTGGCTATAGTTTGTTGGAGGATTCTGGCGCAATGAATACTCTTAAACAGCTATTTGCAAAGTTTATAGCGTTTTTAATGTATTGTTGTGTATTTTTTATTAAAAACTAGCTGTTTACCCGCGGCTACGCGCGCCCATTTTTAACGATGCCACGGGAACTCTTTATTTTCCCATGATAAGTAACCAAAATGTTGACCGGGGATAAATAGTATCACCATGCGAAATTTCTTTTTTTTTTTCATGTATAGGTTTTCGACCTCTTCAGTTTCATTATGTAGATCATTAATTTTATCAAATTGTAAAATGGGATTACCCCACGATACGTGACGATACCTACATAATATCACAGAATACCAAATAGTATGATAATATTAAAAGCAACGTTTTTTCTTTTCAGGTAAGTCAAAATCGTCAAACGGTATGAAAGCGTTTCGGTGGCGTTGTGATTCGCACCGTGTTGTCTTCCTTCCGGGAGGCACAAGTTTGAACCCGAGGTTCACCAACAAGCACTGAGATACACGGTCTACAAAAAAATATTTGTTTGATGCATCTGTAATAGACTTCATAATCTTCTATCTACCTACCAATCGAAAATGATGTATACGGCCAATGACGGGTAATGATTTTTTATGCTACTTATAATACACAATGGGCTCAATTCCGTCGTGGCCGCCAAAATTTAAGTTGTTGGTCTCTTTCATTCATATGGGAATTTAAAAGGATAGGAAATGAACGAATTTAATTTTGACGGAATGATATTTAAAACAAGCAGCGCAGCTGTCAAATTTAGCTTAATTTAGTCGGGATGTTTTCGCATGCCTGCTAAATTAGCGCGAACTACGCGTAAAATCAATGTTTGACATCTCTAAATTTAAGTGTTCAATCATATGGTTTTTAAATTTAAGTTAGAGCGTAATATGTCGAATTGGGCCTCATTGTCAAACTTATTATTGCTGTAAAAAATTGTTACCAAAAGCTTGTGAAGTGAACTAACACGTGAAAAATACGCACGTTCAATATTTCGCCGTTCTGTGTGTGAAATTTTAATTAAGAGTTCGGCTAAAGGACAATGGCCAAATGATATACGGAATGTGTGCCGCTGCGAGCGGGTTATTATTGTATGCAGATTCGATAGGAGCCGCCACACATGCGCCGCGTTAATCAACACACGTATATGAACCTGTAGTATAATTATATGGGTTAATGCTGGATAATTCTACTGATTTACAAAATAACTGGCCGACCGAGCTACCTCGATGTTTTGATGGAATACTAGATGCCGCCAGGAGATATTCTCTAGAGGTAGACATGTGACAATACCGTTAGTATGCCACGTGGTTATAAATCTTATGTACTTTTATGTGCAGTGTCGCAATATGGAAATAAATCGATTTATCTTTGGTTATTTCTTACCTTTCTTTCTAGAAATATTGAAAAAGTAAATAGTAAATAAGATCAATTGTGGTTGTAGATCTTAGGTTATCATTGGTTCTTTGGTCATACCTACCTATTTAAAATTATCGCGCTAAGACACATACACAGTTGTTATAATGTCTTAGGTTATTTTTGAAGATCTTTTTGTTTGGTAATAATAACGGAAATTTTCCCGCGGTAAAAGGTAACCTTTATCACCCCAGAATCTTTTATATATCTGTACCAAGTTTCATCTAAATTTTCCGCCCGCACTACTATTTTTCCAGTGGGGATGAGGTATTATTTTCCCGCGGAAAGAAGTATTTTCCCGTGGTAAAAGGTATCCTTTATACATCCCCAGGGTCTATTTTATCTCTGTACAAAGTTTTATCAAAACTTTCCACTCGCGCTGCCTTTTTTCCCGTGGGAATAAAGAGTTTTCCCGCCGTAAAAGGTAGCTCATATTAATTTCCAAGGTCTATTCTATCATACCATACCCCAAGCTCATTGGTACTGATACCAAGTTTCCGCTCCACGGTTCTGCCCGCGCTTGCAGTCTTTCCCGTGGGAATGAGGTATTTTCTCGCAGTAAAAAGTAGCCTTTGTCCGTCCCCAAGGTCTATTCTATCTTCGTACCAAGTTTCATCAAAACCGGTTTAGTAGTTTCGGAGCCTATGCAATTATAAGAAATATTTTAGGTTCTTTTTTTACACCTTAGGTTACATTATTGAAGTTTTAGTAAAAATTCAAAATTTTATTGAAAATAAAATATAGTCTATGTAACTCAGGGTGAATGTAGCTTTCTAATGGTGAAAGAATTTTTGAAATCGGTTCAGTAGTTTTTGATTTTATTCGTTACAAACATACACACATACACACACACACACACACACACATAAAAATACAAATCTTTCCTCTTTATAATATTATTATTATTATTAATTATTAATTATTGTATTATTAAGTATATAGATTGATTATTATAATAGACTAATTAGAAATAGCGGTGGTGAAAATATCTAAAGGGCATCTCTAGCTTGTTCGATTGATTAACTAACTCCAAAAGTCCATTGTGTTCTTACCTTCAAACAGTCTTTGTAAATTACACAATAGAGACTCTTTTTATAGAACTTATTGTTCATTATTAATCCAAAAAATAACTTGTAGTTAGAGAGGTGATAAAATCTGATCAGCTAGTAACAGTATATTCAATTCTATTCTATAATTGATAGGTATGTACACAACAACGGTGAAACATTTTTGTGATGGATGACTTTTCTTATTGAGATAATATTGTGATAATGTGACATAACATAAGTGTATTTACATTTATTTATATTAATTATTAGCTTTTTGCCCCACGGCTCCGCTGATGTCAAATTTTTCCCGGGGGAATAAGGAATTTACCGCAGTTTTGAGACGAGAGCCGCCGGTCGGTTTGAGCAAAGTTTCTTAACTTCTGATATGACGTCATTAAGTGTTTTTAAAAAACCTATGATGAATAAAGAAATTTAAGTTTGACTTTGACAGTAAAAGGTAGCCTATGTCCTTCCCCAGGGTCTCTTCTATCTTTGTACCAAGTTTAAATTAAATCGGTTTAGTAGTTTCAGAGCCTATATCTAATGCAAACAAACAAAGAAAAGAATTCATATTATTATATTCATATTATTGTTATAATATTCATGGTATATGTAGGCTTTGCCTAATGCGCGAATATTGAATTGTTTCTGGGAAATACGTATAGGTAATGCAACATATTATTTTATTATATAGTAGATTTATCTGTTTGAACTAGATTAAAATGAAATAATCTCTGTGAGATTCACGCAAATTTTATTTCCTTTTTGCATTTATAAAACAAAAGCGAGTTAACTGAAAAAAACGGAAACCTTTTTTTTATATTCTTCCATACAAACTTATCTGCGTAATGTGTTCTACCTGTTTTATAATTTGTAGGGTCTTCCTTATGGTCAGATCTATTTAATTTTTATAAAAAAATAGAGTGTCAGTGGCCATGTGGCTAGGGCCATTCGGAAGGTCGCCGCCGGTTTAAGGCTCGGCACGTACTCGTACAATGTGTTTTCGATTTTCGAAATCATAATAATATGTACGTTTATTCGACGCTTTTACGGTGAAGATTAAAGCGGTGAAGGAAAACATCGTGAGGAAACCTGCATACACCTGCGAAGTAATTCAAAGGTTGTGTGTAAAGTTGACCAACCCGCACTGGGCTAGCGTACTCGACTAAGGTCTGGTCACCCTAATTACAGGGTAAGCTCAAGCCCCTCGGTGTGGACTATATGAGCTGTTAATGAATTTTTAAAATATTCAGTTGCAAGCTGCAAACCCTAAATCATTGAGTAGGTATTTCACAAAGCATAAGTTTAGGCGTTCCGGAGTCATTACGGCTAAGTATTTCACTTCAGAACATTTCATTTGGAGACATCAGTCAGTCAGGTAGCAGCTGACTAAAGCAATCTCGCGGGTATAAAACACTCGACAGCAGCGAGGCATACCAAAATAAATGTCCTCCTTTATAAGAAAATATACAATGATTAAAAACCTTTGTTATTGCTTGTTGTGAAGGATTTAAGAAGATTTATTTGAGTCGCTCCCCCAAGGAGCGCTCACCACGAGTGACAGATGGAATCAATGTAGCTGGTGGAACCCTCATGTTTTTGATCTCAAACGTTGGCTTTTTCATTCTATCAAAGATCCTTTTTTAATTGTCTCCCCCCTCCCCCTCCAGACCGTCTTTTCGCTACACTAATTGGATTGTTTACGGAACAAAGGGCGGCATTGTTGCTTTTGTTCTCTCTCTTTAGTCGCTTTTGTTCGTGTTGTTTTTGGCAGTAGTTGTGCAAGTATTATCTAGGTTGGATGGCGGCCGACTATCTCTTGTTTTATCTAAGAGTCGGTCAAGTGTAAGTCGGAGTTTGGTAAAGTTTGTATCAGAGAGGTAGGGAGATGTTGGTGATCAATTTTCATTCTCGACGCTTGAACGAGCACTGTACTTTTTGTTTATATTCTTTAGTTTAGTTTTTCTTTAAGTATTTTAAATCACGTGACGCTAAAACATTCCTAAGTCATCAGCAATAATGGATAAATATAATGTTCGTATAACGGCTACTATCCGTAAATAGAGCCAGGACTTTGCATTGCTTCCGAAGCACGTAATCATGTAGACTTATAGAGTTGCGTATAAATGGCTTAAGTGGCGGCTTAGCAAATAATGAAAGAAGAAGATAAGGGTGAAAGAATGCTCAGTTGGTCAATTATGGTTTACAGCCACTTAAAAAATATATCATATTCTCGAAAATTAAAAAAAAAACCATCCAACTGTTATTAAAATTGCCAATTTTGTATGGGAGTATTATTTTTAATTGTATTTTTTGATAAAATTTCCTTTAAGGAGGTGTTTGCTAAGCTTATACCTATTGTGTGAAGTAAGCTACAGCAGTACTTACACAACATAAAAAAAAACCACCGACATAAAACCGTTACTTGATCCTTTCAACAACTGGAAAAGAGCTGATAATCTTCAAATGGCTGAAGATATTTTCTTGGATCATAGCTAAGAACACCTACGATTGTGACACCTTGCAAACAAAAAAAAAACTAGGTCAAAATCGGCGCATCCGTTTAGGAGTTACGATGCCACAGACAGACAGACAGACAGAGAGACACGTCAAACATATAACACCCCTCTTTTTCGTCGGGGGTTAAAAATATGTTTTACGTTTGGCGCGAACTTACACGCGAATTCCAGTATGAGTTCTCTACAGTGAATCCTCGGAGTGAAGTGCGCTAATTAAAGAGATGGTCTGACTCCATCACGGTAATAACTCGTCATACGAAGTTATTATAGTTTTTTGGTCATTGTTGATAATATGAAAGATTCTTGTCCTCATAAAGTGGATTTTGAGGTTAAAGCTTAAAATTAGTTTATATAATCATATGCAAGTACGTATATCAAAGTGATGCCATTTTTCTTTACTTCAAATAACCGTTTCTTATCTATTACTTCTTTACTTTATAATCTATCTATACTAATAGAAGAGGAAAGATTTGATTGTTTGTCTGCATTTAACCCATTTCAAAAATTATTTCACTGTAATAGTAGTTGGGAAACAAAAAAATTGGGATCCTTACTAAATAATAATACTCCCTTGACCGATTTCGGCCACGGCGACTGCTTCAGCTACTAAAACTCCAAATATGTACCCCAAAGTGTAAAAAGATACCTAAAATATTCATATATGCTCCAAAAATATTGAACCGATTTTCATGAAACTTGGCACAAAGATAGAAACGAATTTAGTTATCTTTTACTACGGAAACATTCCTTATTTTCACGGGAAAAACTGTTAACGGAAGCTAAACTAGTTTATTTTGCTCCAGACCTTTTAATTCCAAAATCTTACTCATATTATTACCAATATTCACTAAGCTTTTTTTTAAAACACGAAATGACATAGAGATGTGGACGTATGATTAAATGTAGTTTTTATTTGAATGAAGAAGCTTTGGATTTACTGACGTCATGTTCACTGTATAAATAAATCACATTAATTAAACTAATCAGACCATGTATGATGAGAAAATACTGAGACCAGATTACAATGTAAAAGAGTAGCTCGGGGTGCAAGTAATGAGGACATAGAACGAGTTGACGCGCCGACTACAGCCTCCCAGCTTGACACTGCACTGTGCAATACTGTGCATACGTCAATCTCGTGTGACTAAGAAAGAAAGAAAGAAATATTTTTTATTCGAAGTAAGATTTTACAAATCATTTTTCGACGTCGAGGCGGGTTCACAATTTGGCTGTCTTCTGTGGAGAAGAACCCGCCGGAAGAAACTCCACAGGCGTTGCATCTTTTCAAACTATTTTACAAAAATTATTATTTTATACAATTTGATTCATATAACAAAGAGTGCAAACGAAGTATGCAATTAGAGGAAGGCAACCAGTCAAAGTAGAAAAACTAAATTATGTAACCAAAAAACAACCGGCAATCGACTAGAGTAGACCAGTCCCCCCAAGCAGCACCACGTTCACGGGTTTGACGCATGGAGGACTAACGGAGGTTATACGCGTGGTTACTAGTTAGGTTTTAACAACCTTCGTGGCCGAGTGGTGTAACAACTCACTCGCCTTACATTATGGAAGTCCCGGGTTTGAATCCCAGTCCGGCACTTGTCGAATATATCATTTTGTGAGACTTTCCCCAGTTTGGTTAGTATGTTGTAGGCTGAATTACATTCCGTGCTTCGGAAGGCACTTTATGCTGTTGGTCCTGGCTCGGCTACTGATTATAGTTGTAACCATAATCTATAATAATATTATAAACAGGAAAGATTTGATTGTTTGACTGATTTTAATGAAACTAAAGAAAAAAAAGCTTAATGCAAAATAAATGATAATAATAATATTTTTTTTTTTTTTTTTTTTTATTGACTGGTTTACAAAACTGGATACAACATCCTAGTTATGAAAGTTTGTACAGAAAAACATGGCATAGATTATAGAGGGTATCCTACTCGATGTGGACACAGCATGCATTAATTACAAAGAATATACAGTTTTCGCAGAGTATTATAAACGTTTGTCTATATTTATGTCTACATAAGGAGAATAACATAAGTTACATTTTACCGCGGGAAAATACCTCATTCCCATTTTAAAAAACTGTTAACACGGACGGCAAGGCGAAAAGCTAGTGCATAACATTCAAGTTAGATTTATATTCAGTATTTCAATATAAAAATTATTACCTAAGTCTATTTCTCAGAAATAATATTCTAAATAGGTAACACAACATTCTCACATCTGTCGCTTCAACAAAATACTTATTGATTCGTAGAATACTCTCTGTCTGATAGAACGCGGTACAATAAGCTGGTTTTCAGAAAATAATACTAATAATAATAGTGGTTGGTTATATAATCGAATATTGTATAATGAAGTATTTCTACTGAAAGAAGTCCGGTATTGGGCGCCGATATTATAAAAATTATCCATAAAAAAAAAAACAAATTATGTATTAATATTCTTAAAGCAATTTTACACTTTTTTAAGACTAAATTGTTTATGCATTATTTTCTTTCCCATGAAAGTTTTTGTCATAATCATCTAAAACCATAACGTTACTAACTATAATGGTTTCACCACTGGGTTTAACACTGTTTATCCTAATTACCTACTTTTCGTGAGTTACAAAATTAAATCATATTATAAACTACACACTTTGATTATTCGTTTCCCGTAAAGAGGCGGGCTGGGAAGGGGGAACCATCCTAAACCCTAAAATGGGGAAGTGGAGAAACAATTTTTTTTTTCGTCTGGTTCATTGCAGCACAAATTTTTTTATTTTAATCTCCGGCGGGCGCTCTGCTCCCTCCGCTTTGTTGATACCAGTCGCAGTCTAACTTCTCAAGTAATCAGCCGTAAAAAGTGTAAACACTGTCTCCTAGTGATTTGTGCATTTTTTAATTATTTACTTGCTTTATTTGGTTTAATAATCATTTGTATCTTTTGCAATGTGCTTCATTTGTGCTAGTAACTGTTATCTTCCGCCGTACTAGCTTAATAATTGGTTTTATGTGATTGGTGGTGAACTTACATACAATTGTTCCCGGTCCGCATAATATCCATTTTGTCGTGTGCTCCTGTTTGTTGTCACCTAATTTCTGTTCATCGCCGTATTTGGCTGTACAAGTGATTCACTGTGGCGACTTATGTGTTTAAATTGAACGTTAACTTTTAAATACGTGGGTGTGAGTACATTTGCGAGGGAGGATTTTGATTGAACTGGCTGTCACGTCAAACGTCGGTTACCTGACCATAGACAATAAAGTGCCGCTTCACACTCACCTGGGTCACGGCGATTCATCGCACGCTTTGCACGCCTTACACGCTTGCTTCTATACTTGGGGTTGCTTTACACTAAGCGAGTTGTATTGAATCGTGTCATAATGTCGTCGGTAAAGTGTGCTTCGGGATGTGTAGGTTCGGAAGGTGATAAATTTTTAGAGTGCTCGCGTTGTAAGCAGTTATATTGTATCACCTGCGCTAATATATCTGAGGCTGATTTTGCTGAATTAAGTCCTGAATGGGTCTGTACGGAATGTATATGCAAGATTCCTAAACGCGGAACAGATACTACTACACCTATTCGCGATATCGCTGCCAAGGCCAGAGCTTCGTCCCATAACGTGACTCGCCGAACACAGGCTTCGCAGCCATTCCAACCGAATCAGTCTGCCTCTGTCTCAACTGGCCCCATTACTACAACCATACCTACTGTCACTCGCACCTCCGTCCCAGTTAAGAGTGCTGCTGCTCAAGTCCCCGCGCCCCCCGCGAGTACCGCTGGTTGTGCACCGGGAGCCGCTCGTGAATGCACTTGCTTGTCTATAGACACGATTCGCGAATTGTTTAGATCTGAATTTCAGCAATCACTACAGTCGCTGCGAAGATGTTACGATGAGCAGATTAAAGAATTAAAGTCTTTAGTAAATGGATTCGAGGCATCTATTTCGCACTTTAATGCTGACATAGAAGCAATGAGATCGGGGCTGGCGTCTCAAAAGGACATTGTGGAGAAGTTGCAGAAGGAGAACGAGGTATTGCGCACTTCGCTCTTGGAGAATAACTCACGGATTCAACAGCTCGACCAACAACTTCGTTCTGCCAACATCGAAATACAATGTGTGCCGGAATCAAAGTCAGAAAACTTGCCGGAATTGGTTCAACAGCTCGGTAAAGTGGTTAAATGCTCGATTCAAGATAACGACATACAATACTGTTCGAGAATCGCCAAGATGGACACTAAGAGTTCCCGTCCTAGATCCGTTCTAGTTAGACTAAGTAGTACACTTTTGAGGGATAAGTTGTTGGCAGCTGTAGTACTGTACAATAAAAATAATTCTTCAGCCAAATTGAGTACGAGCAGCCTTGGGCTAACTGGAAGTAAATCTCTGCCAATATATGTGATGGAGCATTTAACTATAGAAAATAAGCGTCTACATGCTGCTGCACGTCAAAAAAAGAAGGCACTGGGCTATGACTACTTGTGGGTGCGCGACGGAAGAATTTTCATGCGTAAAAATGCTGATTCTAATTATATACTGATTCGCAATATGGAAACCTTGAATCGTTTAGTTTAAGCAATCTTTTTTTTTTTTTGTTTTTGTATTGTACTCATGATCTGGTATAAAATTGTAACAAAATTCGCGGGTTTAAGTTGTTATTACCAGAATGTCCGTGGTCTTCGGACCAAGACTATTGATTTTTATAATAACGTTATTTGTAATAATTATGATATAATTTGCTTAACAGAAACATTCCTAAACGCTAGTGTATTCGATTCTGAGTTATTTGATCAACGCTATAAAGTGTATAGACGCGATCGAGAAACAAGCGGATTTAGTAATAAACAAGACCGTGGTGGTGCATTGGTGGCAGTATCGAGACGCTTTAATTCTAAACGTATGAATGAATATGAGTCCAAATGTGAGGACGTGTGGGTTAATATCCAAATACCACAGGGACTACACTCGACAATCGACGTTTATGTTTGTTGCGTCTACTTGCAACCTCCCCTGAAAACACATATCTTGCAGCATTTTGTAGACAATACAAATCGAGTTATGGAATCCCTTACGTCTAATGTCCTCTTAGTTGGCGATTTTAACCTAAGTTCTATTCAATGGAAGAATCTTAGTTCCAGCTCGTCCCACTTAATGGGGAACTCTGTAAGTAATAGCTCTCATGCAAAAACACTTCTGGACTTCATCTCATTACATGATTTAAAGCAGTTTAATAGTGTTCCCAATCACCAAAACAAAATCTTGGATTTGGTTCTTAGCCATTTGCAGGTATCAGATTTGAAAGAGATTATCGATCCCTTATCAATAGTGGACAAATTCCATCCACCTATTTCATTTAATTTAATGTTTTCTGTTGAACGTCCTTCACTTGAATTTAATGAGCAACAACAGTACTGCTTTTTTAAGGCTGATTACTTGAGAATTACTCAAGAGCTTAAAAATAAACAATGGGATACACATTTATCAGCATGTTCCGACGTCAACGAGATGTTAAAAAAGTTTTACGAACTACTTCGAGATATTATAGTTAAATATGTACCAAAAAAGAAGCCATTGAATAACAAATACCCCATATGGTTTTCTAATAGCTTAATTAAGCTCTTACGTGAAAAATATAAATTTCGTATGAAAGTCCGTAAGTTTAAAAACAATCCACGCGATGTTTTGTCTTTTGAATTGTTGCGTGATCGTTGTCATCATTTGCAGGTTTCATGTTATAATTCTTATATTCAGAGTCTTGAGTTAAGTTTTAAATCTAACCCTAAACTACTCTGGTCGTTTATTAAACATAAAAGAAAAAAATCTAGCTCTTATCCAGAGTCAATGTCTCTTCACAACGTGACTGCTTCCAGTGGTTCGGATATTTGTAATTTATTCGCTTCTCATTTCTCTTCCGTATACAACGCCAACTCTCCAATAGATGATACTGCTTCCCACTGTTCGACGAGTAACTTTTTAACTTCACTTGTTTTCTCCAAAGAAGATGTGCTCTCGGCATTAAAGAGACTAAATCACTTCAAAGGCGCTGGTTCCGATGGGATACCTTCTGTGTTTGCTGCAAGATGCGCAGATGGTCTGGCTTTGCCATTATCAATTATTTATAATAGGTCTCTTAAGGATGGAATCTTTCCCAACTTTTGGAAGGAAGCTTTAGTGATTCCCCTGCACAAATCAGGAAGTGATAGAATAGCTTCAAATTATAGGCCTATTTCGTTGCTGCCAATCTTTGCCAAAACATTTGAAAAGCTTTTATGCCCGATTCTTGCTTCGCACTTCGACCAAATGCTGTCCATTCATCAACATGGTTTTGTGAGGGCTAGGTCTACGGCAACTAATCTCGTAGAGTTCATCGAGGATCTATGTCAATCTGTCGACTCTCGTTGCTCCGTGGACGTGGTCTACACAGACTTTAGTAAAGCATTTGATCGTGTTGCACACTCTGTTTTACTAAAGAAGCTACAGGCAAATGGAATCTCGGGCAATGTGTTGCAATGGTTTAGTTCTTACTTGTCAGACAGGGTTTCTCGTGTGGTAGCAAATGGTTTTACTTCTGATACATTTGCTTCCATATCAGGGGTACCACAGGGGTCACATCTTGGACCTTTATTGTTCAACATTTTTATCAATGACATCAGTAACTGCTTTCATAACACAAAATGCCTTTTATTTGCTGACGATTTAAAGTTTTACAGAGCCGTTAAAACGCAAGAAGATGTTGACTTGATGCAATCTGACCTTACACGCTTGGTCCAATGGTGCGACAAAAACAGCATGTCACTTAACATCGATAAGTGTTTGCTTATGACATTTTCCAGAGCAAAAGCTAGTTTTTCGAGATCTTATACGATAGGCAATGTAGAACTTGGCGTGGCTGATTCGGTACGCGACTTAGGAGTTATTCTCGACAGTAGATTACAATTTAATGACCATATCGACCGAACAGTTAGCAAAGCTTTTAAGTTGCTTGGTTTTGTTTTGCGTAACTGCAAGGATTTCAAGAAGCCAGATACAAAAATTGTAATCTACAATGCTCTCGTAAGGTCTGGGTTGGAGTATTGCAGCACAGTGTGGAATCCTCACTATGATGTTTATAGAAAACGTTTAGAAAGCGTCCAAAAAAGATTTATGTAGCATTTGGCTTATAGTTGTAATATGGCAAAAAAATTGCCTAGTTATATAGATCGCCTTAAGCATTTCAACATGAGTTCTTTGAATTCTAGAAGACAAAGTTTGGATGGAGTATTTTTGCACAAGTTAGTGAATGGTTCCTTGAACACTCCCACTTTACTGGAAAAGGTTCACTTTCAGGTACCTTTCAATTTACCTCGTCGCACTGTAAAACATAGGTTATTTTCTGAAAATATGGCTCGTACTAATTTGGGTCATTTCTCACCACTTAATCGAATATTGAGACAATATAATTCACTCAGCTGTTTCGGGAATGTGGATGTTGATATTTTTTCTAATAAAATTTATAAATTTAAAAAACTGTTCACCAAAATCGAGTCCTTTTAGTTTTCTCGACATTTTATTGATCGAGTATACAAACTCAATTTTTTAATTGTAATTAAGGGCTTACTTCGTTGATTTAGTTCTTAGTTTATATAGTTTTAGTTAGGTGAGGGTGTAAAAGCTGTGTATAAACATTGTTTAAGTACGGGAATAGCTAGCTGGGCACTACAGAATTTTACTTTGATTATTATTGTAACTAAATTGTTTTCACTGTTTGCATGCTGTTATCACCTATAATTGGAGTAGCAATTAGCTGTATTTTGTGATCGTCTTATAATTTTAATGTATTGTTGTATACTCTGTTGGTGATCTTTATAAATAAAATAAATAAAATAAATAAAATAAATAAAATAAATAAATAAATAAATAACCTAACCTAACCAACCGATTTGTTGTGGGTAGTTGGTATTTTTATAGCTTATGTTTCAAATAAAAAGTTGTTGAAAATGGACATAAAGATCCCAGAAAAGAATTGCTGTCCATAATTATGCTTTTTGTTTTTAATTAGTAATAATTATGTAATTATATACTAACACTATGGTAAGCAAAATTAGGTCAAGTGATAGTTATACATTATGCATAAAGACCGCTAGGCGAAAAGTCCACTATGCGAAATGATTATTGTGCGAAACATTTTATGCCATTCAAAATTAGGAGAAACATTGTTATACCAAAAAGAGCGCACCCGTCATTGACGGAAGAACACGTGATAAAATGGATCATTGAAAATCCAGTTTGACTGAAATAAAAGGACTGAAAAGGGTTATTCAATTTAGAGAATCCGCAGTCGCCTGAGCGTCATTCCTTTATTTAGGTCAGGGTGTAAAAAACTGCATAAATTCCAAGCCAAAGTAACTTTTCAGTGGAGACGGACTCCCTGTGAATAGCAAATGAACTTTTTCCGCTCGAGTGTACATCTCGTTTAAAGTTCACATCCGCCGTCAACCTCCTGACTGTCCCAAACAGTTCGTCTAATTTGACCTTAGTGTGGTCTGGTCACAGACTGATATTTTAATAGGTACACACACACAAACAACACGCGATTTTCTTCAATATTTGTCGTTTGATTTGTAGATTGATACTTCAATACTCATGGCATGAAACATTTTTGTTCCACAACAGTTTGGATACTGTGATAATTATACGCTTTGGGACTTTTTTGATTCATAATTCAAGAGTAATTTTACAATTATTACAAACAGATTAGCTTCAACAATAAACACGTATTTATGAAAAAGTGTCTTTAAATAAATCATCAATAATTTTATCAATGCCTCTTAAATTGAACGTCTTGAAAATCTAGTATTGCAAGTATTGGAATTTTTATGTGGATGACATTATTTTTTTATTGACAATGTGGAGGCAAAGGGAAGATCTTCCAACGGGCATGGTCGTGAGCCCAGGAACCGCGGTCCAACTGTACTTTGTTGGAACTTCTATTTATTCAATGTCGTGCGAAAGCTCTGATAGCGCGTTTTAGGCCTCGACTTCTAATTGGTCGCTCTTCTAATGACGTAGTATGTGGCGCGCCGCCATAACAGTATCCTATTATTAACCGCGGGGAAAACCTAAATTCGCAATAGAAAAACTGTTAACGTAGTCGGAGCTGAGGGGCGGAAAGTTAGTAAAACATATAAAGAATGAAAAAAAAAGTTTTGTAATTGCAATTAACTTTTTTTATCTTACATAAATCATTTCAATAAAAACCGTATACTTACATGACTGCAATTGAATGCAATATTACGATATTATGACCAATCACTACTGTGACCAAATGCTATCATTGGGTCGTGGTGGGAAACAAAACAATACGTAACCGGGAACAAACAAACAAATAAACAGGGTCCGGGGAAGTTTTTAACAGCCTGATAAGGGGTGATGTTGATTGAGATCGGTGGATCTTTGCGATGGGCGAAGACCTTGAATTTCTGCCACTTTTGTGAAGTTATTTGAACGAAGCTACTTTTCCAATTAAATTCAATTGTAGAATAAGGGTAAAGCGTAGATGGCCTAGTGGCTATGAAATTTGTGTTTTATTTCGGAGGCTTTCAAGCTTCGGAACGTACAACCTGATTCAGAATAAGATATCCACCCCGGAATTTTTGCTTTTGATTAATTTAGTTCTACGTAATACTCTGCAACTGCGCCAACAACTAATTTCGCAATTATTTTATTACAAAGTGTACGTCAGACGTACATAATGTACGTCATTGTACGTGTATCGAAAAATTAAAACAGTGAAAAAAAAAATTATTGTGGCGCTACTGTCTAGCAATCTCTTCAGCTGACTGTACTAATATATTTTCGATTTATGAATTCATATGTACGTTTATTCTGATGCATCTATGGTGAAGTAAAGCATCGCGAGAAACATGCACATGTCTCTGAAGAAAGAAAGTTTGTGTGGGAAGGCCAGCCTGGTCGACTAAGGCCTATTCACCCTACTTAGGGTAGGTTCGAGCCTCTTGGGCTATTACATGGGCTATACACGAACTCGAATAAGTATTGTAAATAAGATGTTAGTTGGAAGATAAATTAGAAATTTGTTGAAGCATATTTATTTATATTGATATTTTAACTAAAACTTTAATAAAAGGTTTGGCTTGTGCTGACGCTTGCAAACATGAAGTAACAATTTTATTTGCTTTTCGAATTAAGAAAAAATAAAGAGTCACAATTACCTCTTTCATTAATATTCTAGACAGTTAATTTCAGACCAAAAGTACGGGTAGTACATACAATTATTTTTTTCTGTGGCAAAAATTATTTTGTCACTATTGCAAGTTTTGAATTGAAATCGGTCAAGTGGGTATTTTTATTTGAGAACCAAATTATTTTATCGTTAAGAAACTGCCTTGGTGACGGTTAATCAGTGATCGTTTCCGTTACCCGATAAATAGCTACTAAATCATGTTAACCGCGTAATTACACATTAACCAGCAGCTAATTTGTGCCTATCGAGTATAAAGAGAATTACAAATCCCTTTCTACAACCCTGTTACACGACGTTGAGATATACAAGTTACAAAATGTTATAAGTAGATAACTCGAACTACATTGCAAAGCTGATAAACCAAAAATAAATTTAATTTTTTAACTAATATGGGACGCATAAGAGACGCTATGAGAGATTATTTTGTGTTTATAACCTTTTATTTTTTCTTTATTTCTACGTTTTATCCGCGTAATATTTTTGTACAGTTTTTCCTCTTTTGTGGTAGATATTTCTCTGGAAAATAGCAGGCCTCTTGTGACGTGCTTCTTTTGTAAAAGAAACAATATAAATATGATTATTTCAAACCGCTCAACTGAGCAGGTTTATTTGTGTTATTTATTGAGTACGATACATAAAAAAAAACATAAATTAAAACTT
Organism: Teleiodes luculella; assembly: GCA_948473455.1. NCBI lineage: Eukaryota > Metazoa > Arthropoda > Insecta > Lepidoptera > Gelechiidae > Teleiodes > Teleiodes luculella. Next base: position 262,106 of record OX419605.1, read on the forward strand.
TTATTTTCTACTTTAAGTTTGTGAAACAGGCCCCAGCCGTACACTAAAGTGTTCATTAATTACCTAAATACTGCCTTCTCTTCAATTCGCTCTTTGGCTAAATTTTCTGTTTTCTATTAGTTAACTGGATTCTAGACGGTTGGTTCTCGAAGTATTGCTGCATTAGATCAGTAAGTATCTGCACTAATTATTCAGTAAAATGTATGAAAAAGACACTTCAGCATTCTTAAGATATTGGGTACGTTGTCCTTAACAGCCCCTATAAGTCCCCATTAAAGGGCTCGAGGTGGCTCGAGCCTACCTTGGATAAGTGTGAATAAGCCTAGTCGACAACGCTGACCCAGTGAGGGTAGGTTAATTAACTTCACACTTAACTTTACCGTAAGAGCGTCGACTAAAAGTGTATTTAAATTCGTAAACCGAATCGAATGCCGAGGTTCGAAGCCGCATCTCCCGGATGGAATTCAACGGCCCTAGCCACTAGGCCACCGACGCTCATGGCATTAAAATATGGATGTGTGTGTAGTATACATATAGGTATGTACCTATAATGCTGTTTCAGCGAACTGTCACATTGCATTTAGTAGTGACGTCATCAGATCAGGACCAAATTAGCTATTATTGAGATTGATGGTTGGACGGATGGAGGGATCATGTCTGTATTGTATTACATACAAATGTTTGCTTATGTTTATGGATATATTATGTGCTCTGCTCGATCGAATTGGGAATGATGAGGTCTGCAGAATTACCAGTCACAGTCACATTTTCTATTTTCCATACTCGGTAGCACAATTTGGTAGCGCGCTTGTAAGTACAGCCAAAGCGATGAGGGTTCAAGCACAGATTAATAAATAGTTACTAACGTAACGTGGTTCAAGGCCCTACCCGAGCCCAATCATACTCATACTAATATTATAAAGAGGAAAGATTTGTATTTGTGTGTGTGTGTGTGTGTATGTTTGTCATGAATAAACTCGAAAACTACTGAACCGATTTCAACCATTTTTTCACCATTAGAAAGCTACGTTCACCCTGAGTAACATAGACTACCTTTTTCCGCGGGAAAATGCCTCATTCCTACGGAAAAAACTGATAACTCGGGCGGAGCCGCGGCGTAAAGCTAGTATTTTAAATATTTGCTTTTATTTTAGGGTGCATTATTATCTTAAAACATTTTTTTAAATCTTTAAATTGATGTTTCTTATGCTGGCTTCTCACTGCGCGTGATAGCCCGCGCCGCGCCGCGCCCGCACGCGCCCCGCGCAGTGTGAAGAACTAGGCGCGGCGCGGCGCGACCTATCCGCTAAAAGTCGGTAACTTCAAAGGCGCGACGCGGCGCGGCGTATGCCTGCCTATTGAACTCGTTCATTTCATACTGAAAAATTACGTACCTATGTAATTATCCTAAAATACAAACAATGATTACCTTGACCGGCTCTTATTGAACGTTGACATCCACCAACGCCTCTTCTTCTTCTTCTTTTTGTTAATTTTATTAATTAAACGATATCCACAAAATAATACAAAAACGGCTGATGCAACAGCCATGTCTTCTTCTTCAGATGGAGCAATCTCCATAGCTGGAGGTGGCAATTCGACTCACAAGATATATGCGCTCAACAGACTGAATCAAACTGAGGTTTGAAGCTAGAAGGCACGCGCCGCGCCGCGCCAGTTCCGTTGGGTGGCGCGGAGTGTCGCGTGGCGCGTCCATGCGCGTGGAGCGGCGCGGCGGCGCGTAGTAGCACGCGCAGTGAGAAGCCACCTTTATAGTTGCGAAATAACGATTTCCGGTCTTTGGCGGAAATCCTCCATTGACCTCTGCCACCGATGTATAATTTTGTAATAGTAGGTATCAAAGTGAGAAAATTCAATAAGATTATCAAATACATCGACCTGTAATGTTTTCTTATTGTTTAGTAGATATTGAGCAACTAATCTAATCCGGTGAAGTTGTTGTTCTACCCTCTTTCTGTAGTTTCCCGCGCCGCTGATGTTGTGGGTGTATTAACGGATTGCTTCTCCTCGACCCACTTTTCTGAGTTTTCTGAGTTATGGTGTTTTAGGGTTCCGTGAGTTAGTACGGAAACCCCTTTGTGCTAATCATGTATTTTTGTTGAACACTAATACTGGCTTTAGAGATTGATTCCGAAAATCGTTTATTACATAGAATGATACAGACTTAAAAATTTTACAAAATTTAAAACTTGACAGGAACATAAATGCAGCATTGTGTACATTTATTTACAGCGGGTTAACCTAACCATTTAACCTATTCCTGTGTAGAATTTAGTACGTGACTGCTTTTGGATTTTAGCCTTTTAATTATAGCGATTTTCCGACACAAGCGTAAGTCACTTGTGATTATATTGTGGTAAATATATAATTACACTTTTACGCTTAGTTTTAAAAACACTTTTACATGTTTGAAACTTTGAGTATAATGAAGTTTCACCAAGCGCCAAGTATAAATTATACACTTTACAGTTATATTAAGTAGACAGATTGCTACTCGTACATCATAAAACAAATTAAGCCTGTTATGGGGCTACTATTTAAAAGTTTGAATAAGGGTTAATATTACCCACTTCTTCTGTCCTAATTTTACAAAATATTTCCGAAATGTATATCAGGAACCTTTGTCACAATGATAAGTCTCGCGCTTGTCCGGTTTTTACGTCATCTCTAGTTCTGTCTGTTCCCGTCGTTCCCGGAAATCGGCCACTCCAGCGGATTGTTGTCGTAAATCCGGATATATCCGCCACTGGGACATCAGCAGATATGTTTATGACCGGGATTTGCATCAATACCACCTCCATTTTGTTACAAAGTCACATTGATTGAATGCGCGGTCATTTCATTAGCAACATGTGAAATGTTTAGAAACAATATGTTAGCTGGTTTTTTCCCATTATAATAAAAAAAGTATTACATGTAATAAAAACACGAAACAATTTTGACTTACATTATATTTGACAATTTCCAGCCAAGTTAAACTTTAAGTAAGCAACTCGCTCTCTTTTCCCTTTCACCTTTTTCACTTTTTTTATTTACTTTTTTAATGACTAAGTTTTAAAAGTAGCATATTTTGTTTATCTTAATATCGGTTAACTATGGGTGGAACGCTAAATGATACTTCCAGTAACTTGGGTTTAAGGAGACAGTTGCAAATTGCCGAAACCCCACAGTAACAATATTTTTCACGCGCTCCTTTTATTTTGTTGATTATTTGCACCCTACTTAGGAAATAGCCTTTATCATTTGCTTTCATTTTCAAGTCCGGTGAAGCTTGATTGGTCGTACCTTTTCGACACAAGCATAGGTCAATAAAAAAAAATTGCTTTCATTTTGATAAATCTAATCTTATATTTTACGCTCTATTTATTATAAATTGTGTGTAATTTACATAGGTACTAAACTACTAATAGTAGAGTGACTGTGTGATTTTTTAAAAAGTTTATAAATCAATGAAATCTTTTATAATTAAACAAAAAGACAAGTTATAGAATTATGATAATTTTTTTTTTTTTTTCAAATCTAAGCTTAGAATTATCAATTCACAAAAACATAAATAAAGTTACCTTATTATAATTTTCGTTCGCTCACATTATGTCCCCACCGAGGGGCTCGAGCCTACCCTGTGATCGGGGTGAATAGGCCATAGTTGACCACGCTGGCCTAGTGCGGGTTGGTTAACTTCATACACACCTATAAATTAATTCGCAGGTGTGTGCAGGTTTCCTCACGATGTTTTCTTTCACCGTAAGTACCGTATTGTAATTTTATTAGTAAATAAAAATTTTACTTGTTTTAAAGACAACAACAATAAAATCATACGTCACAGCTCCACGTATTATCTGCAGTTCCTCAGGGGAGATGAATATTCGGGACAATATTTTCAAGGCCCTGAAAAATTACTAACGCGCCTCCTGGGCCGACCCGGGACGGCCGCGGAGTTTTTAATTTTTCAAAGTAGCATTAAAAGAGAGGTACTTTGTATATACGCGACTTGATGTTGGCGCTGCTCACCCCCGGGACCCATTACTGAGTTTTTATTTAGACCCCGACACTTAACGATTTATTTATTTTTATGAGCAAGTAAAGTTGCAAATATGTTAAGAATATCATCTGTCAGTGCTATTACCTCATTATATTTATCGAGCGAGCACAAAGTAGGATACAGACGGCACAGAACCGTGTAGAGTCGCATCCGAGGGGAGGCTTAGTCTCTGCAATTTGAGCAAAATAGTTTTCTTGTTTCTGTCTGTCTGTTATCCTCTGATTCGCATTGCTCAACCGATTTTATTGAACTTTGTAAGCAGTTGTTATGATAATATATTTTTCTCTCTACTTTCTTATTTGATTTAAAAAAAGTCACGGTACCATTGGAGCTTATAGATCGACGAGGTCTACACTAAAAAAAGTCAAAGTCATAGTATTTATTTCAACTTTTGGACATTTACGTCACTTAGTTATGTCATAATCTTTTGTGGCAAGCACCACGTTCACGGGTTTGACTGACTTGATTAACTAGTGTGGTATATCCCTCTGAGATACATGAATTACTTAGTGTGAATAGGTACCTAGATTTTGGTACATCACAAGTTTTTTTTCATGGCAAGAATGAAATAACAATGAAAGTGTAGCTACAACACACAATAAATAAAAAAAGCTGCTGCGGGTGGACCGACAGTAATTTATCACTTTTTGGTCATCAATTAATAGTAACTATTTTAACCAAACACTACTGTCGTCTATGAATCACTTTATAAAACAACCATTTATCATAGTTTGTGGACGAACGCATACTATCTCTGATCTCTGCTGTCGCCTCCGCTCGCCTCGCCAGTGATGTAGTAAGGGAAACTAAAAAAAATCGTTATGAAATTAAAAAGACTGTCTGTTTTAATTGTCATTGTTAGAGTCAACCCCGCCGAAACGTCGGGTAAGGTATTAAAATAACATACTTACTTACTATAAATTATTGCGCTCAAGACCCATTCCAATTTCTTTAATAATGATATATTTATTAACATGGATTTTAGCGAAAAAACTTGTACCAACTTTTGAAGAATATCATTTAAGTAAGTAGTAGATGCATGGGGCATTATTTTAGCACCACGATACAAGAGACCGCAGATTGAGTGTCTACGTGAAATACTTACTGAGTCATTGTAAATATGTATAAAGATGTTTATTATTATATGTTTTTCTGACAACCTAAATAGATGTTTTTTTTTGTTTCACTACCATTGAACTTGCTACCAAGTACCAAGCAGGCCTATGCAACAAATAAAAATAATGTTATTGGCATTGTTGTTTTTTTTAACAGTAAATTGACACACTCTGCTTACTCCTTAATAGTCAACGTAAGAAGAGTGATGAGGCTTATAGGCTTATAATAATATTATAGTGCCTTCGATGATGGCGGAAAGTAGCGCTACACAAAAATCTGTAGAAAGAGAATTTCCCAGTGGGGAATAATATTATAAAGCTATTAAAAAATATTAAAGGATTTTAATTAAAAGTTTTTTTTTAAGTCTACTTAGACCCTGGCTCCACCCGCTCCCGACTTGTTGACGGTGTAAATTAAATTTTTATCGCAGTGCACACCCCATAAAGCACGCGGCGTCGCTTTATATTATTTTTATTCGTTTTGTTTTTACACTTTGAAGTTCTGTCGAGGCCTTTTCAACGCCGAAGCCATTACGCCTAAGGGAACCAGTTGTTTCTTGTTAATTCGTGAAAGGAACATTGTTTTTGTCGAACAAATGAATATTATTTATTAACGGTTACAAAAAGAATGACAAATGAACACCTTTTTGTGTATAAGTGTTTTCGTCGTATTTATGGCTAGAACAAAAGCAAATAATGGATATTAAATTATTATTTTTTCCACTTACCTCAAGTACGAACCGCGACGAATATTACTAATAATAACAATAATATGATTTATTTCATTCCCTCGATAAGATTACAGTAGGTTACAAACAATTTTTAATAATATACCTACCATACAATACCATACCTACTACGAAGTTTATACAAAACCTACATAATTTCTATATTTTTTTTCTATACAAAACTTCCGTTTCGTTCATATCTTCATCTCCCGTCCACTGCTGAACAAAAGCCCCTACTAAAAACTCTACAATAGGTCCTGCTCTGCACACACCCAGCCGTCGTCGTTAACAGCCCACAGACGTCCCCACCGAGGGGCTAAAGCCTACCCTAAAATCAGGGTGAATAGGCCTTAGTCGCCCACGGTGGCTCAGTGCGGGTTGGTTAATTTCACACACAACATTTGAATTACTTCGCAGATGTGTGCAGGTTTTCTGAGATGTTTTCCTTCGCCGTAAGAGCGTCGAATAAACGTACGTATGGATTCGAAAATCGAAAACACATTGGTCACTTGGCCACCGACGCTCTTCCCGCGACCTCTTGTAACTTAAATAACAACCGCACACCTGAATACGTAGCGTGGACAGTCCCTCCACAAGGTGGACTTACAAACTGTGTTCAAAATAGAAAAATATAGTAAGCTTTAATTATTATATTTTATTTGCAATTTGTAATTTTTACTTTGGTACAAAAATAAGTAAGTTCATTTTTATCGTCACCAAAGATCTATTTTGTTAACAAAGACAAAGCGATTTTTAAATTTTAATCAGTTGCTATTGAAACATAATCAGGCGTTATGCAGTTACATTTTAATTAGTGTCCTGAAACTAAAATAATGACAGTGATTCATCAACGAGATGGTTTCAGTGTTCAGTATAATATGTGATATTTGCACTGCAGATAGATAAGTACCTCTATTAATCAATATCGCATGTGACGCATAATTTTCTATTCTATGCACAATTGCACATTGGGTTTTAGTGAAATAAAATTAAAATTCAAAGCGGGTTGTTAGGTATTTACGATCTATTTCTTTACTTAGTTTTGTTTTACCAAGCTTATTGTAAGATTACCAACTTACCTTTTTTGTATTTAAGGCAACTAAATAAATATAAACATTACATTATAATTAAATTAATTGAATTAAAATCTATTGCTGACATAGTCCATTGTACCTGACTAAATTTAAAGCAATTTAAGAGCGACATTTATACATATTATAAATATTTTTGATTTCTGAGTATCTATAACGGGAATTGTTGGCAGCATTCTGAGTTGTACTAAAAACAAGTGCGATTACGGCAACACCTATAAAGGGGGGCTTTTTAGAGTAGTGAACCTACAGTCCTTTTTATATGTAAAGCAAAGTAGGAAGAAACTCGACGGCGGCGGCGGCGCGTAGACTACTGATACGGTTATGCAATTACGTAGTTACTGTAACAGCGTATAGTCGCCAGTCTTGGTTTGAGAAAAGCTTTTTAACTTCTGAAATGACGTCATTAAGTGTTCTATAATTAAAAAAATAATTTTGTATGTGTGTGTGTGTATGTGTGTTGAGCAGGAAATTGTCAAGCTCGTTGCAAGCCTCTCTAATCCTGCTGTTAGATCCAATCCTCAGACGGATTCGCTTTGACTAATACCCAAGATCCGTAGCTAGATATTAGTTGTTATCGTCCGTCGTCATCGTTGGAGTACCGGATCAATATGTATTTTTTCGTATGAATGGAAAAACTTCTATATTTTTTACATATTTGAGTCGTAAATTTTGAATTCAGGTTTATTCAAAACATTTAGTTATCAATCACCGACTTCAATCGAGTGTTAATATTTAATTTACAATAAAAAAATCTACCATGTCCAATGCCTGATTTATTTTTTTAGTAAAGATGTTTGTCCTTTTGTTTTAAGATTAATACTTTAAAAAATATACCAGAAAACAAAATCCAATTAAGCTGAACACGATTTGTAAGTATCAAATTTTCATACAAATCAAAAGGCGCAAACACACATTCCATTTACGCGAACACTCGAACCGCCAATAAAATGTAAAAGTCCGCAACAGAAATTTAAAGCGAGTTCCTTTATAAAAGTCGGGGCAGTCGATAACAGCGATCGGCATGATACATTAGGTCGACCGCGCCGTCGCCGCTCGGATGCCATCGGTAACAATTTGTGCCCGTCGCGAGATTTATCCTCGGCCAAATGAAAACCGCCCCGACTGATGTTTTCGGCTCCGCTCGCCCGTTGGGTTCACCACGTTTTATCGGTTTACATTTTCATGTATGATTGATGAGTCTGGTTCTTATTTGATCGGTAGTTATGAATTAATTTAGAATGAATGCACAATACGGGAAATATTTTTTAACGGGTTATTTGTGAAATATCGTATTAACAATAATTATAATTATTATTATTTTGCTATGTTTGTTTACCCATGTTTGTGACGTAAAATATAAACATATTTTTTTTTCAGATATATTTTTGTTTTGGACACTTTCATAATTTCTATTATTTTTGATTCTTATTGATAAAAGCTCATTTTTTTGTACAATTTACTGCATACAATATTCCACATCTGAATTTTCTATGTACTCTTCACATAAATACGTAGTTATAGCAAGATAAACACTTTCAAATTAAAATTTATGATAATGTAAAAAAAACCGCGGTGTTTTAGGGTGCAGGGAGCAAGTATCGAAACGAATCGGATCAAAACTGCGGAAGTATCAAGTATAGATGACGACTGCAGAATACAAGCGACTGTTTACCGAGAAGAGCGACGCTATGAAACGCTGATGTCGGGGAACCGAACGACGCGATTCGACGAAACGATGAAACGAAACCTGCGATTCCGAAGATAGTGGGACGCCAGGGCGGCGGAACGGTGGCGCGGTGAATATTTTGGGCTAATAGAAACTGTTTTGAAAGAGTTTGGTTTGAATTCAGTAAATGGTTATTGAATAGATGCTTTACGTAATATAGTTGTGGAGTAATTTAATGACGGTATTAAGACAGTCATGTATCTAAACTAGCTACGAAATAGCATGAAAAGATTTTCCTTTCACCGAGAAAAAAAATGTTGCATTATTAAAAATTGTGTTATTGTAAGATATTCTGTATTTTGGTAACCATTGCAAAAACTAAATTATACAAAAATGTCTGTAAAAACAAGTCTCTTTTTTTCTCCTCTTTTTAAATGTACAAAATCATTTTTTAAAAATAATTGTATACTCAAAGACAAAAATATTTGTGACATTGAGCTGCATCGCATTATTAGTAACTATATAATTTTTAAGTTTTCCCAAAAATTGCAGATGAAATTGAGTTTACCACGCTGAAGTTATTATCAACAGGCAGGCAATAACTATTAATAAAATACCTCCGTCCGCGACCGAAACCGTAGCTCCGTAACCAGTTTCCAAAGCTAAACTTCGCACTTTAAAACATATTATCACTATCACTATTGTTTTTTTTATGTTCTGTGCCACTGGCTAGTACGAAAATTTAGGCAAATTAGCCGGCCATCGGGGTCGGATTAACTCAATCTGGAAGTGTTATCGACCACGTTCGGGTGTTCATTTGAACGAATTAGTTGCTGATGCTGGCTGATAGGTTAGTTTTATCAAGCAGATACTTGACTATCTACGTATACAGCGTGAAATTTAACTAGTTGTTTATCCCCAACATAGTGGTAGTATTCATGAAACTGAACAACTTTCCCTAAGGAACATAGGTTGAAATCATCATTTCCGGACAAAAGCCGATCTTTTGTTCAGTTAAGGAAGTTTTTTGGTTTTGAGACCAACTCTTTCTTTTTTGTTCATGATATCCAGCGGCTCAAAACTAAGTACTTTCAGATCTTAAGTCCTAAGAACTCTTTGTTAATAAAATTTCTCATAGATCGTTTTGATAGTAAAATTCTTAAATGTAAAATATTTTATTAATTTCCGTTGAAATAGACAAATCTGAAAGTCGTAGCGTTCTGATTTGATTCGGAAGCAACTTCGGGAAACTTGTCAGAATTCTAAATTTTCATTGGAAATGCTAATGTTGCTGCTTTTCCCTCGATTTTGTGCTTTGATTCGATGTTGTATTTATTTGCGAAATAAGTAAACGTTTTTGAATATTTAATAGGTGTACCTTTCTGAAGATTGTTCTGCTTAATTTTTTATGTAAAATCATCAAAGTGATATCAAAGTTACTAGAAATACAAAACGTAGTTTTTTGGTTCAGAGTTAATTATCAAATTAAATGAGTTTTTTAACATAAAAACTAAAAAAAACTTCTTCTTTAAAAACTTAGCTTATTTTATTATTTAATCAAAATATCTAATCTAAATTTCAATACAGTTTAGTTTACTTGACATAAACAGTAAGAATGATGATCTTTTATGTATAGTAGGCTGCCTCGCAAAACCGTTCGTTTTAGTGTTACAGACGTCTTTGTTTATACAATTCTAAAAATCATACTTCTTATCTTATCTTAATTAGCCTTGTGTGTAGAAAATACTCAAAAAGGCATCTGCTTTAATTTTTGTCTTTGGTCAAATAAATTTTGCAGCAAGTAGGTATGTTCTTTGAAAATGAAGAAGTATTTTTGGTCTGATTCCACTTCCATTCCTGTATAATTTCATATTTTTTCTGTGAATTGCCGTCTGCACTTTGAAAAACATCTTTGAGTTTTAGTTTCTTCTTGTAAAAAGTAATTATATATCGATAAATACCCAAAAGTAGAGAATAGTCGTAAAAAATAAATGATATGTTCACATTTAAGTCCTAAAGTACCTCACAAGCCAAGTACCAGGAATGTATAAATAAATTGGCAGTAGGAAAATCGATCATCTCAGCACCTCCCTAAGGAGCGTGCTATAAAACCACCGCATTGAGAGGAAAAGAAAGCGCCATAAAAATACGAGACGTTAAAATAAAAAATGTGAGGAACGAATGGACGAATGAACCGCGAATATCTTCAGTAATTGTTGCATAGAAAAGATCGCGCTAACGAGCGCCTGAGAAATAAAATGATTTGGTATGCGGCCACGAGACGAGCGAGAATCATCATAACTACTTACAATTTCATCAGATAAATACCTCTAGATTAAACCATTGTAAATAGTGTAAAGATATTAATACTAATTAAACGGACAAAATTAAAATAAAATGATCCTTAAAAGTAAAGACTGCAGGAAGCTGTTGAATTTAGGAGCGGTCTATTTTTTTTCGAAAGTCTATGGCTCTAACAATATTTACAGTAGAGCTTTCTTCGTCTGAGGAACTATTCAGTAAAAAAAATTACAAAACGAAAACTAAATGTTTTCGTAAATTACATTTCTTGTATTTTTAAAAGAAAGAAAATAACTAATGCTTCATCTAAAACCACTTTATGACTCGAAGTCCCCATTAAGTACATTTTCAGTGGCAGATCTTGTTTTTACTCTAACAACTATCTCGAAGTGCAGCTAAGAAATTGACTGTTTGGAACATTAGATATGCCGCCATCTTGGCACCGCTTCTAATGCGATTCAACAGCCTGAGTTATATCTCGTGGCTCTATTCCAGCTCCGACTAACTGGTTACTTCCTCTTGATCGGATGCCATTCAGATGCCCATCTCATTATGTTTTGGCGAGAAAAGTAGAAATTGTTGGACCATTTGAATCATAGGTTGAGAAGTAAGAGAATTTAAGCTGTTTCGATTGAAATAAACGCGTATTTAGAAATAAATTGTAATTTTTTAATGTACCTATTGAGTACAGGAACGTGTGGAACATTGTAATTTTTTTTTGTAAAAGCTGGCAATACCTTTTTCACAAAACTTGGTCAAAGGATACCTAAGCTCTAGAGTCTATTTGTCTTTATATAATTTGTCGTTCTGTTTTCTCTGGCTATGTGAAAACAAACAATAAAGTTATTAAAAAGTATTGCTCTCTCAAAAAATATCCATGTTTACCTTTCAAACTGATTTCGCTCACCTCGCGGCCACAACTGCAGAAGAAAAACCGAGCAAATAATAAAAAGAAAGTCCGCTCTCTGATGAAAATAAAACGTCTCATTCATTACCCGTCGAACTTGCATTTCTGATTTATTAAGTTGCCAACTTGAAAGGGACCGGGAATTAATGTTTTTGCATCTTGATTGCTCAAGTTCCTGAGTGGCCGCCATTATGGATTCAATTGGAAAATACACTTTGTACCTCTAGTTTTAAAACGCTTTTTATTATTGCAATTATTAGTTCTGGATTCGCGGCTTCTTTGATAATGGTGTGTTTTTTATAGATGGCCTTTAAGATGCTGGGCACGGTAAAAGATTGGTTGCTTTTTTGACAAAATATCAAAGAGGTCAAAATTTTTTTTAATCGTTGTATATTTAATCACTTATAATTATATAATATTTATCCAACAATGAAAATAAGGATAAAAGTACTTTTTTGATATATTTAAAAAAAAAAACAAAACAGCTACAATTCCAACATACATTTTGTAACAACAATATTGCTTCGTAAAGAAAATATTGATTTAATAAATTTTATTTCTTCAGTAAAAACACATCTATTTTAAATTTGAACCAAAACGAAAAATAAGACGTCCACTGTTGAAAAGTAATAAACAAAAAGCATTTTTTTACATAAATAACTAATTATTCGCATAAAAACAACATTTTATTAATAAAACACAAGAACACATCCTAATTAAATACGAAAACGAGTCGAAATTCTTCGCTAAATATTTGTTTCGGCGAAAAGTTCAATTTATTAAAAGAAAGCCTCTTCAAATTGGCTTTGATGGAATAATCCCTGAAATAATTCGAGTGATTCTCCTAGGAGCTAATTATCGCAAGGAACTTTCCCTAAGTTAGTTTGAATTGCCGTTACCACTTGAAGGATTATTGAAATAACTTCAAATTCCGCTGGATAACTAAAACTAAGTATGTAATTAATGACGTAGCTGTTTATTTAAGGAACTTGAGCCTCTTTGCCCCGGTATAAGTTTTGAAAGTGATTACGTAACCTTAATAGAGGATTAGCTTTTTCAATATTCTTTAAACGATTACAAGGTCTTGAAACGTGATTTGATTTAAGTAATATTATTAAAATAAAAATTAAGATGAGAGCTAAGAATATTTTTTTAATTAACATTTTATCCTTCTTATATTATAAACGCGAAGGTTTGTGAGGATGGATGGATGTTTGTTACTCTTTCACGCAAAAACAAATGAATGGATTTTAATGAAACCTTACAATACTCTTATACATCAGAATAACACATAGGCTACTTTTTACCGCGGGAAAATACCTCATTCCCACGGGAAAAACTGTTGACGCGGGCGTATAATAATTTGTAATTAATTGAGTAGAGTACGATTGTATTTAAGAAAAAAGCTTATTGTTTCATTCTTGTTTTTTGTATTTTATCAAAGCTGTAATTTTAATATTATAATTTTCTTTTTATTTCAGGTAAGTGCATCATGATGTCCGAACATCCTCCAGAAAGGTTTGTTAGTAGTGTCACCAAATACCGTCATAATGTGATTACTGATAATACTACTTTACATTCTTAAAGAAAAAAAGCGGCCAAGTGCGAGTCAGAATCGCCCATGAAGGGTTCCATAGCAGCCAGTAACATAATATTAAAGTTTTTGTAGTTCGTTGTGACTTTGATCGATGTTTTAATATTAGTGAAAGGTAAATTGCGGTTTACGATTTATGACGTATTAAAAAAAAACTACTTACTAGATCTCGTTCAAACCAATTTTCGTTGGAAGTTTTCATGGTAATGCACATCATATATTTTTTTTAGTTTTATCATTCTCTTATTTTAGAAGTTACTCATACTCATACTCATACTCATTTATTGATAAAATATAATTTACACGTCATTTAGATTAGAATACAATTAATTAATTCAATAAGTTACAAAATAATTAAAATAATAAATTCACTTAACAAAAATAATTACAATAAAAAATAACATTTAGCTAACATTTTGTTAGGTATTCCGACAATGAGTAGAAAGTGTGCTCGAGAAGGAATCGTTTAAGTCTGCTTTTGAAGCAGGTAAGTGAGGGAGCCGCGGTGATTTCTGCCGGCAGCTTGTTGTACACGGCGGGGCCCATCACGTGCGATAGTTTGCCGGACTTTGCGAGCGCATGCGCCACCGGACGCAGTTTATTTTTATTACGCAGGTTATACCTGTGAACATCTATTGGCCTAGTATAACTGTCTAAGTGACTATGCACGTATGTAGCCACCTGAAAAATTATAATTGAGGGCAAAGTTAGTATACCGAGTGACTTAAAATATGGTCTTGCCGACGTATTATATCCTGCGAGACTTGCACGATCGCGCGCACCGCTCTCTTCTGCATGCGGAAGGCGCGCTCCCAGTCGGCGGCGCGGCCCCACAGCTCGGCCCCGTACTGCAGCAGCGCGTGCACCGTGCCGAAGTAGCTGGAGCGGGCCACGTGTCTGGGCACAATCCGCGCGAGTCGCCGCAGCGCAAAGCATGCGCTCGCGAGTTTACTGCATAATTTCTCGACGTGGTGGCACCACGAGAGGCCGCGATCTATTTGAAACCCCAGGAATTTGGTCACGTCAACTTGGGCGATCGGGGATCCATCAACAAGGACAGTCATGGGCTCTGGTGCCTTACCCCCCAAATTAAAATGAATGAAATGAGTCTTTTTTAGGTTAATTGCTAAACCATTAATTTTAAACCACCTCGCAAGTTCATTCGCTGAGTCATTTAGTACTTGCTGAAGTTGCTGACAGTTTGGTGCGTATATTACGCCGGCAACATCGTCAGCGTACATGAAAATATCCCCAGACGAAATGGAATCTGGCAGGTCATTGAGCAGCAGGGAGAATAAAATATTGGAGACTGAGGAGCCCTGAGCAACGCCCATCACCGTGGTCTGTTGGTCTGATCTCACTTTTCCTCTGTCACTCACAACTATCTGCGACCTTCCTTGCAATAAATCTGCAAACAATGCTTCAGCTTTACCACCAATTCCGTAATGCTGCATTTTCGCTGCAAGCAGTTTGTGATCAGCGACGTCGAACGCCTTGGACAGATCGCAGCACAGAACAGCCACCTGCAACTTACGTTCACGGGCGTTCAAAATTCGCTGAACCAATTCTCGGGCTAGGTCTACGGTGGATCTGCCCGCTCGGTAGGCGTACTGGCGCTCCGACAGAGCGCTCGTATTAGCTAAGTATTCCGTCAATCGCTCGCTCAGCCCATTCTCAAAGACTTTGGCGACGCCAGGCATAATCGCGACAGGTCTGTATCCATCGATCAGCTCTCTTTTACCACAACCCTTAAAAAGTGGAGCAATTCTACTCAACTTAAATACGTCTGGATAAGTGCCTTCCTTAAGACACTGATTAAATAAATCCGCTAGTGCAGGCGATACCTCGGCAGCGACAGTGTTCAGAAGTTCCATGGATATGTCATAAATATCTTTAGTGGGTTTATGGGGAATGCGTGTAGTAATGATGCGGTACACCTCTTCCGCGGTGAACGGTCGCAGCCTGAGCGAGCGGTCGGCGGGTGGCCTGCCCTTGCGCAGCGCAGCGCACGCGCGCGGCACGTCAGCGCGCGGAGCCCCGCACGCCGCGGCGGCACCTACAAACCTAGAATTCATCGCATTAGCAGCTTCTTTTTGACTAGAATATTTTTTACCTTCTGAGTTCACTGCAATTTCGGTTACGTCTGCCATGTCAAGGTTCTTCTTACCCCTCTCCGTATTTACTATTTGCCACATAGCTTTACTAACGTTCCTACTTTTACACATAACCTTGCAATAGTGGTCACATTTATGAGACCTAATTAATTCAGTATATTTACAATTCAGTTGGTCAACCCAATTGTTTAAAATTTCATTATTTGGTAATTTATTTTTAAGGTCAATAATGTCAAATAATAAAAGTTTTGTGTTTATAACGTCATGAGATATCCACGAATTATTTTTATTTCTTAAAGATTTATTTTTTAGTGGAAAACATATTCCAATATAACTGGATAGTGTCGCTATGAATGTTTCAGCCATACTACTCGCACTACCTCCCTTTCGCGTAAGTGTGTCCATCCAGTCAATATTCCTAATCGACATTATAAAGCTATGTTTATTTAAATCAGAATAATCTCTAACCGTTATTTTGGACGCAGACTTATTAATGTTACGGTGGTTACATATCACGACGCTGCGAACGGCTTTGTGATCACCAATATTAGTCGTTAACGGCGAAGCTGACACCGCACACGGATTATTACAATAGACATGGTCCAGTGCTGAAATTGAATTAGGGGTAATTCTCGTCGGAAAGTCGGTTTTATTTATGAAATTGTACGATGAAAGAACCTCTGCCAATAATTTACTGTCGGCAGAATCACCGTTAAGCACGTCAACATTCATATCTCCCACTATTAGGCAGTCACAACAATTGTCAGTAACCTTCTCAAGCACAAGTTCTAGCTGTGTCAAAAAAGCATTAATACTAGCTAATCCTGTCCTATATATACATATTATAACTAATTGGAGGTCGAGTATCATAATTGCACATAATTCGCATGCGAATTCAACTGACAAACTATTTATATCAGACATTTCGATTGCTTTTATGTTATTCTTCACATATATACAGGAGCCGCCATGAGCGTCGACTCGCTTTCTACAAAAGGATGACATTAGAGAGTATCCATCCAAATTAACACATTTTAATTTGTCTTCTGTGAGCCAGTGCTCAGTAATAGCAAGAACGTCACATTTTAGATCCGTATTACACAACACATCCAATTTTTCCGTCTTATTGTTTAGAGACTGCACGTTCTGATGGCATACGATAAATTCCAACGATGGTGCGTTGTTGTAGTTGAGCTCGCATACGGTCGTCATGTCTGCAGTTGCCCCGTCACTGTGAGCCGGACCCGACTGCCGTCGACGGAGAGCCCCCGCGCTCCGGGGCGCGGGAGTGGGTTCGAAACCACCAGTCAGAAAAGTGTATACCTGGAGGCCACGAAGTCGGCGATGTTAATTTCGGGTATAAACTCTCAGGCATCCCTATTATAAATGCAGCGTGTTTATCAGTTCTAATCGTTCTTTTTTCAACCATATATTCGGTGGATGGTTGCGTTTTATTTATGAAGTTTGTGACCTGCTCCACTGTAGTTTCCGGTTTAAAAGACCACGCCTGGATGTACCTTAATCTTTCTACTGATTTAAGGAGCACATCTTCGGATCCTGCACCAATTTTAATTTCATGTTTTGTTTTACGTTTGCGAGACATTGTTACTTGCCAATTTTCGGTATCGACGCTTTCTAGGTCAGTCTTAGGCGCAAGCGTTTCTCCCGCCGCTAGCGGGTTTTGTGGCCCTACATTTTGTGACGTAGGAGTGGTCACTGACGGTGGGGCAGTATCTGTTGCCTCTGTCTGGCTCGTGCCGGGTCGTGATGGCGGTTGCAATTGCTGTCTCATGCCAGGTGGTAACTTACTCGCGCGCAGAACAGCTCTTCGGGTCCTGTCGGAAATTGGCGGAGTTACGGTTGTGCTCTTCTGCACAACGCCACTGTAAGATGTTCTTGTCTTACTCTTACCTGTAGATGCCTCAGCTGTGGCACACAGTGATACTTCCTTTGTACTTATTTTGCCAAGTAATTCTAGGAGTACCCTCTGTTGAGTTTCAATCAACGAATGTTGTTCTTGAATCCTTTTATTTTGTGCTTCAATTAGTGCATTTTGAGATGCAATTTTTTCACTAAGTGTCGTCAATGTTTGTACGACATCAGCTATTGTAGCTTTTGTCACGTCTTTCGCCATAATACCAATGAAAATCGAGACTAACTATCGGAGCACTGATAACACGTCTAGTTTGTACAGCGATCACACATACGAAGTTAGTGTCCATTATAGTTATACCATATAGTGTGTATTATAGTTTCGGAATAAAGTGGCTGTGACATACGGACGGACGGACGGACAGACAGACAGACATGACGAGACGAATCTATAAGGGTTCCGTTTTTTGCCATTTGGCTACGGAACCCTAAAAACAGATAATGTTAGAAAAATACAGGCCATAGTCGACCACGTTGACCCAGTTTGAGTTGGTTGACTTCACACATAACCTTTAAATTTCTTCGCAAGTGTGTGCAGATTTCCTCACAATGATTTCCTGTTTTACTGAGCGTCAAATAGTAAGTCAAATACACATCGTGGATATTATCACTTGCGAAATTACTTGAGATAAAGTAACGCGATATGCGGTGCTGTCTCAGTTGATTTTGTAACTGACATTACGTGCTGAGACTTGAACCCGTGACTCCCAAATAAAGCATAACGACCCCAACCACTGGACCAACGACGCTCTGAATCAAACATGTCCTGAGCAATTATTATGTTTCTGTATTTCATGGAATTATACTCGGCTTGACTCTGCAAGCCAATTATTCTAGTGTTGCCAACTGCGGCAGGACGAGAATGTTGCCAGAACACATTATAAAGCGAAAATGGTTTAACTGCTGAGATAGTATGGTGCAATATTTAGGATTTCAACGGGGTATTTTGGTTAGGACAATAGTTTTATTCTGTTTCAGAACATTTTGTGCTGAAACATACTAATTAGAAATAGCTAATGAGTTTATTTAAAAACATGGCATTAAATACCTAAATAATTTTGATGTTGTCACATCAATGACTTGTAAATAATTACTTTGTTTTTTCTACATACCTATCAATTTGAAGCAGGTTAATACTATTCATAACTTGATTATTTTCAATTAATTATAAATCATCAATACGCGAGCAAAGATTAGTAAGAATTTTCACTGGTCTTACGCGATAATTTTAAATAGGTATTTTACAATACCTTATTTTTGCCGTGTTTGCCCTTGTTTCGGCGGGGTTGCTCCTGCCGTGGTCGCGAGCTGACTGAAGTCTGCGATGTGGATACTGCTATGCTATAATGAAGAGCGGGCGCATTCGTCTTCATCTACCCTCTTTTGATTTTGTGTATTACGCACAATACGGCACACAACACACACTATCCGCGGGTCGGTCCGACGATAAAACCATCTCGAGTATTCTCGAGGTCTTATTATATTGAACCCGATAATTTGTAATAATATTATGTACTACTAGCGACCCGCCCCGGCTCTGCACGGGAAAATAGTTATTGTGGGTTATCCTTTAGTATATTATGCATGTATTATACATATAAACCTTTCTCTTGAATCACTCTATCTATTAAAAAAAACCGCATCAAAATCCGTTGCAAAGAGAGGGACATAGGGACAGAGAAAGCGACTTTATTTTATACTATGTAGTGATGAAGCACGAAACCTTCAAACAAACGCTAGCATCAGCACAACATCTATAGGTTGTCAATGACAGTTTAACAATAAGTCATTGAGAATTTTCAGCGCTTACTTTGCATTTTTGCATTTTACTTGCATTTTACTTAAAAAATATAATTTCAAACTACCCTTTTTCCTTCAATGTAAAGGTAATGACGAATTTAAGAGACACCAATCTGATAAACCAGGATAAATCCTTTCAAATAACAATTAAAGCGATGAAACAAATTACTTTGATTCGATTTCCGCAGTGAAAGGGCAAATTTCCTGACCCGCTTAAAGGGGATGTTTCCATCAACTCAAGAACACCCTTTTAGGGTCCGACTTATTTTCCAAGCTGCCGTTTTAAGGTCAATATTATTACAAGGTCTTTTCGTATGACCGGTCCTGCTTAAAATCAGATCCCAACAAAGATTGCTATAGCTTTTGCATCGGAAAAGGGGTAAGTAAAATTTTACTCGAACTCATTTTGATCGAATTCTTTCAGGCCCTAGTCGACCACGCTGGCCTAGTACGTGATGGTCAACTTCACTCAACATTTGAATTTCTCCGAAAGTGCGTGCAAGTTTCCTTACGAATAAACGCACATAATTATGAATTTGAAAATCCAAATTACATTGGTACGTGCCAAGACATGAACTCGTGAATTTTAGAATGGAAGTTAAAAGCGCTAGCAACTTGGCCACTCACGTTTTCAATTAGTCTACCTGAGCCAATTAAAAAAACCAATGATGTATATCATTAAAACTGTTACATCTTCTTTATTATAATCTTTTCTTTTCAGTTGAATGTATGAATTCCTAATAATTATTATTGTTTTCATGAAAATTTTTGCTCAACAATTTGCTGAAGTTAGGTACTTAGTGAGTTTGTGGAGTTTATCTCAACATTTCGAGTCAAAGTTCGAGGCAGGGAACCGAAGTTGCTGCTAACTTCTATAGCTAAACTCCCGGCGTCTTATGAATTTCACTTATTAGTGATACTTGTTCTCCTTGCTTGTATTATTGTTTTTTTCCTTCTGTAAATTTATAAAGAAGAGAAAAACATAGTCAAATAAGAAATAATTGAAAGAGGTTTGTACTATATCTGTAATCATGTGACATTTATTTTTTGCGTTTCTTAAGAATATTTATATTATATTAAAGTTTGAGATAAATTAATTTATTCCCTTTGCTCAACATTTCACCAACATTAACACCAAAACCGCCCAGCATACGTTGAGCCGCAGTAACCTATAAAGTATAATGTTATGACAGGTCACACACACCATTACTCTACTAAAAAGGCTTTACTCGAGCTATTAGAAGCTACTCCTTCCAGCGCACTCTCTCAATTATCCTCTAAGAGAGTGGTTCTCAAACTTGCTTTGAAACAACTTTTATTTTCAAGCATTGCTTGTACAAGGTGCTAGCGTCGTCGTCGGTGATGCAAAAGGTCGCTTTTCGTCCGAAAGGTGCCAGTTTCATACTCATACTTATTCTTACAAAATTTTAATATAATGTTTACCAGATGGCGTTTAGTCGTTAACTATGGCTGGTTTACCCTAGTTCAGTCTTGGCTTATAAATGGTATAACGAGGTGCTTCTTACGCAAGTGATTGAACTTAATTGTTTAAAAAATCGAACCAGAAAAATATCCATACTACTGTCTCTACCCGGGACCAACGGCTTTACGTGTTTTTCGAAGCACGGAATCATCTTTGTTTTCGGACAATCAGGTGATTCAGCCTGCAATGTCCTAACCAAACTGAGAAAAGTCTAACAAAGAGTCAACACCGGGATTCGAACTCGGAACCTCCTTAACGTCAGACGAGATTTTGACCACTCGACCACGGAGGCTGTTTGTGAAAAATATAACCTACTACTTCTGAAATAACATAATTTTAATTATTTCTAGTTGCCACATCTCCTCTGTCCGTCTGATTTAAGGCTTCAAGTTTAAGAACCGTTGCTTTCAGCTTCAGCCCGGCCATAACCTGTGGCTTCCCGTATTACAGCGCAGTTAGCGCGTAAATAAGACTTACCTCGACGACGTAATTCCAATCTTACTCATGTGAGGCCATTAAAAGCCCCCTGAATTGTTTAAGACGGCGCTGGCGCTTGGCAACGACAATTTTGTTGTCTTTTTGAGAAATGTTGTCGATAATGGGAGAGCTTTGTAACAATTGAGCCTGTTAAAGTAGGGTTGACAAGTAAATAGAAACAAATCAATGTTATCTTCTCCACAGTTGGGCACAGCACAGACTTTTATGGTAGAGAGACGTTGGTTTTTAATTTATTTTCCATAATTTCTGTTTCTAGTAGATAGATCAGCTCTCTGCCAATATCGACCCATGTAGCAAGCAGCTAAGTATTATGTATTACGTAGTGTGCTCATAAATCGGTACATATTATTTTAATCACGAAATAAACTGGGCTCGACTCAATAAATATTTTTAATACCTTTATTACAAAACAGTATTTTATAGGTCTTTTCCCTACAGACTACGATCGGTGATCTCAGGAAAATTGTTTTTTTGCGCTTCTCTTTTTTTTTGTTTTAGGCAACCCTAGGTAGAAGGGAACAGCTTGATCGATAGTCGTTTATTTAAGTGGACTATTTCTATCAGTTCTGCAAATTGTTCACCTCTTTGTCAGCTTTCTTCGTTAGGTACAGTATTGTTGATCATTTTGAATTGTATTCAATCGCTTATCACGTATTTTTACATTTTGTTAAATTGTACAGACTAAACGGTTATTTAATATTTTTGAATGTAGACTAACTCGCATTTAACCAGCGTGTCCCATTAAAACATAATCAACCTTATTTAGGGCAGACTCCTGCCCCTCGGTAGGGTTTGTTATTATAATAACTGTATATCGCAATTCAAAACGACATAATATCGTAATCATTGTACCTGATACTTACTAGTTGAAAATAGTTGGTTGGTACTTCAAAATCTGACTAAAGGTCTCATAAAAATTTGATGCATTTTTATTTAAGAATTCACCACCTTACATAATTACCTCAAATAATTCAGCGTATAGATAACAGAGCGCGCGTTCCACATAGACGCAAATGTTTTGTATTGGCAATTTTGTGAGAGCGAGTCGACAAAACGCCTCTGTAGCGACATGGGGTGCTCAGTCCCAGGTGGCGGCCGCTTTTTCACTGCAACTACATGAAACGATACAGAAATCGGGTGGGGATGTGGAATTGGCGCGGCAATTTGAAACCACAGATGCATATAAACGTATAAAGCGTATCTCTCTCTATTAGTATGAAAACCAATCGTTTCACATTATTAGACAATAATATCATAACCAAAAGAATTTATTCGAAGTAAGGTTTTACAAACCATTTTTCAACGTCAAAGTTTTAATGATGATATTAAAATGCAGAACGTAAATTAAGGCTGCAGAAAAACAAAACGTTTCTGGATCTTACACATTCTACAAATACTCAATCTCTTCTTTTCTAAGTTAGTGTCGTCTGTAACCCAATTCGGTGTTAAAACAGTCACCAAGGGGGGGGGCGTTCGGGTGTTTAGAACTTAATACAATTAAACCGCTCTTAAGCACCAGCCACACCCAAATTAATTTAACCGAACTCGCCCTAGTCACCCCCAAATATCAGTCGATTATCCTTATTACTATGGCATTAAAGTCTCTATTGGTTTTTATGGGGCTTGAAACCCGCTAATATTAGTCCAGTTTTGACATTTTTCTTACTGTGAGGGTTGTAAGGTCGTTAACACATTGATCCTGGTGTCAGAATTATGCTAGTTAAAGCTTCTAAAGTGGGTCGTGTCAGTCGTGTGACGACTTTTTACGTACGACTGAACGGGATAATTTTTGTGAGGCTGACTTTTATACTTTATTTATACTTATATAGTAATATCTTAAAGAAGGAAGATTTGATTGTCTGTTTGTTTGTTTGCACTGAATAGGCTCCGAAACTACTGAACTGGTCACAAAAATTCTTTCACAGTTGGGTTTTACTTTCACAATTGAAAAAATTGGGATCCTTACTAAAACTGCATTAATGTAACCCAAGGTGTAAAAAATACCTGAAATATTCCTAATAATTGAATAGGTAAGTAATGATTCTACCGAACCGATTTTGATAAAACTTGGCACAAAGATAGAATAGACTTTAGGAAAGAACAATCTACCTTTTACCGTGGAAAAACTGTTAACATGGGCGGAACCGCGGTGGAAAACTAACCCTGAATAAACTGCAGTAAGTCTTACAAATTTTGGACCAACTTTGATCACTCAGTCAGATTTTGGAACAAAAGCATCGGGATAAAGCTTTCTTTATTCAATACGTTTAATTAATCCAAGTCAATAAGAATAATTCGTTTGTTTGTGTATTGTTCTAAATTAATTAATTACTTCGAGCTTAAACACAAAAAACAAATCGTGTTCCAAAAATGTCTCTGAGAAATACCTTGTTGCTCAGTAATTTTGGTTTGTTTGCAATATGTAATATTAAAACAAATCATGTTTATTTATTTTGTAATTCTAATAAGATGAAATGAAACTCCACCTAGATCTTCAATTATGTCGATATTTCCATTTACTATGTAATGATGTTTTGGCTATTAATTGTTATACGATATCAAGTCATCATAATAAATTCGTATTGGCAGGATAACAAAACAATCTCAAATAAACATTTTTCGTACACGTGTTTGTCTGTCACATAAAAAAAAACGTATATAAAACATGAAAAGATAAGATATAATAACAGTCTTATTAGTAATTAATAGGTAGTAATGTTTCGATGTTTGTTACGTAACGCAAGAATGGCAGATGTAAGATTTCAAAATGACATCACAGAAATTGACCATATAAATATTTTTTTTATTTTATTTATTTTTATGGACAGAATTACTGAAAAGATGTGGCAATGTGGATGAAATAGGAAATGTGACGTCAAATTTTTACATTGTTTCTTCTATTTTCCATAACACATAAATCTGAAATTGTTTTAAATTGCCCAAGACTAGTTTGTATACGAGTGACTACATAATTTTTAAATTTAGATACAGAAAATATCAAACTAAACTACGTTTAATTCAGAGCTAAGTAACTAAGAACTAAGTATCCTTTTGACCAAATAGGTAATACGTGGGTAATACCTAGTATTCAATTATAATAATATGCTTGTGGTTTACCATGTAAAAGTCAAAACCATAAAAGTAAAAATAAGATCCTTGGTTATCAAGTACAAGACAGTAAAAAAGAAATTTCTCTATTATTTAGCAAAATGAAATTCATCTTGTGAAAAGCTACTGGCCGAAAGACATTTTCTCTTTTGGAATTGGTTAAGAATAAAAGAATATTTCTTTGATAATACTTGGTATTTGATGGCTAATGAACAAAATGTAAGTCTATGAAACGAACGAAGAAATAAATGACAAGAAATGGCACAATAATAATATGGAATTCATTTGTTAGGGAAGAAAATGACGAAGAGCTTGTATTAACGGGAAGAAACAATTATTTTTGTATGTATTTGTTTGGAGAAAATAAAGAAATTCTATAGAATTTGTGATACATTTTGGTTGGATATCATTATACAGCATGTGTATTAAGCATAGTATGTTTTTATGACTTCTTCTTCATAAAGGTTGTATGAAAGACCATCGATAGACCTCAAAAACTCTGGTTTTAACAATTAATAAGCCGCCTTTCTTTATTATTGAAATATTAATATTTAGTCTTACCAAAAGCTCTTGGAAGAGAAGTTCTTACATAATCCTCACATGGTAGGGTAGTTGGGGATCGCAGTTGTTGGATGTCAAACACTGCTATGCATTTCTTGGATTATGGACTTTTAGGATCGGGTTGGGTTGTTCGTGAGTTGGTCCAATTTGAAACCTGGAGCTTTAATTTGAGATTCTAATCCGTTTACGTTTTAAGGTAGCTAGGTTCACTACAATAATCAATAATACATAAGTATGTGCAAGCACAGGATACCAAATAGTAGTCCCTAGTGCAAGGCAGTTGTTTTTACATTGGAAACCTTAAAAGAAACTTAACAATATTTTACAATTTAAGTACTAAAAATTTCCGTTGCCAATGTAATGTACCAGGAGCACAGAGAGGTACGAGAGTTGATACCTTCGAGTGTATTGGAAAACAGCTCACTAAGCACGGGGGGGAGGGTTAATGCCTTTTATTCCGGAGGCGCGGCGCCAATCCTATTTGCAGGTAGCGCATTTACAAAATAAAATTCAGTTCGAACAGCGAGAGGTTTTGTTTTGGTTTCCAATTTTAATTAAGAGTATAACCTTATGTTACGGTTGAATTTAAATAGGTAAATGGAGAATATCAAAAGTAAGGTTTATATTTGGTTTAAATCCTTTAAAATTAACATAAGTTAAAAATTCTCAATTTTAAAATAACATCCCTCTTTTTACAAAATGGTGTCACTATACAAAGACCACTTCTTCTCTTAGAATAAATTCAATTTTAAGGCTATAATTTTATTTTTGAAGGCTACTGTGACGACGCTATTCCTATGGCTGGTTTATGAGCCAAGACAATCTGAGTTTGCTGTTGACTCGAAAAGATAAGGAAAAAGAAGATTGACTTTTATATACTTTAATGAAATAACAAGTAAGACTTGATATTTTTAAGTTATTTCGAATTTAAAATGTAACCTAAAAGGATATTTATTATGTAGTGCTTTAAATGACATTTACATGCAAATTTTTAATCCACGTTGTTAGGAATGAATCCCTCTAGAAATAAGTCTTAATATTAATATAATTATTACTAAAAATACAACTATAATTTGACCAAAAAAAAAAACCAATGATACTCCGAAATTCCAAATACAATTTCAAATCACCGCAAAAATTCACAAAAACAACACTCCGGATTGGCAACTCTTTAGGTATCCGGGTACAATCAGAGAACAAACAAAACAAACAAACGAACGGTTTAATTCGCCGACCGCAAGCTGAGTACGCAAAGCTGTTTTCAGGTTAAGCAAAAAATACTTTTACACAAGAATCGAATTAAAATTTGGGGTCGATCATTACACTGGTACGCTACGAGAATAAAAAGCGGCACTCCCACGCAGCTCATTCGGGTCGCTACCGTAATATACAAGCCTATTGTGGCTTCGGTTATGCCATCTCTATTACTTGTGTGTCTGGCCACAAGCGTCACACTATACACCGTGTTTTTAAATAAAAGTAATTACGAGAATATTTTTTTACCAAATAAAAGATAGCAGGTTATCTCAGGTTAGTTATTTTTCTGTCATCTTGGTGTCTGCAAACTTACAGCCTTCTGCCCGC
Source organism: Teleiodes luculella (assembly GCA_948473455.1). Classification (NCBI taxonomy): domain Eukaryota; kingdom Metazoa; phylum Arthropoda; class Insecta; order Lepidoptera; family Gelechiidae; genus Teleiodes; species Teleiodes luculella. The sequence goes on from OX419605.1 coordinate 288,654, forward strand.
GATGCTCTAAGTCTGCAAATGATACATCTCGTTGTTTTAGCGTGATAGCAGAACACACATGATTCCACTTTAATGTGATTAGTGAGATAATAAGTTTATTGCTTCGAAATTATAGCAACCTTATAGCAAAAAAAGATACATCGATAAAAACTAACTTACTAGTTTATCTCTTTTTAATCAGTTAACGTCGTTTGTTAGCGCCAAACCAAGCCATGGCTGGGAGAAGCAGGTTTGAGACCCTATCTGAGTTCAATGGTTTTCTTTTTAAATCCCAGACGAGAAAGAGGGGTGTTATAAGTTTGACGTGTGTGACTGTCTGTCTGTCGAACCGTAGCTTCTAAACGGGTGGGTCGATTTTGATATAGTTTTTTTTGTTTGCAAGATGTCACAATCGAGAGTGTTCTTATCTATGTTTCAAGAAAATATCTTCAGCCATTTGAAGATAATCAGCTCTTTTCTAGTTGTTGAGTCTGAGCAAGTAACGGTTTTTTGTCGGGGGTTTATATTTTTTTATTGAATGTTATTCACCTTAAATTTAAGATGATTAAGCAACTGTTTCAAAGTTTGTTTTGTATATTAAATAATATCAAACAGAGAATAGATTTTACGAACAGGTAGCAACCCACCCGTGCGTGGTCACGTAGCACCCTTTGACGCAAAAAAGACACCGGGAATTCCCTCAATTTTCCTGGAAGAATGTCTTCAGGTGAAGTCTGAATTACACATTCTGAAAGCAGCTCTTATCCCAGCAGTTCCCTGAAATAACATTTACCAAGCGCCTAGTTACTACTCGTTTTTTCAATACAAGTATTTATTTTGCGACACCTTATGTTGGCAGGGTCAGACATAGAATTCTATAGATAATTTTATTAGACTTTGCGTGAAGTTGTTTTGGTGGAATAAAAATTGGTCAAAATAGAATAATATCAGCAGGCTTGTTACGCGTTGCCGCTGTTTTACAAAGTTGGTATTTTTCTGTAGTGGTGTTACGCGTAGAGTGGTTCGGTTCATGGTATTTGCATTAAAAGGCTTTTGGCAAAACTCTAATATTTGACTTATTATACGTTGGTCAAAGTCGTTTTTCAACAAAGTCATGTTTTTTTCAAAATCATTGTAGGTCAATGATGTAAAAAATAAATGGTGCATACTAATCGTATCTCAGAAACCCACGTAAGATTTGAAACAATTGCAATCTCTGTGGGGTCTCCTGAATACAACCTTCTATGCTAAGTGGCGCCGCCATCCTTAAAAAAATAATACGACAGAATTGGAGTCGGGGTGCTGTAGGATCAAGGATGTTATAAGTACTACGTTGTAGTACTTATATCCTTGTGTAGGATATATAGAAGCAATCACACATGTTTATTATAGTTCATTGTTCTCTTAGTTATAGATAGAAAAACTGCGAAAAGTGACCGTTATTCTCATTTTTCCTATATCTAACTACAGCGAGGTATTACTACATTGTATAAAACAAAGTCGCTTTCTCTGTCCCTATGTCCCTATGTCCGTATGTCCCTGTGTCCCTATGTATGCTTAAATCTTTAAAACTACGCAACGGATTTTGATGCGGTTTTTTAAAAGATAGAGTGATTCAAGAGGAAGGTTTATATGTATAATACATGCATAATATACTTAAGGGTAACTCACAATAACCATTTTCCCGTGCGGAGCCGGGGCGGGTCGCTAGTAATAAATAAAGTTAGTAACATATCCTGCAGAACCCCGCCACCAATCTTGTCGTCTAGATTTTAGGAAAATTTATTATTTTCCGAGTTATTACTTTTTAAATGGTGGCGGTGCCACTTAGCATAGTAGAGCCCCTTAACAATGAAAATTATGACGACTTTGATGATGGACACAGAATAACAAAAATCGAACATTAAAGAAGAAAGAAACATTTTAAGCAGCTGCATTAAGGCCACCACTTCGTCGTTCAATTTCCCAATTTCATAACGTGATTTATCCAATTTCAACCCATTCCACTATGAAAGTGTCAAGCCACGCAAACACTTGGAACACTTTATAGGATTAATAACGTAATTCTCGTATCAGTGTCGAGATCCTTACTATAATCAAGGGCGGCAGTTTACATGAGAAACTATCCCCCCCCTCAGTCCATTACACCCCATAAACTACGAACTAATAATCCGGCGACCCAAAACTTACAAATGTCAACAATCAGCAAACTGTTAAGCCAAGTAATGGAACATCGAATCAACATTGACACACGGCGCTTGCCAAAAATCCTGGGTCACTTAATGTTGGCTGGAGCATCGATTGACATTACACTATCGATAGAAAAAAATTGCTATATATTTTCATGTTTTTATTTTATGTATGTGTCAATTTTACTGAAGCAAGCCATATACATAGACAAGGAAAACGTGAGCTACGTTAAAGCTAATTATTATTTATACTTTGTATGTTTTTCCATGTTTGAGTTAATAAATTATTATTATTACAACTACTACAACAATATAAATTTTAAGTCCACTGCTTTACCCTATCGTGAGGATGTTACTTTTCATAGTTGAGAATCGTGATGTTGTTAATTTGTTGAAAAACGCATTACCACAATGTCTGTTTAAACATTGTTTTCTTCTTAGTAAACTTGTTTCTAAATATTTTGTCTTAAAACTTTCAGTATTGTATCATGTTAAGATAACTTGTATTCAAGAATAAATAGAGAGAGAGAGAGAGAGAGAGAGAGAGAAAGAGAGAGTATGATATATTTTTTTAATATCCTGCTTCCATTTCCTTAATTCTTTTTTGCTTTTATTACAGTTAAAGTTATCTTTTTACGTTCAATTATTTTTGTGATGCAAAGAGATAATATTTCTATAGATTTATATTTTTTGGCTAAGTAAAGAAATCATTATGAATGGTTAAATGAAATTTAGTTTCGAATTTAATAAACACACATTTTTTTCCGCTATCGATATATTCTGTCAGTGATGGATGTTACATCACTGTTTGGTGGACTAAGGACCAAGGGCCGGGACAGGGCATCTAATGGTGTTTACATTACCGACGGCTGCTTCCGCCTACATTTTTCCAAATTTGTATGTTAAGTTGATTGAACGGACGCACGTGATTGATTGGGAAATCATTTCCTGAGGCGCGCCAGATTTACAAGGGTAGTAAAGTGATGAAAAAGGAAATATTTCGTAAAGTGACTTTACAAAAAAATAATGTTGTACTAAAATAAATATGCAGTAAAATAAGTATTAATTCTTTTTGTATATGAGTCAGATGTCTAGTGTGTGTAATTTTAATTATTAATTTTATATTAGGTACTCAGATGGTAACAGTTTTCTGATAATTATCTTCCTAGGTAGATAATATTATACCGACACATATAGTATTCAAATTTATTTTGTTGAAAACATATCAGGTTAAACATAGTGAAATAAAATAATAATAATGTACAAAGTAAAAAAAAAACAAATACAAAATTATGTTTGCCGTCAGATCTGGAGCAAAAGATCCTAGCACGCTCGCCACGTTACCGCTCTGAATCGCAACAGCTAATCTTTGCACCGGATGACTTGGTTTGATCGATGAAGCCTTTAGCTTCACTGCCCCAACAAACCAATGAGTAAGAAAACTTCTGTTAACTATAACGCGACCGCAATTTCGTTTGATAATTATACGACTAGATCGGTCCAGTCTAATGAACAATACATTATCGGTTTGGTTCAAATACCAAAAACACCTCCATTTTTTCCAATACAGGATGTTTTTTACTACTTTTCTCCCATTAAAGTTATTATCATAAACACTAAGTACAGGTAAATATTGTAAGTCTTGGTTTGGCCTTGGTAAAGTAGGTATTCTTGTATTTGATCTCCCCGGTCTCCATAGCAACGGCCCAAAACGCAATTTGTTTCAATAGGAGCCGGTTTATTGTTCGCACGTCACAGAAGCAAATAAATTGTTTGTCTAATTCAGTATCGTATTCCCTAGTGGTGTGACTCGACTCATTTTCACTTAAGACATGAGTCAGTTCGATGATTTTACATCTTGTATAAGCAGATGAAATTATTTTTCCAGTACAAGATTGAAAACCAATACCTAAGTAAGTCTCAAATACCCAACCTATCTGCCAAGTGTGGGAATCACAGATTAGCAATATTTAGCTTTCCAAGGGAGTTGACTTAATAAGCTAAGATCGTTTATCAACAGATATTATGTTCTTGTGAATTAAATACGACATAATGTTTAAACGGCTTTTTATTACTGAAGCATGTGAATACAAATTTTGGTATTGAATTCGTGCGAAACTAAATAATTTTTAGAACTCACAGCCAATTCCTTCTTTGGTGCACTCGAACCTTTGACTAGTAATATTATACAAATGCAAAATCAATTTTGTAAAAACAGTAAAAAATAAAAATAATTAATGATTTGTGTTGTTTCAAATTTAAATTACCTACGTATCCAAGCAGAGTTATTCTCCAGCACTGTTTACGTAAAATGACGAAGTCGAAGCCTCCGGGCTTACAGTACAAGCAACCATAGCACCAATACTCCCAGTATAACCTGACACACCCCTCTATAATAAACACTCGCTTAGCTAGGTCTTCACACGCTGGTTTCTTAGTTGTTGCTATGCTAGGCTTGTGGTAAGACCAATCTGACATCGCTTCGCTGAAATTACATTAAATTTATTGTTTTAGCTTACTGTTCACCGTTAACACAGATGTAAGGAGAGATAACGTCAACAAATACACGGTGCGACTTCATTAACAGTGTTTAACTTCAAGTAAGACATATTCAACAGTTACTCTGAGCATTCCGAGATGAAATTCAGTTGTTGTTTAATGAACGAGAAAGCAGTAGAGAAGAGACTTAAAGACTGCTACTACAATAAGTAGATTCCCGCAGTAAAAAGTAGCTTTTGTGTTAATAGAGGAATCACATGAATATAACGCTATGAAGGAACCTACAATTGATTCAATTCTGTCGTAGTCACTTGAAATGACTAGCGATAATAAGTAGAGTTATCTAACTCTATAGAAATTACGTTTTTTAATTCTGATTTCATCGTGATGAAAATCCTTAAGAAAATAATTCAAATAAAAGTAAAAATTACAGAATAATAATACTAAATTTAAATTTTTCATCAAGTAATATCAAACGAAATGTTCTTAATTTTCTCAACAAAAAATCGTTCCTAAAAACAACAAAGAATAAGAAATCTTGTGTCTATATAAACAAGTAGCATTAGTTATATATAATGTTGTTCGTTCGTGGGGTAAATGTAGAATGATGTCCCTATCAGGGCTGCGCGCGGCTGCTAATTGTGATTTATACCGGCGGGTAATTGAACGGGGATATAACTGGGTTTCTTACCCTGGATATAGAGACTATTTACTTTTGTGCTAGCGAATTTCGCGAGTAAACGCGAGATAGAATACTCTAGAAATGTTTCTTTGATTGAAATCAGATCAAGCACTTGAATAACAAGGCAGAATATATTAGGCTATAATTTGTGAATTAGTAAAGATCTGTCAGAAAAAAAGCATTTGTGTAACTTACAATAATTTCCCACTCACCGACAATTTTTCCCGTTTTAAACTAGACTTCAGAAGGTAAAATGCTTTGTTAAATACTCGTAGGTGGTTCGTACCAAGGCTGACAATAATCAAGACCGAATAGTAGTAACATTATTTTCTTTCAACGTTTGTATGACAAAAACAGTCCTGAAAAAATATCATTATTGCGTCGTTAGAATGAATCGAAAGACAACAGCTGTAATCATTACCACAGACAATTCTTATCACTTTCCTTATCTATGGTGACAGGAGCAAGGTCGACCCGTCTCCGCCATCGAACGCAACTAATAATCGATTTATCGCCAATCAATCAGAACGCTCCCTCGATCAGGCCCGAGGCAACCCTAGGCCCAATCGGCCGGCAGTCGACAGCACTGGAGTTCCATTTTCAAATCATTCGCATTGTAATTTTTATTTCGTCGACGGAATTTATTGGTCATTCTTTTTTCATTATGGTAGCATTCTCTTCTACCTCTTTAGTGTAAAAATCAAGCAACATTGAATCAAGCAAAATTTATCAACTTCTGATCTGATGTCATTAACACCCGTTTGCACTAACCTTGTCTTAGGCTTTTCGTAGTTAAGACCTAAGCTAACTAAAGCTTAAAAAAATAATTGGTTTTCACTACCTGTCTAATTGGGCTCATAAAGGTAGGTAGAAACTAAGCAGTTTAAAAAAGGTCTGAGGGTTACTAGCAAACAATATTTTCACCAAATCTCACCTGAATACTTTATGCATCAACTTAAGCGATTCTTAAGTTTAGTGTAAACGGGTGTAAGTTTTTTTATTTTTTTTAATCTATGGTAAATAAAATACTTTGACTTCTACATCCATCACAACTCTAATAAGATCTAGGTAAATAATAATAAAATAAATTTCACGACAAAAATGTACTCTATAGATAGAAAAATTTAAAAAATAGGTATACAGGTTTGGGTTTCTTTAAAGTTCAAAACAAAAATCAACTGACACTAGAGGAAATAGGAGGGAATAAAGTCAAACAGGAAAGCTTTTTTAAAAAGACGATAGCCTGCAAAAATCATAATAACTATGGTGAAGAAACTCTTGAACGTAACAGATCATGCAAGTAACTATTATGGAAAAGTTGATAGAATAGGTAGTTATAAAAAAATAGGCCAATAAATTTCGATCGGAGCGATTCGAAAATTCCAGTACGGAACCCAATCGGGCGGCGATCGACAACCCTGGCCCGCGGTGATGTATCGCCGGATTACCTCCCAATCCTCCATTGTGCATTTTTAAAGGATCCCAATGGATTTGTATTGAAATATTACACGACTCGGTTGTTTAGGCGCGTTTACGTACTGATCTGGATTGATGTGCAAAATGATTGAGGGATTCCACAGAATAATTATAGTATGTATAATATAATTTATCTAATACTAATATTATACAGAGAAAAGATTTGGTTGTTTGCATTGAATCGGCCCCGAAAGTACTGAACCGATTTTAATGAACCTTGATATAAAGATAGAGTACACCTTGAGGAGTAAAATAGGCTACCTATTACCGCGGGAAAAACTCTTAATGCGGGCGGAGCCGCGAGGTTAAAAGCTAGTTTTAAATAAATGAATTAATTCAGAAGTAGATCTAGATAAATCTTTCCGTTAGTTAGATTTCAGTATGTTAGAGAGAGACATCACAACAGTTCTGCTTATAAGCACTAGCCTGGCTTAGGGACTACTATTTGGTATTCTTCATCTGTGAGAACCTCTAATTGGTTGTTAAGTATCTATGTTTCAATCTTTCCAATTTTGTTAACTGTTGGTTCTTCTCAAAATTCTGTTCCTTCTCAAAAACGTTCAAATTATGTGGCTCAACACCGAATTATGTTTAAATGTTTCCTATTACGGGATTCTATATTTGTTTTATTTTTTTACAGAATGTGAGCTTTCTGATAGCTTTGTCTTTATGATCTGATTAGCAGCTTGCTAATGAGGAAGTGTCCTGAAAAAATCTAATTAGTCCGTCTGTTAGATTACTAAAAAATAATGTACACGTATTATTTTTTTGTCTGGCAAACGAAAAATGCCGACGATACAGCACTTTGAAATTTCCAGTGACGACACGCCGCCATACAAATTGTACGAAACAAGTGACGTCATAGTACCCTTCTCATACATTTTGATTCGGTAAATAATCGTCAAATTAAAAAAAAAAATACGTGTTCAATATTTTTCGATCATCTAACAAACGGACTAATTAGAATCGATTACTTGTTTCCGAGGACACTTCCCTATTGTGCGTTACCTTTCTTTAAAAGAAAAGGCATTTGTCCAGGAGTAGACTAGAATATAAGAACAAATTATATTTTAAGTCTACTGACATTCTATTCTGCTCCTGAATTATGGGAATGTCAGTTGTCATGTTTATTAAAACATTAATATTATTATTTTATTTATTTAATTAGATTCGACAGTTTCACAATTGCATTTAGGTTTTACATTAATAATGGTCAGTGTGAACTACCTTTACATATATAATAAAATAATATGCAACAGTGGGAGAGGCCTATGTCCAGCAGTGGACTGCCGCAGGCTGTTAATGATGATGATGATGATGATGCAACATACAAAGAAAAAGTCACGTTAAAGTCATTAAAACATTGGTACATTATTGTGCCTACACAGTAATAGGGGTAATACACAGTGAACAAAATTGATTTATTTTTTGCTTAATCTTATAACATTTTGTTATTATTATATCCATTATATTGTTATTATTCCAGCCTGACTTGTACTAAATTGAATTTGTTGCCTTTTGTGTTAAGAATCTCTTTTTGATCAAAGTATTCTACTAGACTAGACTAAACAACTAACCGTGTTAGACTGTTATGTTTCATAGAATTCTTACAAATGAGTCTGCCTACAAATAAATTTAGCATGTTCACTTTCTGTAAATTACTGCACAATATTAAAACTATATGTCGCGATATTTCTTTTTTCATATACTAGGAGCTTAAACACACATTACTCAAAACTGTTGACAAAGCTAATTTTGTATTTTTTTGTTAAGCCGCCACTTAAACACTGTATAACAACAGATACCACCTAGCCAATAAATTTCTACCTATATATACCACCCATGCAAGAAAATTAATTGAAGAGAAAGGAAAGCGTCTAGATATGCCAAGCCCGAATCGAAGCGTGTCAGTTTACGGTCGATAAGGCGCGTGGCAAAAACAAGCGCTCGCGTTCCGTTTCACGCGCGAGTGCCGCGGCTCGTTACCGGAAGATTATACGTGCTTACCCGTGTACGGCACTGGTAATGATTTCAAACAGCCTGCTTTCAAGGAATCACTGTGTAATAAAGTACTTTTGAAACTCTGTTGCGAGCAAAACGGGTTTTTATGAAGGATGTAAGTTGCATTTAGAAAAAGCTGAAAGTTTATGTTTAACCAATGGATCTGATCAAGTATGTTTAGTATTTGTTGCTGGGCATTGCCGGGCCTTAAAAATTGCAAAAATCAACCTTTTCTCTATTTGACAAATTAATATAATAACATATTACTTTATTTTTTAATACACACAATCTATACATTTTAAAATACATATTCTTCAAGTTTTGTCACCAATAATACAATAAAATAAGAGTAAAAGTCCTTTTTAAACAGCGTTGTCGGTTATATTAGTCGGCTAGTGGTTTAATATTTGTATTTTTTTTTACATTTTCCGTGGTCAGTAAACTAAATAGAGGTTGATTTCGAAAGAAGTCAAACAAACAAAACACTTCACATTTTGAGTTATCAAGAATACAAAAATTACTCTACCTATAAATACGTATAGATTGATATCGCTACCGCATGTCGAGATAGATACAAATATCATTACATAATTCACTAAATCTTTGATCAACGCTAACTTCTACAAACATCGTAGCATTTGATAAGATCGTGTCAACACATATAATTTGCATGACTAATACGACATAATTTCCATCGAGTGTGCGATGTTTCTCACACCAACAAACACAATCTTCATTGCGTTCCGTTTCACGCACAACCGCGTGTCGAGTGGGTCATTACTAGACGCGCCACAGAGATAATAAAAAACAGGAAGAGAATTTGGCGGCATACGGCGGTATAGAGAAAAAAAAGGGCGAAAAAAGAGGCAAAATTCTTTAATAAGTTTGAAATTTCACACTTAATGCCCATAGAACTCGTCGTTAACAGCTCATATATTATGTACCCACCGAGGGGCTCGAATACTGCCGATTACTTTTCGCAGCGAAGTAGGTACCAAATATGCATTTGGTCAATGTGTGTACAGTAACCAGCACATGCGGCTGGACATGTTGACCTTGAAAGCGTCCGTATTCCGTTATGGTAGTAGGGGCACAGAACTACTATTGTACTCTAGCAAAACCGCACTCATGTAAGTAATTTGAATTGGACGTCGCGAACTTCAATTTCTTCGTTTGTGTTTTGTTTTTCTCCTCCCCGCGCACTCCGCCCGCCCCGTTTTGACGCATAGAATATATTCGAGGTATTTCCTCTGGTACTTGTATGTAGGTACTCGTATAATTCCTCAAAGGGGTGAATTTCGTTGTGTGAATGTCCGACCGCATGTGCTGGCTTCTATAAAATGTTTCCACAGACAGAGGAAGTTTTTTTTATTGAATTGACTGTATAAATATATTTTACTCCTTTGGTGTCTCATACATCAAAATTTTATCGTTTAGGCCGTTAGATAAAATTTAAATATAAAATTTATTCAAGAAAGTAAAGTAATTACAAATCATTATCATAATAATACGAGTCTTTGATTTGACTGAATGCTTTTTTCGGCCACGTTTTGCATTTCACCACTCTATCTATGGGAAAGCTCTAGCTTACAACATAATATATTTACATAAGTTGCTGCGTTTTTTTTTTCTAGGACAAATGTTACCAACCCTCTGACACTACATTTTGTTAAGACATCTAGCTCATATGATATTTATTATAAGTGTATATAGGTACTTATGAATCGGCGTATGTCACGACTCATCTCTCAGGTTATGTCGCATACGACCACTCACGTGTGTTTAAGCCTGTGATCATTTTTAACTACCCTCTTTGAGGGCACGACTTCAGGTAAATGAGGTGAGAGCAATATCTGAGCTATTTAGTGCTTAATTGACGGTGAAGACGCTTTCAGGAAGTTAGTGTTAACTTGCCACATTTTCTGTTGCTATTTGCGCCAAAGAACGCTGAATGGAAACGAATTGTTGAGGTGTTTGAAATTTGCAATTTGAATAAATTATAAATATATTTTTAAATTGTTTACAATTTAACAACAGAAAAGGATACACAAATGGGCGGGATTAATTACTTTTTTTGCTATTAGTAATTATAAATATTATTAAATGTAACTATGGACTTCATAAAATAAAATAAAATCATTCTAAAACTTAAATAGGAGGTCCCGTAAATACTCGTACACTTTACGACAATTTATGATAAATGGGTCTGCTTGCTAGTTTGCTGTTGTGTCGTCTCTCTACATGTGATTGTCTTTTGTATGTTTATGTGTAGGTACAATAAACCGTTAAATAAATAAATAAATATTCCGAAAATATTCATTGAAAATATCTCTTTTATCTCCCGCGCAACCGTGTAAATGCCTGAAATACTATTAATATCTCGTTAAATTCCTTTAAAATTAATTTGCAGTAAGTCGCTCTTCTGAGACAGATAAAATTTTCTTTTTGGTGTAGAAATATCAGATAGGTACTCAATAGTTCATTACGGGGGCACCATAATCCTCTTTTCGTGCCCACATTGCGGTATTTGTTGCTAGCCGCAGAAACCCTCGGCAAAGTCGAAGAAAACAAGTTTTAATTAAGCTTATTCTCAAGCATAAGATTGAAGGAATTTTTTGAAAAGAAATCAAGTCTTGAAAAAATTTCGGGGCTAACTTTTTAGTTAGAAGCCAATTAAAAGGCACTCGAAGTACGTACGGCGTAGAAAACATGATTTTACGAGAATTTTAATTAAATATGCAAATATTAGGCGTCATTCAATAATTTTTGCATTTATAGAGTTTCGGTGGGTCTAATTCTTGAGAAAAAAAAGAACAAAATATTGTACTCAAATAGATATTTTGACAAAATGTTATCCTGAGATATAATCCATTTATTTTATGCAGTACGAGTATCTAAAATGTAAGAAAATATGACTGAAGTTGTTACGACTATCTAAGAAATATTCTGACGAGATAATCTTTACTCAGCTCAAAGAGTCTTGAGTTACTTAATGATTCAATGAACTCAATTTTTATGTAAAGGGATAACTAAAAGCTCTTTTAATTAAGCGGTTTTTCTACAGAAGCCAGCACATACGGTTGGACATTCGTACGAAATTCACCCCTACCACTACTGAAGGGCGCTCTCAATATCAACATGTCCAACCGCATGAACTGGCTACTGTAAATTATAGGAAATCCGATAATTGAATAAAGTTTGTAAGCATAGTTCATTTTGCAAAAAAACGGGTGATGTCTTTTTGACGTGCACCCTCAAAATATTGATAGGCGCGTGTTCGTAATGTTTAAGTTGCATGTTCGAAATTCATTCTTTTGTCATCAAGCGAAAACGATCGAATTTAAAATAATTTAAATTAAAATCATGAGCGTGTCATCCAGAATTGGCGTCAGAATATTAAAATTATTATTAGACGACGCGATGCAAATTTTAAAAGGTTTCTCTGCGGTTGGTTATGGTTTAATAATAATTAACGTCATTAAGTATTCTTATAGGTACTTAGATTATTGTAGTTATTTTAATTAAACTTGGAAACTTGATAAAAGTTTAAAATATTATTACAAATATACAAAGAAGAAATCTAATGATGTGAAGCCTAATAGTTAAAGATTTTGTTAATGAAAACCAGGTGGGCGTACCCGCAGCTGGTAGACTAGTATAATGTTTTGCTTGTTCATCGTGTGAGTCTCGAGGTTAACCTACTTCACAAACCCTGGCGTTAGAGTTAAAGATCCATAATAATTGGAAAAACATACTTAAAGAAGCAAAAAGTCGTGTGGTACATCGGTGTAAAACTTGATTAACCAAACACTTTCTACACCAGTGGCCTTTGAGCTATTACTCTCGTGAATTTATCAACCCCATAACTCTGCTTTTCTAAATACAAAATCTTAATATAGAATCGTCGTTTTTTTTTATATGATTACACTAGCGACCCGCCCGGCTCCTCACGGGAAAATTGTTATTGTGGGATATCCTTAAGTATATTATGCATGTATAATATAATACATATAACCGCATCCAAATCCGTTGCGTAGTTTTAAATATTTAAGCATACATAGGGATATAGGGACATAGGGACAGAGAAAGCAACTTTGTTTTATACTCTTACTATAGTACTCGTAGTGAAGCATTAGTTAAGAAATGTAAAGGACAAATTACCCAGACAAACAGATGAACGGAATTGGAATATAGAGATCTGAGATGCTTGGCTTGCGATTGGTAAAAAAGCTGCAAATATCCTGGTTTATACTTACCTTTGCAATGGTGAACGCAAGTGCCCGAGGAGTTTAAATAAAATATGTTTACTACTCTAGTGCTAAACGTATATCACTACATAGTATAAAACAAAGTCGCTTTCTCTGTCCCTATATCCCTATGTCCCTATGTATGCCTAAATCTTTAAAACTACACAACGGATTTTGATGCGGTTTTTTTTAATAGATAGAGTGATTCAAGAGAAAGGTTTATATGTATAATACATGCATAATATACTTAAGGATTACCCATAATAACCATTTTCCCGTGCGGAGCTGGGGCGGGTCGCTAGTTATAAATATAAGTGTCAGGCTCTGCTATAATCTAGGTTGTTACTTAAATACTAAATAATTGCTAACGCGATACGTTTCTCGTGCCGTTTGTCCACTTGCGTACATACTACACTTTTATTTTTAAATCAATTCCTATCTTTATTTATTTTAATGATTGAGTATGTTTGTTTTGCTAAGATATGGAATTTATTTTCTGAAATAAAGTTTATTATTATTATTCATCTCAATTACCATGAAAAAAGTAGACATAGTAAAATTTTGTGCACGATTAACTGCACATTTTCCAAAAAATCCCTGCCAACTGCCAACTGCTCATATCACAGGCCATGATTTGGCCGCGGCTAGTGACGTCTTTAACGACCCGAGGCCGTCTCCAGTCGCAATTTCCGTCACTTAAGAACCACTCGCCGCTCGGAACGGTTGACATTTACGATGTTTAGAACCGTTAGGTCCCCGCTCGGAACTTAAGTGTTCGACCAATAAAGAGACTGAAATAAATCGGCCGGTGAAAGTTGGGAGCGTATACGCTGAACAGCCTACCTAAAAGCCGCATAAAAGTTGATTTGATTTTTGGGTTAGAGCTTTCTGCTCCCTCGCAAGTCCGATGAAGCTTGATAGGTTAATCATAGGTCTATTTTAAAATTATGTTTTACTAACATATTCTTATGACTTTCCTTTGTGTAGGACATGTTTTCATAATACCCATCCTTAGCAGGTAGGGCGAGGATGGCAGTTGTCGATGAAAATTACACAGATGATCTCTACTGCTCGTTAAATGGGTTATGACTCTATAAATACTCTTACCTACAGAGCTTTAATAGTATTTTGTATTTTTTTCTAAACAGACGTATTATATATATCTTGAGCTTAATTCCAACAGAGCACAGAATCATTTTAAACTTTTTAAAAGGCGAAACCTAAATGTTTTTCAGCTGCAACTAAGAGGATTTGCGGGTTCTTTAACAAAAACACACGTAATAAAATTAGGGGACTGTCGCAAAAATGCCAGGTGTACTCTCATGTACCAGGCGAGCAGAAACGCGGCGGAGGTGGAATAGTAAAACACAGCACTGCAGCAGAGTCCTTGTCAGGGAAATGTACCTGGATTATTATTTCAGTGGCACGCTGATTCTGGTGGGTGCCGATTATAGAATCGTAGAAGCATAGCTTGTGTAGCGTTTGAAATAAATGTTTTTTATAGTTAGACATCTTGGTTTGTTGTCTTTTTTATAAGCAAGAGTTTTTCAAGACTTTTTTTTATTTGAGATATTATTATATGAAAGAATAATAAGGTTATATGAAGTGAAGATAAATCGAAATTAATGTCAGCTACATTCTTAGATTTTCGCGGTTGTTAATTGCACTAAATCGTGGAGAAAACCCGTGAAAATGTGTGTTAATGTCAGCTATTTTTAAATATAAGATAGTTTTAAAATAACCAACAGAAGTAGAACATTTTATTGCGTGTATAGTCAATTTAAATATACAAAATTTGAAAGTAGCAGGAATCATGCCCCTGGCATTTCAGAATTACATACTTACTCAGTTAACATAAGAGCAAACCACTGAAACATTTGAGGGAAATAAACTGAAAGGGCATATTTTATACAAAATATTTTTTCCACTCACATTAATTAGATTGAATAAATATTTATTTCTTCCTCTTTTAGCTGTGCCCTCATAAACATAAGTAGGTACTATCTTACAAATCATGTACTTAACACATGATTTGTACTAAATAATAATTATTAGTATATTATGACTTAAACCCGGTATTTGGTTTTTCAAAAGATCTGTTCCATTACATAGAAATTGCCAACATTGAAGCGTGTTATACAGTTTTTTACTATTTTGCGTTGATTAAAAATATTATGTTTTTATGAGATTACGAAATTTCTTCGCTTATGCGTCCACGTCGTGTCATTTTTTAGTTTTCCAAATAATTTGGAGCATAAAATGACAGTGCGAGTCTAAGTTTTGGTTTTTACGACGCCGCCAAACTAGTTCACTGTATTAGTGATGGGAAAACATTTGAGATTTTCGGGTAAACTGATTATAAATACATAATACCTAATATGTTTTGTAATTACAACAGATTTTAAGAAGTGAGAAAATTAAATTTATTATGACAATTAGATTATTATTTTTTGTTGTTGTTACGAGTAAGATGAGGTTTGAATAACGCAGGCAAAGCTACAGAGTGAACAAAATTTTAATAATCTGTACTATAGTGTATTAGTAGTATAGTGTGAGATGTCCCACATATTATTATTATATCTCGCGTTATAGGTACCCAAAGCTTTATAGATTATACCGGTAAGAAATTTAATTTTCCTATTTAATTTTGGCTGTTTTTATTTGACAAATCAATGTCAGTTTATTACAAAACGTAAATTTAAAATCAGGCTACTCAAAAATATCGATTTGAAAAAACCGGGTTTTTCCACAAAGTCGCCTCCCTGGCATACCTAGTAACGCCTAACCACGCAACTCCAACTTTTATTGCTAAAGTTTCATACACTCGCAATGTATCCTGCGCTCTGAACTATTACGAAATATTTCGGAACTATTCGAGTTATGGCAACACTGCGTATTATTATATACAGCCTTGTTTTTCTCACGTGACGTAAACTCGCCGTTTATCTTAAACAGATGCTTGCGAGTAATAAATTCTCATACTATGATTTGGATGAAGAGGGAAGGGCAATAAATACCCAAGACCACTGCGACCCATGGTGGATCTATTGTAGTCATTTTCATACTAACTAAGTATGCTGTTTATGAATATTCAATTTTTTTTGGAAATTCCTGAATTGTTATCACTTTGTTGCTTATCGTGTGGGTTTCGAGCTTAATCTATATTACAAACACTGGAGTCGGGATTAATGAGCTTGAGATTTTAAACAAACTAGAGAATGCATTGCTCATTAATTATAAGTATTGATGAAATATCTCTACAAAAAATAAAGAAAGTTTTTGGTTATTATTAAAGCTTCCAGATTTGTCAATTTAGTGGCGGAAATCTAAGACGTCATAAATAATATAATAATATACTTTATTGACACCAAGAAAATCATAAATGGGTTTAATGACTAATAGCCTTTGCAAATAAAAAAAAGAACTACACGCAATTAACAACATAAGTTTTTTTAGATGTCTCTGTTATTATTATTTTTACTTTTATATACTGAAGTAAATATTGCTGAATGAAGAACATCAAAAACTCTGCTTGTTTCTTTGAAATATTATGAAAGAGAAGCGTTTTCCGTTCGCTCAATGGACTTTATTATTATAAAAGAAAACCTGATAAGAGTGCATTCGCGCAACTGGCAGGCAGCGCCTTGCCAAGGCCGGAAATGAAAAAGAAAATAAAAAAAAGAAAGGCGTCTCGAAGAGGTTCTACGACAAAAGCTTATGGGTTCACACATAAAATCCTTTCCGAATCAGTACAACAGCGTCGCGGGCGGTAGCGTGGTTAATGTCCAGAATAATTGTCATAGCGGCTGCCAGGGAATCCGGCACACTAAATAATATGGCGACACATTCCGCTGAAAACAGACGCTTAATCTTGGAAATAAGACACACGCAGCCATAATTCATACAGTTAACGGCTCACAAACGCTCGGAATGCCTCTCCGTAACCTCTTGTCACCGTCGAGTTTGCCAAATTGCCTTATAACTTTGGCCCACAATATTTCCGTCGGCCCAGAAAGTGGCGCCCCAATTACCACCACATAAGGTTGATTATGCAGAGCGAGAGGGAAGTGTGAATTTGGCATCGCGCAACATGCATTCCGCAGCTACGTATGCATGTTCGACATGAATTGTGGTGAGAATTTCGTTAATGTCTCGTTTAGGGCAACACTTGAATATGACGCCACATTATTTTCTGTAACAACGGGCGTGCACAGAAAAGGTAGAGACAGAAGTAAATCTTATGTAAGAATACAATACAATAATCTTAATTGATACCAAAAACAACATGAAGACAGAATACAAAGAGAACAGTCAAAAGGCGGCCTTATTGCTAAGGAACAATCTCTACCAGGTAACCCATATCCCAGGTATCTCGTTATTGACTACTTTAATCAACTGCAACTTATACTCGTAATCCAATAGAAAAATCAAATCCAACGTAGAAAAAATATTTGCATTGTAAATTATTAAAACTATTTTTATAGACTCTCAGATACGCCTCAGGAGTCAAAAATTCTTACTGCGAATATTTTTCAAGATAAAAATGAAGCAGCTAAATAAAGGAGCAGTTGAGATGAAGATCATTCTAATATGATAAAATGTTCAGAAAACAATATGAACAATTTCTAAAGTCATGCCATGTAAAACGTATCTCGGTGCGAAGCGATCTCGCCCAAACAGTTCCGAGACGATCCTAGATCCTGTGTCTGTACTGAATTTATAATATCATAGAGTCAATAAGGCGTTTCTGTGTGTGCGTTTTTTAAAACGCATTTATTATCTGTAGTTTTACATATTCTGTCCCCTACTTTATCTGTATTGTGTGGCGTTTTGTATAGAGCGTGCTCGGGCGTGAGGTCGCTTTGTGAGTTCGCAGCTTTAAAAATGAGAGCTTCTGTCGGCGCCGCGCGAACAATGTGCGTTCAAAACACACATGGCTTTGATACCGGCTGAATGTACAACAGATTGTTGTGAAGCGATACTGCCTCGGGCGAATTCGATGATCAGACCGGGTACGCAGACCAAGTTTCGTTAAATTGCGAATATACTGGAATATCTTTTTGATTTGCCAACCATGGATAGCTCTTGTCGTTAGTAATATATATTAGCTTCGACGTCTAAAAATGTTAAAAAAAAATTTACTTCGAGAAACCTTCTACCTTTGATTTTTTATTTCTCTTTAATGCGCTCCATTACGTTTTTTTAGAGAACACAATCGTATCACGTCCGTGTACAGGCGATCTAACTTGTTCCGATCGTCGTTTCACAGGATCACTTGGCAACATTTTAAAAGTCACAGTAACGCTTGATTCAACCACGATAAAAATACATAAAGGGGAATATTCGACATCATTATCTTTGTCTTATTACGATTTAAAATATTCAGTCTCTCTTCAGGAGTCTAGTCTTCGGATCCAACGCTAAGAGCCTTATTACGGAGCAAAGTCGTTGGGAGAATCCTATTTGAAGGCTGGCAACACTCTTATTCAAGGACTACGTTCTCCGAGATCTTTCATAGAGTTAAGCGTTATTGTAAGGGAAATCTTTCAGAGCAAAAGCTATCTTTGTACTTTCAAAACGAGACAAATTTTTTGTGTCTATATTAAATGAAATGAAGTTTTAAATATGAACCCAGACAAGAGTGAAAATAGAGATTTAACTGTCACTTTGTATGTTCCATTTTCAAATAGAAACAATTTGATAAACGACAGAAACTAATATAATATTTTATTTAAGGGTTTCCGCTGCGTCGCGCTGGATAGCACGCGCCGCGTATTTGTTGCCTACTCCATCGACGATTACACTATCGATTGTTTTCTAACCCTTCTTTTGTAACCAGCAATGGATAGCTACACGCGCGAACACGACACGCGTGATTTAGCGCGACGCAGCGAACGCTCTAAGTGACGACTTAAAAAAACTGAAATGATATACTTAGAGTCAATAAATCTGATATTCTTCACAAAAAAAATGTTTGTACAAACTTTCCGATCTTAATGACTATTTTGCATGGAAGAATAATTTTTGAATGAGCTATTCTTTCAGTATTTGCTGAACTGCCACGTATACCCTGTTTTTATTTACTTAAAATACACCGCTTATAAAATCTTCTTTATCTTAAAAAGTACCTGACCCAGCTTTGTGAAATAGAAACAAAATTAAACTATATTTCAACGTGTTTAGACGAAAATATAACAATACATTTGAAGCTTATATTTTTATGGGACTTTTGAAGACACTGAAGATTTTCTTTCTTTGCAGTCCAGTGTAGTTTAAATGTAAGCGGATCAGTTTAGACAAAAGTTACCTTTCATTTTATTCTGTATTCTTCAGTTTGTATAATGCAAGTTTCCTAAATCCCATCTATAACTCCTAGATATCTTACACAATCCTCTACAACATATTATAACCGGTCTAATTCCAGTTGACGTATGTCTGCCCTCAAGTTGCACTAAATCACCGGCCATCAGCAAAGGAGTCAGGGGGCAAGTCGCCTTAGCTAGATCTCGCCGACTGGCGACTTTACTACTCCGAGATTTTTAGGTGGTAAACTCGCCAGTATGTTGATTCAAAATAAATTAAACCTAATAACATGAGAAGATATATACTTTTGGTATTGTGATTTATTTAAATGGCGAAAATGAAATGAAATTGGGGGTATCAGTCGGTAAAGTGACATCCAATTCGTAAAGATTAAACTTTCCAATAACTTTTTTGTTTCTAGTCCGATTGCTTCCAAAATCAATATCTGGGACCTCCAGTGGACTGTGATAACGAATCTGACATCAGAATTGCAAAAAATGGCCGTCATTTTGAAATTTTTTGTTACTGGTCTGATTGCTTCCAAAATCGATATCTAGGACCTCCAGTGGACTCCGATGACGAATCTGACATCAGAACTGCAAAAAATGGCCGCCATTTTGAAGCTTATTGTTTCTGGTCCGATTGCTTCGAAAATCTATATCTGGGGTACCCAGTGGACTCCAATGACGAATATGACATCAGAATTGCAAAAAATGGACGCTATTTTGAACTTTTTTGTTTCTGGTCCGATTGCTTCCACAATCGATATCTGGGGTCCCCAGTAGACTCCAATGACGAATATGACATCAGAATTGCAAAAAATGGCCGCAGGTAGATGCGTGCGGCCGAAGATCGGGCCAAATGGCGCGCCTTGGGAGAGGCCTATGTCCAGCGGTGGACTGCCGCAGGCTGTTAATGATGATGATGATGATTCGTCATTGGAGTCCACTGGGGACCCTATATATCGATTTTAGAAGCAATCGGACCAGAAACAAAAAAGTTCAAAATGGCGGCCATTTTTGCAATTCTGATGTCAGATTCGTCATCGGAGTCCACTGAAGGTCCTAGATATCGATTTTGGAAGCAATCGGACCAGAAACAAAAAGTTTCAAAATGGCAGCCATTTTTTGCAATTATGATAACAGAATCGTCATTGGAGTCTACTGGGGACCCCAGATATCGATTTGGGATGCAATCGGACCAGAAACAAAAAAGTTCAAAATGGCGGCCATTTTTGAAATTCTGATGTCATATTCGTCATTGGAGTCTACTGGGGACCCCAGTTATTGATTGTGGAAGCAATCGGACCAGAAAAAAAAAGTTCGAAATAGCGGCCATTTTTTGCAATTCTGATGTCAGATTCGTTATCGGAGTCCACTGGAGGTCCCAGATATCGATTTTGGAAGCAATCAGACCAGTAACAAAAAATTTCAAAATGACGGCCATTTTTTGCAATTCTGATGTCAGATTCGTTATCAGAGTCCACTGGAGGTCCCAGATATCGATTTTGGAAGCAATCGGACCAGAAACAATAAGGTTCAAAATGGCGTCCATTTTTTGCAGTTCTGATGTCAGATTCGTCATCGGAGTCCACTGGAGGTCCCAGGTATCGATTTTGGAAGCAATCGGACCAGAAACAAAAAAGTTCAAAATGGCGGCCATTGTTTGCAATTCTGATGTCATATTCGTCATTGGAGTCCACTGGGGACCCTCTAATATATCGATTTTGGAAGCAATCGGACCAGAAACAAAAAAGTTCAAAATGGCGGCCATTTTTTCCAATTCTGGATCTAATTCGTCATTGGAGTTCACTGGGGACCCCAGTTATCGATTTTGGAAGCAATTGGACCAGAAACAATAAGGTTCAAAATGGCGGCCATTTTTTGCAGTTCTGATGTCAGATTCGTTATCGGAGTCCACTGGAGGTCCCAGATATCGATTTTTGAAGAAATCGGACCAGAAACTAAAAAGTTCGAAATGGCGGCCATTTTTTCCAATTCTGGTGTCAGATTGTCACTTTACCAACTGATACCCCCAATTTCATTTCATTTGCGCCATTTAAATAAATCACAATACCAAAAGTATATATCTATTAGGTTTAATTTATTTTGAATCAACATACTGGCGAGTTTACCACCTAAAAATCTCAGAGTAGTAAAGTCGCCAGTCGGCGAGATCTAGCTAAGGCGACTTGCCCCCTGACTCCAGCAAAGCAGCATTATCTATGCAGGCCGCATCTGCAGGCGATTTGATTAACGAACCAACTTGATGCGTGTCGCTCCACTGGAGATGGTACACGGCTGCTCAATGCAATTATGGAAGCTAAGCGTGTCTTGGTTGAGGTTTATATGGATAGGATTCTTTGATATGCGTTGTGTAAAGTCAGTGTTTAATTAGTTTTTAGTTTGGTTCTTATTTAACCTCATTTAACAAAATCACTACATAGTATAAAACAAAGTCGCTTTCTCTGTCCCTATGCCCCTATGTCCCTATGTATGCTTAAATCTTTAAAACTACGCAACGGAATTTGATGCTGTTTTTTTTTAATAGATAGAGTGATTCAAGAGGAAGGTTAATATGTATAATACATGCATAATATACTTAAGGATAACCCACAATAACCATTTTCCCGTGCGGAGCCGGGGCGGGTCGCTAGTAAAATACTAAACGCTTTCTTAGTAAGATTTATTTATTCTCTTCAACCATACGTTCTTAAATTACAATTATATTAAGAAAACTGTTTATGTTCTCGTTATCTTATAAAACATAACATCAGAAACACCTGTGCACTTTCATACTTCTTTGAGAATGAGAAAAACGTAATTTGAAAAGAAAAATATTTTAAAGCTACAAAGAAATAAAATAATAAAGAAAAGGCTTTTAAAAGCTAAATCTAAAACAAAGCCCCAGATATTTATGGTCGGTGGGAACTACATCGACCTCCATATCTCTCAGCCTCGAGTATATTAAACCGGATTTAGATAACCCCGGAGATAATTTCAAAAATATTGAGCTCGGTGCGGTTCCTTTAATGGATTATGCATATTCAGGTTTCCACACATAGTTACATAAAATTAAATTTGTTTTCGCCATGATTGCAAATCTATACCATAAAACTGTAGAGGTCAAATGTCTGTACATAGAAAAAAAAAGATGAAATCCGAGTCAGGAGGATGTAAGAAGTGAAATAGAACATATCCAGACACTTTTTTTTTTTTGTTTCTCTGTCTGTTTGTCTGTTTGTACGGGCTAATCTCCGAAACTATTTGACCGATTTGAATGAAATTTTGCATGGTGGTTCTTTACACCCCTGGTCAACATCTTGGATACTTTTAATCCCGGAAAATTAAAGAGTTCCCGTGGGATAGTTAAAAATTACTACGGAAAAGTCGGAAAACAACGCGGGCGTAGCCGCGGGCAGACAGCTAGTATTATGTTTTTACTTTGGTTTGTTTGATCTGAACGGTTTGGTAAGCTCCAAAGCTAGATACATTCACCGAGAGTACAACACAATCTTTCATTCTAATTTAAATTTTGATAAAAACTTGAAATATTAATCTTAATTTAAAATACTCTATAAATCGAATAAAGGAATGCTAAATTCTCAAAACTAATCGCTATATAATTCTTTTTTTTTTCGTGAATGGTTTAGACACTATATACTTATATGAAAATAAAAATAATCGTTGAAAAAGAAGCGATTAAGTAGTATTTGTCTGTGTAACCAACAACAACCTATTCTTACCCACCTGTCATAAGATAAGTGAGGATTATGGCTACAGAAGAAAATAATTTGATACGACAACAATATACCAGAAGCCTTAGTCTTAGTATGTGTCAAGTAAGTATTAATACTGCAAGAATCCCCATCCAAAATCTAACTGAAACCTTCCAAAGGAGAGTTTTCAATATTTCAGTTACAATTGTTGTTATAAAATAACTTTTTACTTTTCCAGTATTCTACAAGCTTTATGTTACAGTACAACTCCAAATTGAACAATTGCATTTAGAACTAAATTCGGTCTGTGGTTTTGTCCGAAATAGAGTGCCATGACCACTATAAGTAGAGCTCTCAAAAGCACGCGAGCCTTCACAAAGCCCGCAGAGTGGAGGGTCAAATTATATAATGTACTATGTCGTTGTGGGAAAAAGCTACTAAATAATATAGGTGGGAATCGCAACTTTTGTTTTTCTGAGCCAAATAAATTTCTATAACTAGCTTTTCATCTGGTTGAGATGTTTTCCTGTAAAAATATAGTGTTTTTCCTCGATAAAATATATAACTATGTGAAGACATTTCATACATAGCAAACTAGGCAGAGCCTGTATCATGGGTGTCAGACAGCTGTTAGATACATTATAAATAAACAACATCCAGACACAAGGCAAACATAAGTGCTCATCACACGAATGTTACAATAAAAGAAGATACTCGTATTGTCACTTTTTAAATTAAATATACTTTTGCTAGAATTTATGGTTATAACAGAAAATTCTTTTGTCATGATAATTTGTGTTCTTTTTGTTAAAAAAGTAGTAAAAATTTAAAAAATACTATATGAGATCTGTGAAAGTAATGGAACGTTGTGTAAGTATTTCTTAATAAATTGTAATAGCGAAAATTGTAATGGCCTTATCATCTCATTTATGAACTGAACCGAACAATGATTTTTTCATTTTTCCTCGTAGGAAGTATATTCAAGGTAGTATAAAATTCCATCTCGTAAGCAACAGAACACAAATAACTTGTGACATGGGTACAGTCAGCAACAAAATTCATTTTTATGTGTCAGGTTTACTTCACACTTGAATAGCTTATCAATAAGAATATCATTGCCAACAGGATTAATATTATTAAAAAAAAACAACATAAAATGTTTTTTAAGTCTGGTATATAATGAAAGATTACGTTCTGGAACTTTTGACGGTGACTGTACCAGTATGAACACTTTCTAGATGGAGTTGTCAGAGAACCGCAGCAGCTCGACTAAACACTGCGAGTTGTAATAACCGGTTTCAGCTGGAAAACACCGGTATATTCCAGTTCATACCGGCGCACCCCGGTGTTTACTCACCTACACCTGTTATTTAACTTCACTGTTTGTTGTTCATGATAGCTTTTACTAAATTGCATCCCTTGAGGGTTGTTAATAATTTGTAATTTGCAAAATAGGAAACTGTATTATGGATTAGATCATAAGGTAGATAATGGCACTGATTTAAACGCTTTAAATTTTAAACCAGCTCGCCTCATTTTTGCTGGGGAATAAAAAGGGACTGAAGATAGGAATGGAGTATAAACCAATTAAAAAATTCTGTTATAAGATCATCGAGTCAATAAAAATGATTTTAAATCCAATATCTCTTGCGTTTACCTAAAATGTGTGCCTGATTTATATGCGTATTTTCAAACAATCAAATTTTCTTCCCCTGCGGTCATTTTGCTACCGATTTAATTTTCATAATACTTGGCCAGTTGGCACTATTGTAACCTATTATTATTTAAAACGGGATCGACCAAAAAAGTATATGGTTACGTCTTTAAACTTGAATAAATTGTGTAATTTGTGTAATAAAAATAAATATTGTGATCGTAGTCCCTTATCTGTTTACCTAGCAACGAGGGACAAACTAACTGGCAAACGGTCATAATTAAAATTATATCACTTATTTAGTTAGGTAGTCTAATATTTACCTGTTAGCAAAAAGGCAAGTGTTGAATTAAATCCCCGACCCATGTACACTCAGCACAATTGGTTAGTATACCTGTAATAATTATCAATGATCGGAAAGAGGGGGCTATTTTCTAACCTATTGTTCTATGTACCGATATTTTCTTTTAATTTACCTTTCTCCAAAGTTAAGAATAACGTTAAGATAAAAAATACATATTATTATTATATTAATATTAAAGACGATACCCGGCATTACTGAAAAACTAAATACAGGAAATACAAGGTCATATCCATAGTTTTGATAATATCGCCTCCTACTTTCCGATGTCTGATAATTATTGAGACCATTTCGCTTGTTGACCTAAAATACTTACTTCTTCTTCTTCTTCTTCTAAATTAGATTAGTGCTTCTAATTACTAACTTTGAATTGATGGGCCTTTAAGGAAGACTCAAAGTCATTCAAAGAAAGAGGGAAAGGGCTTTTGATTAAAATTTCCCTGCGCGATCGAATCGGAAATTATCAACAAGCAAACTTATCATCGAAATATAAGAGTGGGCGAGCAATATTGCGCTCAGTATCGACGGCCATTGGGGCAGAAAAGTTCTTGAAAAGCGACCGCGCGGCTAATGACGAAGCTGGATGCGGGCAGTGCAGGACCGATCGTTGTGGAAATCTTTGGGAGAGGCCTTTGTCTAGCAGTGGAAGTCTCTCAGCTGAATGATGTGTCACAATACATTAGGAACATATAATAGCTTCTAGCGTGTTGTCAAAAGGCTCGCTTCAAAATGTTGAAAAGCAATTACAGACTTGTGTTATGTGTCGTGAATTTCAAATGCACATATACAAGAGGAAATTGTAGCGTGAATATTGTAGCGATCTCACATCGCGCTCGCTACAATGCGGACTGCAGCGAACATACAATTATAATGGACGCTTATTCTGGATACCAGTGGAAATGTATAATGTTTTTTAATATTAATATATGATATATTGCTATCAGCTTCTTAAAGAGTGTTATCAATTATTTTTTTAAATCGCATTTCGTTGAGTAGATAAATTACAAAAGCGTCACAGATATAAATGATATCTTTCACATTTATTGTTTTACCAGTTCGGATTAATACAAAAAAAATCAAGTAAGTATCTTTTAAAAAATATCGCGAAAAATTCGATGCACATTTATGAATGGTTCTATTTATAATCGACATTGTGTATCAGTGATAAAAACGTCAAAAATGCAGAAAGAAGATATATAAAGACGTGTTTATGTTTGAGTTTTTCACTGCCATAGAAAATATTTTATTTCTATAGGACAACTCAAAACACGAAACCAACGAATGTAAAATAATTTATCAGCAACAAAACCGAATATACAATATACAGTACTTGAAAACTTAATACCACCAAGAATTGGAGGCAATAACAAGCAACATTGTATTAAAACGTCATAGTACCCCTGAAATTTGGTTACGTAGTACGCAACTTGGGTGGTTGCGGTGTGTCGACGTCTTCATCCAAAGTAATTACGTTATACGGGTCATAATGCGGGTGGAAAATTAATCTCTCCACCTATTAATGTTTCTCGCAAATTACTGCTGCTCTGTAGAGAGATTTTAAATTGCTTTAAGTAGCGGAGCAAATTATCAAGACTACAAAAAGAGCTCGCCGCGTCAGTGTCTAGCCTTTTTTGTTGGATTAGGTCTGGCGCAGATAAGCGCTTTAAATCTAGGTTTTCTTTTTATCTAACTACTTAATAGGACGCTACCTCTAAATCAAATAATATAAAGTCATCGCCAGACATAGCAGAGAATATTTACAACGTATTTGATGTAGAGTCTACTATATAGCCAAAATCCCGTGTCCGAGTGATAGGAATTTTGTGAAACATTTTATCAAATGAATGTTCAGACCAAAGAGTATTGAAAATAAAAATATATTTCCTTACTCTATGGTTCAGACATACAGTAAGCAGGGAAGTGGGAAGAGTGGGAACAGGCCGCGCTACGTTTACAGATCTTTGCCGTAAAGCCACTGCGATCCTAGATTAGATAGCAGTTGTTTATTTATTTTATTTATTTATTGGTTGAATGGTTATATAAGTGCAGGCGGTTAATTATTTCATAGGCTAATTGCGTTTAAATGCAAACCAGAGCAAATCAGACGAGGGACGCAAGTATGTCTGTGTATCATTTGTACGTTGATTGGTGAAAAGTGCGCTCGACATATATGTCACCTCACTTTCCGTTTCTGCTTCATTCAATACTCCGACCGAGTCCCTGCTAACCCCGTGAAGGAAATGACCTTATCTTTTTTATATCCTGAAGGCAAAAAACAAAAGACACATAACTCCGGCTGTAGATCAAAAGGAGGAATAAAAATAAAATGTACGTTTCATTAAAACTCAAAGGCATTCCACAAAAATAAAACTTTTACAGTAAACGAATCAAGGAAGCTTTGTTCCGAAAGTTCAGCGAGTTTAGAGCCAATCCTTGGAGTTTTTGCAGGAGTTCAGATAGATGGATCCATTCAGACGTGCCTGCGCTTTACGGCGCGCGCGCTGACTGACAATAAACTTAGTAAATACCGAACTGTAGAAAAAGATGTCCTGAAATCATCCTGAAACGAGCGAGAGGTACGTCGCAGCATCCAAATTGCCTTGATTTAAATACTGATTTGGTTACTTCTCTTTCATAGTACAGAAATCTGTTTCAAGTGTGAAATGTAAATATACTACTATTGAAAATTGTAAGTGTTTGTATGTTTGTTCACGCAGAAAATAGCGCGATATAAATGCGGCATTGCTGGTTCCAAGGTATATTTTTAGTATGGGGAAGATGGTCTACTGTTATTATAGGAAAAATGAATAAGGATGCAGGCAAAGACCAAAATATGTCGGACCAATCTTGAAAATTATTACTGACCTTACCAGCCCAGTAAATAAATATTATTCTAAATGGAAACTTGTTTATTTGTTTTCCCTTAGTTTAGGTAACAACAAGGCATTTGTCATGGTATGATTTTTTTATATGGGGATGGGGATAGTTTTATGACTGGAGATTGACATAGGCTACGTTTTACCTCGGAAAAAGCTTAACGTGGCGAAACAGCGGGGTGAAAAGCTAGTGTTTATATACTCATAAGAAAGTTACGTGATTGCAAATCTAATAAATCCTTGGATGCTATGAAGAATTCTTCAACCAACTCTAAGGAGCTAGCTCTTTGGAAGTTCAATGAATCAATCGTCTTTGCAATGCTAAATGCCACTGATCTAAATAAACTTTCTTACTAGACGTTGCCGTTTACCCTTGGGGGA
This sequence comes from Teleiodes luculella, assembly GCA_948473455.1. Classification (NCBI taxonomy): domain Eukaryota; kingdom Metazoa; phylum Arthropoda; class Insecta; order Lepidoptera; family Gelechiidae; genus Teleiodes; species Teleiodes luculella. Next base: position 317,020 of record OX419605.1, read on the forward strand.
GTATTTCGAGCACATCGGGGTATAGTGTCGCCAATCTTTAGTCAACTATCGATAGTAATTTGATAGTCGAATAACAAAAATTGTGGCACTTATTCTTTGTAATGTCGCTCCTATGTTAATCAAAAGTGTTAGATCCTTTTCACGCTTTTGGAACTAAAAGACACAGAATATTGTCAATTTATATTTAGAGACGTCAAAAATGGTTTTGGCGACGATCGCATTAGTTCAGGGTACATGCAAAAAAATTCGACTTATAGAATTACGCCTTAAATGACAGCTGAGCTTTTATTTTAAAATCATTCTTCCAAAAATCTTATTTCTTAGAGTACAAATAAAAAAATAATGTTTATTCATTCATTTCCCGTCCTTTTTGCTCCCATAACTGACATCCATCATCATAACGTGGATCACCACCACTATTTACAAATTTTATTCAAGCTTATCTATCGATAGACCAATCTTATACCTGATATGCCGAATACCTAACAAAGTGGAGAAGATTGCGTAGGAAAGCGGACCATGGTATTAGGCCGAAGACTATCGATATTGATAGAAGAAGAAAATCGCGAATGAAACTCCCGATAATTCGGCAACACTACCTCGGCGGCTTGCCGGCGCATCGCTGAATTTTTCAAGCTCTCCACTCGATCGAGAACGAGTGAACTAGCGAACGAGTGAACGGAGTCACCTGTGCCCGCCTTCCATTTATGAACTGAACCAAATGCACTCCCCATAAGTAAGTAAAGAGTGCTAGAATTTTCTGGAACTCGGCACTGCGTCTGTTTGAGTTGAGCTCCTCGACAAAAATTGGATTTTTGAGTGCTAGCTAATAAGAAGTACGCGGAGGTGCTTTTTGAGATATCGCACCTGATTTTGACGGGCTAATCTTAAGAATAAATCACAGTGTAGGTATAAACATAAACACAAAAATGGGTTTTTGATAGTTTTTTAGTAGCTGAGATTTTTATTGTTAAAGAATTTCAAATGTACTTACAAATTAGTCAAATATCAAGATTGTAAGTTTGAAATTATAAAAGCAAAAGTATGTAAACTTTTTGTTTGATTGTCTAGTTTGAATTTTTTCTTGTGAATTGTCCGCACCAAAGAGCTCAAGGATACCTAGATTAAAACCTAGGCTTTACATAGGTATATAAATGGTTTTCAAACGGAAATTGTTTAGCAGATTTTGATGACATTTTATCAGTAGATCGACAAAGTTTAGGACGTACTTACCTTATAAAATTCTTACCTACGAGGGTGATAAACGGGCAGAAACCTCACATAAATAAAAATTGATGATGTTATTCCTGCGAGTAATATTAAAAAAGCGTAGCGCAAAAATCTCTCTCCTGGCAACGTGCTCCATTAAGTCTTAGCACTAAATACTAACACTTAGCTAAATAAATAGGAGCTTTCGCATTATTTTCTTTATTTGCCGAGAGTATCCGATGGAAACAGCGCGCGATGCTATTAACTGGATAGTAATGTGGGTCGGCGAGAAAAATGGAGCGCGATGGGTTCCGCAGAGCAAAGGAAATTAGAAATTTAAAATACTCGACAGCTAAATATCTGTATTAAGCACTCCTACTACCATCACAAGAGCGCTGGTGGCCAAGTGGCTAGGGTCGTTGACTTCCATTCGGAATTTGGAAGGTTCAATCCTTCGGCACTTACCAATGTGTTTTCTATTTTCAAAATTGTACATTTAGTTGACGCTCATACAGTGAAGGTAAACATCATCGTGAGGAAACCTGCACAGCACAGTGCACACACCTGCGAAGAAATTAAAACTTGTTGTGCTACTATACAGCCTATAAAAGGCTCTCCCTTGAAAGGGATGTGTTGCTATATTGTTCCCTCGCTTGTTGGTTACACAGGTGAACGCTGCCGCCCATTCCCTGAGTATGTTCCTTTAGTCGCCTCGTACGACTAGCAAGAGATGAGTTGATCTAATTCCAAACCAACAATTATAACCTATTTATAAAAGTCCATCTGACGTTGGACAGGCAGGTTAGGAACACAATACGCAGGTTGCTGGTTATACAGGTAAACGCTGTATTTATGTGCCTTTAATCAACTCATAACTCACCCACAGGAAGATTTGACACTTAAGTTGAGTTGAGATTCCAATTATAACCAATGAACGCTACTATCCATCGGATAGTGTGCCTTCAGTCTCTTTGTACAACGTTTCATTTCGCATGCAATGTGTATTTAAAATGACGTTCGATATTAAAATGTAAGATCCCTCTTTCTATCCTTCGCCGCAGTCGGGTGAGCGGTACGATGAGTTCGTTCGCCTTTGTGTCGCATTTTTATGGCTCGGTATAAAGTTAATACCGTTAGGGTCCGCCCAGACCTAGACGCACGACGTTTTTTTGAAGAATATTTGTTACGAATTGAATTTTTTACCGTTATATCGTAGGTTATTTCAAAAAGATAGATCTCATAATTTTCAATTTTTCGGTTCTTTTCATCAAATTTCACGTTTTGTATAGTACTCGTACCAATACGTGTAAATTAGGCAAATACATCTTTTTTTTTTATTTGAACATTCCACAACATTTAATCGTCAAGTCAACTTGATACGATGGACTTAGAAAACAAAGGTTATACTTGATTTATTTATTTTGCATAGTTGGAATATTTATGGGAATATTTCTTTCTAACTTTTATCCTCTAAATAAACGTCCCCATAAATTCTTGTATCAGCAACGGCAAAAATATTTATAAACAGATAATTTAAAATCATTTTTTACAACACCTATTTAGCCCGCCATTTTTGGTTATTTGTGTTTTAGAGGTACAATATTTTAAAAAAGACTTCTAGCGTCGTGCAATGCAATGTGGCATGACCTCAACACTCTGTGTAAAGTTAATACCGTTAGTTAGAGGCTCCGTAGAATGCAAATATCTCTCAACTAGCATACCAGGGTTGGTGCAGTTATTACAGGAAGATTAATTAGTGTCGGAGATTATTAACACAGCAATTTATAGACACCAGTTTAACTGAAAAGCGGAAGGAAATAAGGAGTAGGTCTTAAAGATTAACTTATTTATTTAAAAATGTTTTGAATTTATAACAAATTGAAAGTGCTTTACTGAAACGTATGAAATTTTTACAGGCTTACATAATTTTTATAAATTATTTTTTCAGAAAATGTGTTCTGTTGCCTTGGAGACCAGATATCTGTTTTATTTTGTTTTTGTACTAAGTTAAGTTTAGTTATTGGTTTTTCTATTACCTTCCTCTTATAATGTATTTTACTTTAGCGTTAGAATTTCGAATAAACGTACATGATAATGAATTCGGAAATCAGACACCAATTGGTAGGTACATCTAAGTTTGAACCACATTTCAACACACGCCATCCGAATGGAACACAGTGGCCCTAGCCACTAGGCTACCGACACTTTAATTTAGAAGAAGTGTACTCTTATTAGAGCCTTAAAGTCAACAGCCCCGTGGTCGAGTGGTCAAAAGCTCGCCTGACGTTACGGAGGTTCCGGGTTCTAATCCCGGTAGGGATCCGTCGAACAAATATCACTTTGTGAGACTTTCCCCAGTTTGGTTAGGACATTGCAGGCTGAACCACCTGATTGTAAAGAAAGATGATTCCGTGCGGAAGGCACGTAAAGTCGTTGGTCCTGGCTATGATCTACGGATGTAGTTGTTGTTGAAAGATGGTGTTGAAAGCCACATGAAAAGCAAGCATTAGTATTTAAAGCCTTTATTAATAATCACAGTTACCTGAAGGAGGGAAGAATAAGGAGTAAGTGGATTATCCGCAGAATATTACAGTATAAGTGAGACAACCGGAGCGACTTGATTCGATTACCTCTAACTATCTGCGAGAGATTTTCATTTCAGTTAAATGCGCTCTTTGAGCTTAAGCTTTTCCAGTTTTTTTAAAATTGTATGATTTTAAAATTTTATGTCACTATCGAATGGTAAAAAGATTATTGAATCAGTAAACACGTTTCTTATTTAAGGGTGCTTCTACAATGTTGAGTCAAATTTGACTTCGTTTAGAGACGCGGAGTACATACTTACAATAGCCGCATCTAATCAAATTTTATTTTTTTAAGGAACGTAATGACATGACATATTTTGCAATTTTAGCGCTTTCAAACGAAATTAATTGACTGACCATGCGCAAGCTAGTTGCACTGTGCACAAGTACCCTAATTATCCATTCAAATATTCAAAATTCAAAAATGTTTTATTCATCAGAGGTTTCTTTAAAAAACACTTAATGACGTCATATGAGAAACTAAAAAGCTTTGCTCAAACCAAGACCGATGTACTCACAAGCAAGTCAAGTGGCTTTAGAGCAGTCAAAAACTTGGATTAAGAATCGAGTGGTAGGTAGAATATAATACTAGTAGAACTAAGAATTGAATTTTAGAATTTAAACCATTATAAAAAAAGATCTATTAGAACATAATAATATGATTAACTAAGTATACTACTTTATGTAACCAGACAAGAAAAAAAAACAAGCAATAATTTACAAGATTTGACGCTTAAAATTGTAACTTAAAGGATTTCTTAAAAAAAAACTACGCACACAGCTAGCCGTATTTCTTTTATATTTATGCTACGTATACCACAGAGTATAATGTATATTTAGTACATAGGTAGGTAGTTTGTATACCAAATTATGAACTTTTTAGTCTATCAAAAAAAAAGTTTCCTTATATATTAGTATTTATAAAAGCAGCCGCATTGACCTCGTAAAGTCTGTAAGATGAGATCAGTAAATGAGAAACAGTTCCGGTGCTTGTAACGAGTAACGACACACCGCCGGCAGATTGTGGCTGCGGCCGGGAGATTCTGATCAGCTTTCTGGCTTTTACAGAATACAATATACAAAAACCTTCTTAGTTAAACCTTAGCATCCCTTGATATTTTTCTAATGTCTTAACCTACATTAGTAATGGTGAAGGCCGCGGGAAGCCACTGGATGCGGGCAGTGTAAAACCGATCGTTGTGAAAATTTTTAGGTGAGGTTTTGGTCTAGCAGTGGACGTCTACAGGCTGAAATGATGAACCAATAAGGTGAAGCAAGTACCTATCCAAGTTAATTAAAATTCCTTATCTCCAAATTGACAACTCTGTATTTCTTGCTCCTTGATGGAACAGTTATTCATTGTAATTGTTATCGTCTAATTGAATTGTATTTGTAATTGGACAATAACTGTAATTTTTTTCTCATCTATTCGTACGTAACCATTAGCCCTTGCTTAAAATTATTGTTGCAAGATGCCTATATCTGCACGGTTTAAACCATGGCTACTAGAATCGCACCCAAATTATTAAATCCAACCTAAACGTGGTTTCATCCAGAAACAAAATGTGGCGAAAGTTCTAGAAGGGTCCAGAACCTTCTAGAACTCTTGAACTCGTTCGAAGAGGGCTGCGTTTGACACCAGAGGGAATGCCTTTAAAATTCTACGAGGCGCACAAACATGGTAATGCGTTCGGTTGAACCGCGCAAATACTTGGGCGGAAAATGTGACAGTGGAAATTCACCGGCAAGAATTCCACTGAGTTTCCTGCGGAGAAATGCGCAGCTGTGCGCGGTGACTCGCAACGCTGTGAATGCATTTTACTGTACTGTTTTTGGTGCTGTTAGATGTAAACATTTTTTATTATTTTTTTAGTTTTTTGGCATAGGACATACTACTCCAATTCAGTGTCATATTATTTTAGGTTATGCAATATTCAATAAAAGCTTATTTTCAGGTTTTTCTCATCAATGGATATAAAAATCGTGAAGTCTGAAGTGTAAGTATGTACAGTTTAATCTGCTCTTAATAATACGAAATACACTATTACAACTATTTAAAACTATGTAGTTCAATTAAAAAGTTAAATAGATTAAAAGTTTTAAAAAAGCATAAATTGGTGTGTTAGGCGTTTGTCTTTTTTAATGGCACGATCTATCCCGCGACTGTAAGCTACGAAAGGTAGCCGTACCAACTAAGCCACAGATCTCATGAAAACCTGACCACTTTATTTACAAAGTATCTTACTAGTTCACAAGAATGCGTAATATCAAGAATAAAATTACAGTCGCTCTTGGCGCACGGGAGTTTGCAACATATTTTTGTGTTAGAAACTTGGGTAGAGTTGGAAACTGTGCTGTAAAATACCGGTAACCGGTAACTGGTATAATAATAATACCGGTTATCGGTTAATTTTTAGTTTGATTCGATTTAAATGTCTTATTTAAAAGTCGATACTTTAGCGAACTATTTTATTCAACAAAATTACATATAGGTAGCAATAACATTTTTTTCTATCAGCCCCTCTAACATGCCCGGTCCACGTCCACGCGTGACAGACATAATTTTGTCGTGCGTATTCTCTTATCCTATTGGAGGTTTCTCGCGCGACAAACTTTTTTCATAGCACTGCATGTTACGGGTGCAGCTGTATATGTCATCGTCACCAATAAAAGTCAATAAACTCAGAGTCGACAGGTCTTTACTTGTAAGTACTTATTTTATGTTAAATGTAAAGGTATACTACATTTAACTATTTATGTTGACTAATGGTTAATGGCTAAGAGTAAATTTAATTAATACTGTGATTTCCTTAATTTCATTTTTTTTATATAATTATTAGATTAGTAGCAGTTTACCGGTACCATAGTCTCATAACCGGTTAGAACGTCTATTTGAAGGTAAAAACACGAATTAATATTTAAGTATTCGGCGACGACAGGGCGCTGGGTAAATCTGAAAAACCGCGGATAAAACAATGACTTATGCTTAAAGTTGCGAGAGTTAAGAAGTGGCAGAGATTTTTTGTTAACAATATTTTTCCTTTGAAAATAATATACACAGCCTTCGGTTAAGTCGTTGGCTAAATTAAAATCCAAATCCATAGTACTTATTCATCGCTGGGTATTTGTGTGTGGCAGAACCAAAGTATAAACGCTATTAATTAAATTAATTGGTGATCACAAATTATTAAAGTATAAATTTTGCTAAGACAATTACGACTATATACCTTTTATTACTTACAATGCATTTAATATTATTATGAAAATGAAAATGAATGAAATATGTTTTATTCGAAGTAAGATTTTACAATCAATTTTCGACGTCGAGGCGGGTTCACAATTGGCTGTCTTCTATCTGTCTTCTATACTACAGTACGAGATAATATGACTGGACTTATTACAAAATTGTATCCTACCGTTACCGAACAATAGCGTTCTCAACGTCAGTATCTAGCCACATGTTCTTTCTACCGTACATCAGAGCTAATTATAAAGTGAGAACAGTATGGCAACTCTAAGACTCCAATTATGGCGCAAAATGACTGGTTAAAATATGGAACGGAGTAAATATTTCTCTTCGACGTTATTATCAATCACCTTCCACCGCAAGCGCCGGTTCCACTCTGCTATCGCACTCACCCCAACAGATTTACTTTTCGCGTCATCTAAATACACAATCTTTTATCAATTTTCCCACGACCCTGTTCTATAAGGAACGTTTTATTTTCCCCGTCAACAGCCGTTTGATGGAATCAATTTAGTTGAAATATTTTTTTACTTAGGCGCAAAAAGCGAGGCGGGTGGTTGCGGCTTAGAACTGAACCTTCAGCTGTAAAAATAATAATGATAAAAAAAAATATTTATCAAAGTTAGATAGATAGATAGATAAACGTTTACTTAGGAGCACAGTACATAGAAATGTTTTGGTCATGTAACTTACTGATTATAAACAGGTGCATTCACATTTTGCATTTATACAAGCTAACAAATATTTTAAGTCTTAGGTTTCAGCTTGGTTCAGTATTTACATCGCCGGTTGATATTTAAATCTTGGTCTGGTGTGGCTGAAGATGATTAGTTCAAAAACACTCTAAACTAAGAGGCAATACGATATTAATTTGAATAGATTACGACAAAATACATTTCACGGATACCAGGGCAGCATGAGTCTGAAAGGAAAACACATCAAAGAACAAGCGGCTTGGTTCAACGAACTGCTAAATGGAACTCCATAAGCGGCCTGGAACTGTGAGATGGAAATAATTTTTAAAAGAGATGGAAATATTATATTCAATTCACGTTTGTTACACTTACATAAATGAGCCAGAACAATGCTACCTTAAAATATTAATAACTAGCTGTCCGCCCGCGGCTATACGCCCGCGTTGTTTTTTTTTTCTTTTTTTTTTACCTTTTAAACCTTCCCTGGACTTACACGAATATTTCAAGACCAAAATTAGCCAAATCGGTTCAGCCGTTCTCGAGTTTTAGCGAGACTAACGAACAGCAATTCATTTTTATATATAAGATATATTAAAATACATTTGTGCCAGTTACCGCCTAGTAGTACATTTTAAAATCTTTTAATCTTAAGAGCGAGAAAATAAACAAAATATCTTATAACAAAACTTTAGATGTCTAGTCTTCACTATATTTAGATTGAAATAAAAGTTTCATGTTATACCACAAAATCTCCATCTACGAGTATCTGTGCCAATCCTAGTATTTCAACTAAAAGCTACCTAACACTGAAAATTGAACTCACCAACTTTATAGCCAACCAATCCGTAAAATATGAAACCTATTTTGCATTCTAAAATTGAATATTCAACATAAATTTTCAACGAGAAAAACCACAAAAGTGTTCTAAAACTATTTCTGTTTTAGGACGAACAATAAAGTGTGCTGCGTAAACAAAGATTTGCAACAATTGGGGCGTGTTGGGACGGCGGGGCTATTACGGAGGTGTCCTGAAATTGGCTGCTTTTGTGGCTATGCACCGGCGCACGTCCTGGCGGCCATTCTTCACTGACCCCACGCGTTGTATTGCACGGACTACGATTTATAACAATGGTGCAAGATTGCAAGTTCCCTATCTGTAATGCGTTTTGTGGTATTTGTTTTAAATTATATTTTCAGTGGCAATGCAACAAATTTGTGCTAATCAATATTTTAACTTGTTATATTAGGTCCTTACCTATGAAATTGCCGTTCAGTATCAAAAAAGTGAAACAAGTTTTTTTTAATGAAATTATTATTTAATCAATCGAAGTATGCGCCGTTGTTATCGATACACTTCCGCCATTTTATAGGCAGATCATTGATACCTTTGGAAAAAAAATCCTGGGAGCGAGAGTCTATGAACTGTTTGAAGGCGGTTTTGACTGCCTCATCAGATTTGAATTTTTTTCCTTGTAAAAAGTTATCCAAATTTTGAAAAAAGTGGTAATCGGTTGGGGCAAGATCTGCGTCACCCACCATACTCTCCAGATTTTGCCCCACCCGATTACCACTTTTTTCAAAATTTGGATAACTTTTTACAAGGAAAAAAAATCAAATCTGATGAGGCAGTCAAAACCGCCTTCAAACAGTTCATAGACTCTCGCTCCCAGGATTTTTTTTCCAAAGGTATCAATGATCTGCCTATAAAATGGCGGAAGTGTATCGATAACAACGGCGCATACTTCGATTGATTAAATAATAATTTCATTAAAAAAAACTTGTTTCACTTTTTTGATACTGAACGGCAATTTCATAGGTAAGGACCTAATATTTGTATTTCGGAATAAGTAAAATAATCGTTTCTGATAAATTATGCGGTTATATGAACAGAATAATCTTTCTAATTAAAACAAGTGAAATCGTGAAACTTTTGTATTGCTTTTTCTTTTATATTTTTTTTATCTATAAATATTTTTTATTTATTAAGTATATCAAGCCAAGCCGATTTTCAAGTGGTTGCTGTGGCTGAAAACGTAGGGAAAATGAAAATTATTTTTAAGAATTATTAAACGTTATTTTATAAATATTAACTTCACTTTTATATTCCACCGCAAATTGACAAGAATTACGACCGAAAAATAAGCAATATTTTTTGTAAGACGGTAGTACGATAGCTTGATAAAAAAAAATACATCGTGTTAGTATTTCTCACACAAACGAATATAAAAATACTTATACCACTTTTACTACCCAAAACCTGCACTTTAATACCAAACTTGAAATAAAAGATTCTTATTTATTTTATTCATAAAATTTGTCACAGCTCTTTAAGCACCAGTTATACTCAAAGCGTTTACTCGAAATATCCAGTAAAAGCAATTTCTCAACACCGCTAAACGTTTGCGTTCGCCGAGTATGGGCGGACTAACCCCGCGCTATTCGCATTGCCCCGCGCTGTCCGGACTCGCCCCATTCGCTGTACTAAGTGCACTTCAATAGTAAATGCCATTAGGCGAACGCTAACACTTTTAGTTAAGCTTTTAACCTTGAAATAGGTGTTAAAAGCGGGTGTTGGGTGTTATGGTAATATTTTGTAACAGCTTGTTAAGTTAAATCGGTTTTAAATACACACTTATGTTAAATCGAGTAAACTGCTTCGTATATTGGTTTTGGTTGGAGATATCTATACTGTTTCGTCAGCCTCTGTAGTCGAGTGGTCAAATCGTCTTATGTTACGGAAGTTTCGGGTTCGAATACCGGTGGGGCACTCGTCTAATTCTATATTTTAAAATTACAATATTCTTTTACAATTTTTATGTCGTTGATACTCCAGTACGGTCCAATGTAAAAAAGGCTATCGTAATCATTCAAACTCCTCTCTCAGTAGGAATATCCATATAATAAAACATAGAAAAAAAAACTGCCAAAAATCTAGTCACGGGTATCATATTATTATGTAAGAAGTGATATAGAAAATATCCAGTTTTTTTTTCAAACTTTTTGTTTCTCTGTTTGTGGTTTGTATGGGCTAAGCTCCGAAAATGTTGGACCGATTTAAATTATTTTTTGCACGGTGCTACCTTATATTCCCGGTCAACATCTTTGATAGTTTTTACCTCGAGAAAATATCTCATTCTTACGGGAAACTGCATGGAAATATCAAAATACAATGCGGGCGTAGCCGCGGGCAGAAAGCTAGTAATGCAGGCTACATTGGCGTCAAAGGGTATGCAAATAGGTAATAGATATGTGTTTGTGTTTAGCTTAGCTTGAACTGTACTGATTCCAGGCCAGACCAAGCGTGTTAATTATACAAATGAATAGAGGCGAGATTGCGTGTGTACGTCTATCTGTCTAGCCATGATCGTTATTGGTATGTGATCGTGTTAAGCTGTTGCTCTGACTCAAAAGCCTGCATCTCACTTGTTTAGTGTTTTAAAAATATGCTATATTCGGATGTTTTTATAAACTTTTAAATTTACCTTAAAGACATTTTACAAGTTCATCAATTCCGAAATATAAATATATTTCAGTCATACTACAAAAAGACAACGAAAGATGATGTTACCACATGGTGCAATAAATAAATGACTATGACTATAAAGAGTAAAAATATTTACCAACCAAATCTATCTAACTTATGGAGAATTTAACGAACAGAGAAAACATCGAAATCAAATTAAACCCTTTATTGTTGCGAAAAATGTATACATATCCAGTTAGTATTTAAAAATTTTTAAACCGCACCATAATAAATCTATTTATGAGTGTAATAAATTTCGTCAAAAGAATAATTCTGATACTAGGATTTGTGAGGTGGGTCAACCTCGAAACCTACACGATAAGCAAGTAAGCAAGAATAGTGATAAATTTTGGTTCCTGATTTTATTAAATTATTGAGATATACCGTTTTAAGTCAGGATGGTGGTTCAATTGGTCAAGTAGTTGGATGTTTGCTTGAGCTGTTACAACTATTGATTCTGTTTGTGGTTCTAGTCGGGGAATCACCGACTGAGAGAAGCAATGAGCCCAATGATATTTGTTGAGATTTGGTTTAAAGGTGCTTTCATACAGGTTGTTATATAACGTTCTAAAACATTATGTAAATAGTAACACTAGTCACGTTCTTTAAAATTGGAGAGTGTTGTTGTGTTGCACAATAAATACCTAATAAGCATATTTGACAGATTCAGAAGTTTTGTGTAGGAGTTATAATTTTGGAATCTTTTTAATGTAATTTAATTTTTAAGTATATTTCAATTATTTTCTCATAATGTGGCCTGACGGACGGTAATAATTTATCTATTGGATATCATACATTTATATTTAAGTACAGTACAAAATAGCAATTTAATGACATAATTATCTATGAAGTAAATGACGGGGCTTGAATGGATGCCTTTTGATTCCAGAGCTACGATAGTAGGCACTACGCCGTACGCCTAAGAAACCAAAAAAATGAAAAAATTATTCGAACAGAAAAACTTGTTAAAAATTAAAAGAACGAAGATTACGGAATAAAAACTAAAACAAAAATTTCGACTAAAAACTACAAAGACGCAACCAAAAATACGGGCCGGTTTTTTAATTCAAGTCTGCTCGGGCGAGAAAAACAACAACGCATTTCCAATCTCCGGCGGCATTGTACGGTAATTGAAGGCTTGGGCGCCGGACGTCGGACGAAATGCAGTTAGAGCAGAGATGGTGTTTTGTCCCCCCCTCGCAGCCCCCGCAACACCGGAGCTATATCGTGTGCATAGTATCACTAGGAGAAGTAGACCTTCATAATCATAATCATTTATTCCTTGAACAAATTACATTGTATTGGAATGTGAAATATACATGCATAATATTTAAACAAGCAATACATGAACAGTTACTGTTAATAAAAATCTGATAATGAAGTAAAACATGGAATCTAGTACAAAACAACAACAATATTTACGTACTTCAGTTACTACTTCCACCAGGCATTGAAAATTGTTCTGAAATGTCAGTTATAGAAATAATTTATAATAACGTTTAATAAATGTATGTCAATCATTCAATACAATTCAATTTCTATAATAATTATGTCATTTATCAGATTTAAAATGTCAATTATGTCAATCAAATACTGGTGAAAGACTGTAAGAAAACAAGTAACAAGTCAATAGTGGACTTATACGTTAATTAATATTATCATTTTGGAACTCTTCTATGCTGTAATAACATTTTTGTAACAAGAAGTGCTTAAGGCGAATCTTAAAATTTTTATAGCCATTAATACATTTTAATGTCCGAGGGAGACTATTAAATATTCGAACAGCTTGATGTCGCACACTATGCTCAACAACGCGCAGTTTAGGAGTAATAACAGGTTGCATATCTTTTCTTCGTGTATTGTCTATCATGATTCAAGAAAAATTAATTCCTGAAATGCATGTAAGCAAATCACTTTAGAACGACTTCATCTAATCTTCCTTTTTCTTTGTAATATTTGTATAAAGATTTATACAAATTATTTTAATGTATAATGAGTATTTATAAGCAGTATTATAGGTATAATCAAAAAGGTTTTAGTATATTTTATTTTTAAAATGTATTAGTTGTGTGTAAAGTTATAGTCATCTGTGACGCGACCATTAAGGACTCACGGAAGCCTCGCGTCATAGCGTGGCCGTAGCCCTGAAAACATTAGTACAGACAACACTGAAGAACATTTACTCACTCTGCTGCCGATACTTATTCTTCCGTCAATATTTTAAGTCATTTTACTGTATAAAGATTGTAGATATTTGTAAGCTTTTTTTATTCAAGACACTCATTAGATACGCTACTTCCCTATCCTATACCACGTACTGGGTCGCCAAATAGTCTGACTTTTCTGACCAGATTTTATGTCTCTCTGCGCACAGTAAAATTGTTAGCTTAAAAGCAAAAATGGAGTTTTATTTGGATTTGTCTCGGAAGTAATAAACTGTAGCCAACTTAAAGCAACGACATTAAACATTTGTGATTCTTAAAAGATAGTCCGTTTAAAGATTCTATTTAATAATTATCACTTTCAAATTATTATTTTCAAGAACCTGTTTGATTTGAGCAAGTTTATTCCTTAAAAAAACAATTGTAATTCGAAACAACACAAAAAATATTCAAAATCATCATCACAAAATTGTAATCTGGATTTCAGGTTCCCATGCATACCTGTTTAGTGAGGTAACGTTAACATCTTATATTATGTCCCCACCGAGGGGCTCAAGCCTACCCCGATTACAGGGTGAATAGGCCTTAGTCGACGTGCGGGTTGGTCAACTTCACACACAACATTTAAATTTATTCGCAGGTGTGTGCAGGTTTCTTCACGATAATCTTCTATCCTAAGAGCGTCGAATAAATTTACATAATAAATACGAAAAGTGTATACACGTTGGTATGAGCCGAGGCTTAAACCCGCGAACTTCTGAATGGAAGTCAACGGGCCTAGCCACTTGGCCACCGACGAGGTTAACCTACCTCAAACACTTTAACCCATGAAGGAAGAAAAAATTTTACGCGCCCAAATGGGCGTGGAATTTTTTTTTTCCTTCATGCTTTAACCGCATAAATTTAAAACTATAAAGAAATATAAATAACACGGGCAAACATGTTATAATAACATAGTTCGATTGACTTATTTATTTAACTTCTCAAATAAATTCTTCACTCACGAATTGGACCACAAAAGGAATTTCACACAAAAATAGTAGCCACAGAATAAAAGATTTATCTGCGATACAAAAGCGATACAACCTCAGAATCTTCCGACAGAAATAACCATTGTTCTTATTGCAGTATCGAGTATTGCTTCAATCGAAATAAAAGAATAATAGAGATTGTGTGTCTATTAAAGCGGCACAAAGTTTAAACGGACTACCGAGCTACCTAGCGTACGAACGACACAAATAGTCCGGAATCAACTGATATTTGAAGGATTAATGTGAAATCTATTGCAACTTAATAAAGCCGTTTATTTAATACAGTTATACCATATCTTGACTATTGATCAATGAAACACTGAGGTACGAATATAGATTAAAATAATCTCAATGTAGATTTTACTTTGTTATAATAATAATACAATTTTGGAGATATTTCTTAAATATGGAAAAACAATTTTGAATTAAAAACAACAACAATATTGTTATTTAATTAATTTGTCTTGACTTTTTAACTTTTACAAAATTCAAATTCAAAATGTGTTTATTCGAAGTAAGATTTAACAAATCACTTTTCGACGTCGTTTTAGCGCTGTTTATGTTAAACCTGGTTAATATCTCAATTTCAAATATTTTCTAAACTTGTGACCAAAATATCAGTCAAACTAATTTCATCACCGCTTCGTCAAAAAGGAAGGAGGGAAAAGAGAGAATACTACAAAAACAATCTGAATACATTTTTAAAAATATTTAACTTATTTTAATGTACATACGTTTACAAATTAAACTACAAACTAAGTTCACTCAGTATTTACCACAGTTTGCATCAATTGTGAAATAGATACGACTAGTCCTGCTCACCCCGTCAGAGCGTTTGTAGCAATAGTGGTTGATTCGGAGCCTCGCATTGTGCCGCAGACAATGTGGCAACCGCGAACAAAGGAGTGTAGATGGTAAAACAATCTACGCCAATGTCCATTACTTGGAACACGGCTATCGACAAAAACAGCGAATTTTTGAACGAAAACCTACAATAAGACAGGACTTTTTTAGGCAAATGATGATTGCAGTGAAGACAAAAACAAATAGTACAGTCAAGAGCAGATAGATTTGAACACGCCTTCTTCACCTTGATTCTAAAACAATAAGTAATATTAGGCCATATTCAATAGTGACTAGACAACAAGGTTAGTGAAGATTTAGTTAATTTCACATGAAGCCTTTCTTGATCTTAGTTGGGACACGGCACAAAAAAAAAAAAACAAATAAATCAAAATAATTACAAGAGCAAAGTAATTTATTTCTGATGTCATAAAAAAAATTTTTACGTCACTTTCTTTATAATATCTTTACTTAAATATGTGAGTCATTCAATTTCGTTTTATTTTTCCAAGATTTATTTTAATGATCTATTTTCATACCAATCGGCTTATATTTAAAATAAAATCTTATTGGTTCCAATTCTCTTCGTGTATTTAAGCTTGCTATAGTGGGCGAGGTCAGTTCTAATTGACTTGTTAACGACGTCCCTGATCGTAAGCCATTTTATTGAAAGGGGCTAAACTTAGGCTAAACCGAATCTCCCGCCTAATTTCCTTCACCGACTTTTAAGTTTTTAGAATAAAGGATTCTCTTTCTTTTCTTTTTGATCAGATATCGTGTCGGTTTGATGAGAATAGAAAAAGATTTGGTCATCGCTTTGAAAATATTTAATTTACTTTTTATTTAATAAATAAATTCTTTTATTGTCAACAATTTTCAAACAAAAGTAAGTAACGATTATACTAGTTTATTTTTGTTTATTATATTAATATTTATTTTGGCAACAAGTAGATAATAATGATGACGATTATTGTTATCATCAATAAACTTAGTTCAGTTTCTGTATATTTTTCGTAGCAAAGTGCTACGCGCTCGTAGCAGTTGGCTACGAGCTACTCGTACGAGCTACGATGCACTGTCGTAAAAGATATCGAAAACATATAATTTTGCCGTACTTGAATAAATTAGTTAAAATATTCAGTTTTATGATCAAAAATATGCTTAATAATTTTAAATTTTATGATAATAAGTAAATTTTAAAAAAGGGACAAGTTATTTGTAAAGTTTAAAAGACTTTTGCGGTAAAGAAAAAGAAACCTTTTTGTTCACAATATGCACCCCATTTTTGTTAAATTCTCTTAGCACACAGATAATATTATTATATAGCCTTCCTAACTAGTTTCTAGTCAAAGGTAAAGTCCCAATAGGACGTTTGAGGCACACTCGTGATGGTTAATTAAGGGACAATAGCGTTAAGGTACAATCACTGCCAATCGTGTCCTATATTCCAGATGGTAATTAGAACTAAACGTGGATATCGGTAGTAGGTTGTTATAGTTATTGTTATATATGAAGCCTGAAAGACCCCACAGCTGGGCAAATGCCATCCCTTCTTTTTTATACTCTTTGGGGTCTTGAGCAATCTTCCGCCAGACTCGAATAGGCGTTTACGTCGTCCCGCCATTTTCTATTATTCTAAATAATGTAGTAAGGTTTGTAGGAAAATTGCATTTTTAAATATACATTGGGTACAATGCCCCTCGGTGGGGACATATATGAGCGTTTACGAAAATATACATTTTTCTCTGACGATTTCGTCTAAA
This sequence comes from Teleiodes luculella, assembly GCA_948473455.1. Taxonomy (NCBI): domain Eukaryota; kingdom Metazoa; phylum Arthropoda; class Insecta; order Lepidoptera; family Gelechiidae; genus Teleiodes; species Teleiodes luculella. The sequence goes on from OX419605.1 coordinate 334,078, forward strand.
GTTAAAACTGCGTATGTTTTTTTATACAATAAATAAGGCATAGTGTTCTATGTTAGTGACACTAAACTCAAGACTACTGTCTATTTAACTACGCAGGCAACATCGCGGGCAGTAGCTAATAGTATAAAACAAATTCGCTTTTTCTGTCCCTATGTCCCTATATCCCTATGTATGCTTAAATCTTTAAAACTGCGCAACGGATTTTGATGCGGTTTCTTTCAATAGATAGAGTGATTCAAGAGGATGGTTTATATGTATAATGCATGCATAATATACTTAAGGGTAATCCACAATAACAATTTTCCCGTGCGGAGACGGGGCGGGTCGCTAGTAACAAAATAAATAAATTATTGAGTAATAAAATCTTCATTAATATTTTGTGTTATGACATAGGTTATTTTAACTAATTATCACGCTCGTGTAGATAATATTGGCTCATGCTGAAAATGCTGAAATAATTAATTAACAACAATGATTTTGAACGTAAACATTTTATGTTCTGTTAATAAGATATTGCTGTTTGCTTAATTGTTTTATTACATTAATATTTTCCTTGTTTTTATTGCATTGTTTTTATAGCTATTATATTTTCGAGGAAACGTCGTCGTCTTTCTTTATCTAAAATTTAGAATAAACAATAATAAGGTCTCTTTTGTTTTTCGTTTTAAGATGTTTAAAAATTAATCGGAGATCAGGTCACGATAGGTTAAAATAAAATTTCATTATCTTGTTATTGTTGCTTTATTTAGAATTTTCTCGTAAAATTTTACAAGCAAGTTATTTTAGTATGTTGTTTGGGCCAGTGGAAAAATCGTAAATATTAACGTTTATTGGTTTGGGTTGCAACACAATAGAAACTAACTTTCACGATCCGATTCAAGTGAATACAACGTGTTTATATATAAAAATTATAAAATTAATCGCACTGCTGCTATAGATAGTCTGAATTTTGATCCAAACAAATATATCTTACAAGTTAGATCATACTTATAGCTTAGGTCTGAAAAGATGCTATAATAGTATGTAGGTAACAATCAAATCATCGCCCCTCGTTAAACGTATCTTTATGCATAAGCACAGAATACCAAATAGTAGTCTCTGCATAAGTCACGCTCTTTTGTCCTCTAACGGGGTCAGCAGACTTTTAGTACCAAAGCTTAGAGAGAGCCGAAACTAAAACCACTTTTAGCAAAGTGTTTGTCTTATGATTCGATACGCATCTAAAATAAGAAACACCTATCTTTGAGTTTCGTAGAGCGTCTTGTGATGATTGGCCTATGCTGTAACTACACTTGGAGTCGTTTAATCGCTTTTTACGATACTTAATGGGAACGTATTTGGATGGTCCTATTTTGTTGTTGGATTCACATTTTAAATTTATGTAAAAACAAAAGAGGGAATGGATGGGAAATACGTAGTAGAGTATGAAGTCCTTTTGTCAAGACAAAACGTCTTAAAGATAGCAAACTTGAATATTCATATCGTTAACTTTACCCTCTCACCCTACATTTATACTATCTGCTCAAACTTTTGATAGATCATAACGAATTCCAACTTTTAATAAAGATCACGACCAATTTGCAGGCTGAAGAGGAGATGTAACGAGGGAATTCATCTTTTCACAACTTAATTAAAACTCTGGGGACTTAGAGGAAGGAAATATTCTACTTTAGGCCACAAACAGTGGCATATTTTATAATGTATTCCACAATTGTCACACACCTATATTTTTTTAGTCAACTTTACATCATCATCAACGTTACAAAATAAAGTTATAAATTCAAAAAATAAAAACTAAAATTGTCCTATTACAACTTCGAACAGGTACTTAGTAAAACAATAAACAATTACCTCTATTATAAATATAGCTAGGTGCCATAAGTGGAATAACTTAGGTTCCATTATGTTTGGTGCCCGAAGTGAAATACTTACTTACGTCGTAAACCAGAAACGTTGGAGATAAAAGAATCGTTCCGCGTGTAGGAACGATTATGAACCAGTGTGCATTTTAAAGGACATTAGACAACTCGAAGAAGATACGGTTGGAGAATTTGAAGTGCTTTAGATAAGACTTGCGTACAATGTTGTCATCTCATCATACAAACTTACGTTAAGACACGCTTTTTAATAGAACCTCCTATACTAAACGAACGAACCTACATAACATAAACAACAGTTATCTGTTATACTTTATAGTATGAAAATATAAAAAATATAACCAGCTACTTAATATTTTTTGTTCATCTACTTATTTACTGATTATTAGGACATTAATTGATTTTTCATGTCCTATTTGTCACAACTACTAATTACAAATTTTAAATTTTCATATTAATACATAATTAATGTTTATTTTTCAGGTACGTAAATGGATAACTAAAGTAATCAGAGCAAGAAGTGGTTCAGTAAGTTATCTATAATATTACGTCGATACGTCGTTATCTGTAAGTTATAATATTATTTTTATGATAATATTTTAATAGGTATTATTATTATTATTAATCAAAAATTTTTCTCATTTTAAAAAGCGTAACATTTACTTTATTACAATACTTACTATCCAATTACCAGTGAATTCAATAAACATTTTGCTATAAAACGAATAACATTTGGAGTGCGACTCGTTTTAGCTTCATTCGGTGGCAATTAATGAGGATGTTCCGACAATTAGGAGCCAATGGCCGGCCGTCCCGACCGCAGCCCCCCCTTCCTTTCCCGGTCCCTTTTCATTACTGGGATAAGGCCTGGCGCAGTTTCAAGTGACGCGCGGTGTGTATAGCGGTGCGATTTTTGAGAAGCGAACTGGGCTGGAAAAAGCGAGCTGTGGACCGAATTCAAGTCTATATGCAGCCTGTAGCATTGATTGCGCCCGCTCTCTATGGAACAGACGGCATATAAACTTGGATTCCGTTCCACAGTCTGCTCTTTACCGCGTCTGTGGGCTTTGGTGCGATGCCGAATACACTTCCCGCCACCGTCTTGCCGCGACGCCGTCATTCTCTTCGCAGTTCGCGCCGCATGTCGGGCTGAGGTAATTCATTAGTGAACTTAGAGAACTAAAATACTTTAAATAATAAAAAGTGTGTTTTATATAATATGTAGTAGAAACCAAAAAACAAAAAAGTCTACATTTTGTTTTCTTCACTCTTCCGTCACTCGTCGCGCCGCGCCGCCGCAGTTCGCGTCGCTGTAAGCTGTGGCTAGGGGGTTAGACTTGACATCCCGGTTTATTACATACAAACTGTCCGCTGAAAATATGACCGCTTTCTGCTGTTATCGTTTCAATAAGAGTAACAAACCGACCGCTTTATTTGATGCCGGTCCGTTGCGAGCGTGAACGTCATTTGTTTTTTTAATAAATTATCTGTGACATTTTGGAACAGACAGGCACATTTATTTTTGAATTTGACTATGTCGCTTTATAATCACGGATGTAAAAACGTTTTACTGCGATTATATTTAAAACTGCACCGCACTTACGACGCGATCAGAAAATGATTTGCTGTTTCTTTATTAAGATGGTCGTCGCATTTTTAAAAACATTTTTTTTCCTGTAAAGGACAAAAGTACAATCAAACAATGCACACTTGTATTCTCAACAAGAGCTACCTATGGAACACAATGTATTTGTGAACAACAAATTGAAAGTATTTCAGCGTAATCGTCGCAGGAACAAAGGATTTGAAGGTTGAAATTCTGCTTAAGAGCCGAGGACCTCTTCACAAGGTTAATGACTTGTATCGAATAACCAAATCAAGCAGTCACGAGATTAATTTAAGATTATGGGTTCTGTATAATAGGCTTCCCTAGTTATGTATATTTGTGGTTAGAGCTTCTTTAACTGACGTCATTAAATGTTTTTATTAAACTATATTTTATTGTAACTAAAAAGAATGCTCTTTCAAGCAATGAATAGATTCTTGTTTAATTAACGATGAATAATGTAATGAAATAAATGGAAATTCAAAGAATTAAATCATATATTATTCCCACAAGTTTCTAAAAAATACGTATCCGCTTTCATCTTAGTTTTGAATTTTCCTGTGAGTGTTGTACGAAGTGATTAAACGAACATACCCAGGAAACGGTCAGCAGCGTTCACCTGTGTCATTGTTGCAGATCCCAACACACCCCAAGGCGAGCGTGGGGATTATGGCAACACTTCCCTTCCTAGGGAAAGGTCTTCCAGTAGCTCAAAACCAGGAAATTAAGCGATTTATTTTTTCTCTCTGATCTCCTCCCTCTGAATTTTCTCTCCAATTATATCTATGTCGATGTGATGTAAAAATTTTACAGTACGTAATTCAAAAGACGTGTCCGAATAAAGGTCAAACCATACCCAGCAGTCTAAACAGTATTTTAATCAAACCACTCCGTCAGACGTGCCGGCCCATAATCTGATGTAACAAGCAAAAAAATATTCCTCAGCCGAGGGCCCCAAACGGCGAGGAGTGGTCGAAATAGGCCCTCGCGCATTCCGAGCACGGCCCCGCGATTTTAAGTGGCCCTCCGCCGCCGTTATTATCCTATTTTTCTTGCTTGCCAGTTTATCCGGGCCTTTTTGCCACTTGCCAAGCTTCGTTTGGACAAGGAGAGTGACTGGAAACCATATGTGCGATGCAAAATCGTTCAGCATTTATTTTTACTTATTTTAATTAAGCGTAGACAGATTATAAAATTAATACTTTTTGTACACAGAGTAAAAGCATATAAAAAAGTGTGATGATAATTCAACTTAACAGTCCTTAAAAAGTAAAACTTGGCACAAATTAATGACATCAATCAGACGGAATACTTTCAACCTCCCCCATAAAGCAGAATTATGTAGTAGTATAGGTGATTCTGACACCAGGGTTTTTGGGGTAGGTTACCCAGTATCTTCATTTCTTGATAACCAAACAATTTTATCTAAATGACACTCTTTTATTAATTATACTGAGTATAAAATCACCTTGTTTTAACCAGTGAGCTATGAGTTCCGAGAGATCCAATAATTCTATTGTTTTCCAAAAGACTATACACAGCTTTAAGTTGAGTAAATCAAGATGTATTCTATTCCAACTGAAGACGATCCATTTATTTTTTTAATTAACTATCCTAACCTAATTTTACTTTCATGTTCTAGTCGAACGATTTAAACGTGGCATTATGGATATGACATATAATACAGTAAACTGGATTGAGAATGTGGTTGGGTGATGATCGGGCGAGGGACTGTGCCATCCATAAATACATACGTACTTAACGAGCAGGTGTGGAAAGACCTTTAGTTGGAACGCGTTTAGATTATAATGGCACAGAATATTATTATAATAGTCCTAAAAATAATTACAATAACTTCAACCAGTTACAAGAGTAATTTTTATGATTGACTTTGTTATTTTTGGAATTAAATTATCTTTGAAGCATAAAATAAATGCTTGGTGTAAAGTAATAATTTATTATACTAAAAATAAAATATAACTATTTGTATTTCTGTTTCTTTCTATGGAACCATAATAATTTCAAGTTGAATGAAATATAAGGTTTCGTCCAGAGAGGGCTCTTATTTAAGTTCCAATTGCGGGTTTATATGGGATTCTGGAGGTATCTGAGGCATTCTGAGGTATTTTGTTATTTTTTTGTGGCGCTCAGTTTTCCTTTGATGAAACTCTCTTGTTTTTATTTTACTCGCCGCCTATGACTAGCCTCAGAACAAGAGAAAATGGTAAATATATTCGTACAGATGCATGAGTTAATACAACTTAGAACGGGATTATTATTATTTTCCTTTGAATGTCATGACTGAAGATTCTTGGTCAGTATTTTGTAAAATTTCCTAAACTATAGAAAATAAAAAAAAATTGAATAAAATTCAGTTTTATTGCATACACGATTTAGCCTAAACTTAAATTTTAATTTATAAAAACTTTTTTGTTTTAACCAAATATATATTTTTAATTGATATACGTTATTTATGGACTTATTGTCACACTATTATTTAATTGCTACCAACATTGATGACTCAGCTTTGATACATTTATGATTTTTTCATTATATTTGGCAGGCTATATCTGGCAAATTAGTTACATGAGCACATCGCGTTTTGATTCTATATTTGTATTGAATTCTCTCAACCCTCTCTAGATAACAAAAGAGGCATAACGCATTTGAATAGAACAGACGAAACGAAAATAAATTTTCCATGAATATCAATCACGCGGCGCGACTCAATCGTACAAATAATATTTACAGAACCTTTGCTTTTAGCGGATTAGGTATTTGCGGAATATGAACAAATACAAAAAAATCTCATTACCATTTTACTGATGTGTGTAGATTAGGCACTTAAAAAAATATTGATAAGTATAAAATAAATAAAATTGAATGGAATTTTCCTCACAATATTGCCGAGTGTTTTTTTTTTTAATTCAAATTCAAAGAAATATTATTTTAGCATATTTTCTATGAATATTTCAGAATAAGTAATTATGTAACGTATGTCATGCATTAAATTAATGTATTTTAATACTTATTAAAAATACTTTCAACTTAATAATAAAAAATGCGATTGTAATAAAAAAGAAAAAAGATCTGATAATAATGTAAAAAAATTACGAAAACCTGAAAGCACTGTAATTAAAAAAGAGAATTTTACGACACCGCGAAACCACTGAAAATTGGAAACAGGTCATCAAAGGCATTGAAATAAATCCGCCATGGACGTTAAACAAGTATCAAGAACCAGTCGTAAAACTTGCGGGTTTCGTAATAAACTCGTTTTATGTGTTTTAAGGATTTCTTGCGTCTCGTGCGTATGGGAACTATAATTATTGGGTACACTTGCACTTAATGTTTCTCTGTACAATGTTTTTTTTGGTTTCCATAGATAATTCTTTTGTATGGTATCATACGAAACTACTAAACTACATTATGTGTAAAACAATGTTTTTTTTTGCTTTATTATTTGCTTATTCTGTTTTATCATACCTTGTTTTTATATAAAATCTTAACTCCGACAACAGCCTACATATTATTATATGCTATTGATGGGTTCCAGCCAACTTTGCAACAGGGTGAATAGACCTTAGTTGCTGGCCCAGTGCGGGTGAGTCAACTTCAGACGCAACAAAAATTTCTTCGGTATAAAAATTTAAAAAGAAGAAATAATACAAAAACGTCCATACTTAACACGTTCACTACCAAGAAGTTATTTGTGTGAATCCCCCCACTATCCCCCGTATTAAAACAAGCAACCTCAAATTTCAATTGGTGCTGTGGCGTGGGGCAATAATAGTACTTATCTAGCCCTGATTTCCCCGGGGCTTGCTAACGGGCCGGGAACAAATTCCGTTCACATGCAAATCCCGGTGCCTACTTCTGCGGGTAATCACTAATTTTGTGTCGTCAGCGCTCTGGAGCTGTAGAGACTCCATGATTTGGATAAAGCTGGAGACATCCGATAAAATATTTTATTCAGCATTTTTTTGCCGATGCGCAGTGTTTGTTTATTGAGATGATTTTCTACCTTTGTGATGCTAAATATTAGACCTTACACAAATTATTTACAATGCAATAATAAAGACAATTTAAATAATAACATTAATAAAAACAAAACAAACAATTTGATTAATATAACAAAGAGTGCAAACGAAATATGCAATTAGAGGAAAGCAACTAGTCAAAGTAGAAAAACTAAACTATATAACCAATAAAACAATCGGCAATCGACTAGAGCAGACCAGTCCCCCCAAGCAGCACCACGTTCACGGGTTTGACGTATGGGACAGCCATGTTTTTAGTTGTGGATGGGCCGTGGTCACCCTATAGCTGCGTAGTTTGTCATTTATTTGTTTTCTCCCGATTGTTATTCGCCCACCAGAGACCGAGCTCGTGTTCACAGAAACTATATTCACTGAAATCAGAACGTATAAGTTGTCAGACACAATATGTCCAATAGATACATAGCCTAGTTCGTGTGATGAGCACTTGTGCTAGTTAAATAAGAGACATATTAGTATTCTGACACCCATAGCATGGGCTCTCCTTAGTTTGGGGTCAGATGGCCGTGTGTGAGATGTCCCCACATATTTACTTTTATTATAAGGGTTGCCTGGTAGAAATTACTACCTTAGCAATAAGGCCGCCTTTTGTACACCTGTGTTGCTTTAATTATGTTTGTTGTATTCTCTTGTGTGCAATAAAGTATATTCTATTCTATTTTATTTTGTAGCTAGTTTACAAAATCTTTTGCTAACACTTATATAATGATTTTTAAGAAGCAGTTAAATTTTTTATTTACTTTTAGGTATGGAGTAAAAAGAACATTTTGGCATACAGCACAGCATCTTTGCCAGCGGTAAATATATTATTTAGGTATGTAAGAACTGCGTAGTGAAATAACAGTTATTTAATACAAATATAAGTACCTACATGTTAATTATCACGTCACAAAAAAATTGTTAGGTACTTTTTCAGACTCCGCATAAGTGTATAGGTCACCCATATTTCTATCTCTAAGTGGTCTAGCTCCAGACAATAAATTGTGTATCTAGTATTGCGTGCCACACTCACATTATTACAAGACAATATTATTTTCTCTTTTATTGAGCACGATATGTTTCGCGAAAAATAATAAAAGAATGTACGTGGCCAAAATGTTTATCAAACATGTGTAACGTAGTCAAAATATACATAGGAGAAATAAAATAGGGTGAACAGGCCTTAGTCGACCACACTGTGCGGATACAGCCTCCGTGGCTGACTGGTAAAACTCTCGCCACACATTACGGAGGTCCCGGGTTCGAATTCCAAATATATCCAACTTTGATAATTCTACTCAACTATGATATTTCCATCATTTAATGCAGATAAAGGATCTGTCACTTTTAATGATAGTAAAATAATTTGAAAAGCCTTCAATATTTATTTAAAACTAGCGACCCGCCCCTGCTCCGCACGGGAAAATGGTCATTGTGGGTTATCCTTAAGCATATTATGCATGTATTATATATATATAAACCTTCCTCTTGAATCACTCTATCTATTAAAAAAAACCGCATCAAAATCCGTTGCGCAGTTTTAAAGATTTGAGCATACAAAGGGACATAGGGACGGACATAGGGACAGAAAAAGCGACTTTGTTTTATACTATGTATTATTTAAAATACCAAATAAACAAAAGCATTATCATCAAAATTAATATTATTATGCCACAAACAATACACCGAAATGAGCACTCATTTATTGAACACTCAAAATAATACATTGCAAAGTAAACATGCTAATTATTAAAACAAAATACTGGAACAGTTGTATTCTGTCGTGCACAAACATGGGCGCAAATCAAATAATGAATTCAGTGAAATCAAAATTCAGTTAACGCGATCAAATAGAGCGTGGAGCACAGCCGCGTGATAATTGTATACAATTTACACTGCAGCCCTGTGCGTATAAAAGTAACAGTTACGAAATAACAGATTGGAATTACATACATCGAAGCACAATTCAAAAATAAAGCGCAGTGTTCAAAAAATTACAATATATGGAAGTGTATCGAATTTTTGTTCATTTGGAAGAAGCCGTCGTCTGTTCGCGTGTCGATTTCCTAAGGGCATACTGTGCTAAGCCCACAGCATTACCGTCCAGTTAAATTATTTCTTCTTAAAGTAATCAAACTACCAAAGTCATATTTGCCATCGTTATTTAATTTAAAAACACGTCATATTAAGTAGCTACCACACGTGTCTTGTCAAAATCTTATGCAGTAAACTGCAGAGATGAAAACTAAATCAGACGCTTGTTTCTTGAGGGAGATATTAGTTCAACAAGGCGTCTTTGTCCGGTAGTGAACGTTTAGTAGCAGCTACAAATACCAGTTACAAGCGTGATGCACCCCATCCCTACGTTACAGCGTGTTTACACGGCGCGTATCTGCGTTCACACTTCGCGCGCGACCAGCCGCGTTTCGCGCCAAATTGACTCGCGCCATTCGAGCTCCAATCACAATGGTTGCTTCGCTCATCCCCCCAGAAAGATAACTCGTAATTCCCATTTAAATTTGAATTTAGAACATGTGCCTTGTGGATGTATTTCAATTTGGAACTTGATCTGAGGTTGAACGAATGGATTTGGTGCTTTCTGTTCTGTCTTGAGATCGCAATTAGTAGCGTTCCACCCCGCGGCTCTGTTGTCGTCGTAAAAAGTATCTTAATGTATACAGCCATACAGCCTATGTTACTTTCTCATAGATTCGTATCTGTGAAAGTTTTTTAAATTGACTCAGTACTTTTCAGTTCCCAATCGCACTTCATACTTTGATTTTGCTATGAACGAACACACGCAATATATTACCTATTTTATTTTATTTTTTCATTTCATTTCATTTTCATTTCATTATTATGGACATTTACGCACTCATATGGAAACGGTAACAAATCCTCCACACTGGCGTATTACCAGCGCGCTGGCCGTCGCGCATACATCATAGGCAGAAAAGCGAGTAAAACAAAAGAAAGTTTCGTACGCAAAAAAATGTTGTATTCCAAAAAAACGCTGACGCGACTGCGAGCTGGAAACGCGCTCAAAAGACGCCAGGGTGTAAGTAAGTATTGTTCGAAATGTTAATTCTCACTTCGGGTTGTTTTGGTTTCACGGAATATTGTCTCTGAGTCTCACCTCTACTAACGGAATCTGGTGGTACAGTATCGCCTCGAATGTAAAAATATTTGAGATTCTTCGGCGAGCTCTTCTTCACAGAAAACAGTAGACAAACAGACAAACAGACAGAAAGAAAGAAAGAAAGAAAGAAATTATTTATACAGAAAAACTGGAAAATGGACAGATGACAATATTAATATGCTTAGCTGAACTCGCATAAAAGTAGGTAACCATTTTTTTTATTGTTCATTATATAGGTACAGTAGCCAGCACATGCGGTTGGACAATCGCACTGTGAAATCAACATGTCCAGCCGCATGTGCTGGCTACTGTACATTATGAAGATTAGATACACTTTATAATCTCGCCAAACCATCATGGTTTGATGGCGAGTTTAAGACACTCTAATAACATTTGACTTATGCATGCACCCTATATTATCTATAACTAAACTTAATACAATATATTTTCTTCTTACTATAATGTTAGTGATGTAGAAGATAATGCCCTAAGGGGACGGTGGGGATAGCTGGAACTCTACCCGTGGATCTAGTTGCACTTGCAATCGTGCGACTGCGCACAAATAACGAGAAGTACAATAAAAACTAAATAAATCAAACAAATCGTTCCATTTGAGTCGCCTTGAACTGCTTGTTAAACTATTCTGCTTCCGTGGTCCGCGTTTGAATTAAGAAAAGAACATGGCTAGCCATTAAAAAAAATTCTAAGTTTAAACTATATTTTTCAATAACCACAACATAGTAATGCGAAGAAGATCCTTACCGTATGTTAATTGCTAGAGATAAATTTTACATAGAAAAAAAGCTTACAACCGAGCCAAGGCGATGTAAGAAGTAAAATGAACAAAATGCAGATTTTTTAATATTTTTTTGTTTCTCTGTTTGCACGAGCTGATCTCCGAAACTGCTGAAACGATTTAAACTAAATTTTGCATAGTGGTACATACCTTATAATATTTACGTTCATGATTTTAAGTACTTTTTACCACAGGAAAATATCTCATTTCTCCTGTCACAAACAATCTCCTGTCCCTTTTTATTAAAATGAATTTGAAGCGTAAAAAGGACTTACTGACAAGAATTAAGTTAGAGAATGGAATAAGAACCAATATCGTCTTCCCTCTCACTCCCCCCATTCTCCCCCTCCACAATATTTGTCTCAGCCCGACTTTAACAATATTTCACCAGCATAACGGCCTTGTTAGCCTTATGTCCGATTTCCGCAGCGTGTTCGTTACTACCCCTCATTACCTGTTATGTTCCCGGCTCACGACAAACAGCCATTTCTGTGTGAACCGACTATATTTTTTACAAATTTATCGAGTGACAGGGATGAGGAAGATATGGCGTGATATAAGGAGTAAATTAAGCGATGAAAAAAAATATTTTTATAGCAGTAGGTACACTGTTGACAAAGTGAAGTTATTTTATTAGTGGTCTATAATAGCATTCCTCCCAAGTTATTTATAAAAGAAATAAACTCCCTTTTTGGAAAATTGATCTTTTAATTTATAGATTACAGGAAAACCTATAAGTATTTAAAGTAATAGGATATTTTTCAATATTTGTGGGTACGCATTTCGTGCGACTAAATTACGCTTTTTGCTTGCTTAGACATTTTTTATTGCTTTGACTTGTACATTTCGTTTGAGACGAGAGCCGGTCTTGGTATGAGCAAAGCTTCTTAACTTCTAATATGACGTCATTAAGTGGTTTAAAAAAAACCTATGATGAATAAAGAAATTTGACTTTGACTTTGACGCCCTATCTACGGATGATAGTCACTAAACGAGACCTGTCAAAAGCCATAGGCGGCTCTATGATTGTGAACCTTGAAACCCACATGATAAGCAGGAAAATGTAAACAAATAACAGAACCGTTCGATAAGGAAGGGTGAATAACCCGTGACAGGGAGTATAGTAAGTTAATTCCCTGAATAGTAGCCGAGCAGCAGAAACTTCGATAAATTGTATCGCCGCCGCTAAACCCCGATATTCACTTAATATTTTATACACTTTGTCAGCATGCCAAGAATATGTAAGTATGGAGATACGATCTAGCTCCTACTAGGGCTTATGCATTATTCAGTATATTTCCAAAAAAGTTTTCTGTCAAGGGTTCTTTAAGGTCGCTGCCGGCTCAGCTCTGCACAATACTCGGAGGATACCATGAAAAATTCATGAAGCTCGTTAACGAGTTTTTTTTTGCGGCCCTTGACTTGATCAAAAGTAAAAAGAATGAAAACAAAAACACCGGTTCACTAGACAGATGTTTGGTTTATGAATTCCAAGATTGGGACAATTTTTGCGCGGTTTTTGTTGGTATTGTAATGTTATATATTGAAGGCCCTGTAACTTAGTTTATTTACGCCCGCCTTCGATGCACATAATCACGTATTCAGGGTACCTAAACAAGTAACTCTGGACGTTAACACCGGGTTGCGACATAAACACAACCGTAACGTGCAAAAGTTGAATAACCTAAAGCTACGTCAGAAAAAAATAAAACATGAAAACTACCTATACCAGAAAACAAATTTAAAAAATATATATTAAGGGGCTAATACCTAATATGTAAATAAGTGGCGCTACCGGTCATTAATAAAAACTTGCGAGGTACGCAATATTTCAATAATAAGATCATTAAAATATTTCAAAATGGGGAGCGATATCAACTATAATTATTGTAGTTCACTGTAGTTATAGATGAAAGCATTGCGGAAAACGGCCATATAGGATATTTTCCCACTAATCTACAGATAAATTGATGGCTGTATCTTACTTTCAAAATTATCGACAGGATTTTCGGAAAATTGTTTTCTTTGCTAGTAATTATTATTATTATTTAACGACCGACGACGTTGCCACTTAGACCCTTAAGTAGAGAAGAGCAATGAGTTTTCAAGAGCTAGAATATTATTTTACGCACTTCTCACTATAAATAGTCTACCTCAGCGGAATCCTTCAATCTTCATTACGCCGACTCCTGGCACTCCATAAGGATAGCGCCATCTAGTGAGTAACGGGCGCACGCATTATGAGCCAATTACAGCCGACTCCGATTCCAATACTATCCTTGTTCTAATGGGTATGTAGCCACTGCGCCCGACACAACGGATAACGGGATGACACACCGAGCGAGAGACAGGAGCGACTCGAATGTGTAACAACACATCAGCTGTAAGTGACGGCTTAGTAAATACTGAAAGTCAACAACAGTTTTGAGCTAATTAAAAAAAAGCTTTTTTCGCGAACGGTAAATAAAAGTCCGACAGTCCTATACTAAATTGTTACCTAGGTATATCGGATAGTTTTTATGGCGAAGTCCATTTTTAAAATTCCGTGACAAAAGGACATGGCTTTTTTTGGTCTTTTATTCACAGAAAAATCTAACCACTATATAGAAAAAATATATAGATTCTAGACATAAAACTGAGTCCACATGTCCAGTTGTGGAATTTAAGTGCCCCCCATTTAGGAGATATTAATTTTTTTCAATGTGAAAAAGTTGTCCACTCAGCAAGTCTATAAAACGCACCTGCCACTACCTATCTCTTTCTAACACCTAGCTAAGGCTACTCTTGTCTTCTCTTTCTTACAAAATAGTTACTAAACCGCGAAAACGATTTATTCTGTATTCAAAACTTCAAAAATGAGCATAGCATGTGCTGTAAATGTCTCGCATAATGTCACTGAAAATCGTTTTCGCGGTTTAGTTAACTATTTTAATAACCTTGTAAGAAAGAGAAGACAAGAGTAGCCTTAGCTAGGTGTTAGAAAGAGATAGGTAGTGGCAGGTGCGTTTTATAGACTTGCTGAGTGTACAACTTTTTCACATTGAAAAAAATTAATATCTCCTAAATGGGGGGCACTTAAATTCCACAACTGGACATGTGGACTCAGTTTTATGTCTAGAATCTATATATTTTTTCTATATAGTGGTTAGATTTTTCTGTGAATAAAAGACCGGGCCCCATACGATTTTTTTCCTGTCCTTTGTGTTTCATCTGATTAACTTTGAAAACCGGAATGATTTACTTACATATCTATAAAATAAAAGGACATGCTTTTTTCAAAAAATAACAACAAAGCCTTTAACCAGGGGGCTAACAATATAGCGGACTTCTCGCAGTTTTTTGACAGATGTGAGATAATAGCTTGTCACAGTATTTCATGCTAGGTTTACAAGTACCTAGTTTCGGATTAAATTGGCTGTGACAGACGGACAGATGGACGGACAGACACACGAATGTTCCTACCCCTATTGGGTTTTGATAATAATATGTCTTACTTTTCTTCAGGTCTAGTGGATATAGGCCCGTTTCTAATCCGGCTTGTAATCATCCAGGTTTTTGCTGACCCGTCCGATTGCGATTGACGGAAAAACGCTCGTCGGCCATTTTGTCTGACCCGCATTTCCTTAAGTCAGTGACCCGTGACGTCGCTCGCGATGCAGTTTTTTATTGTCTAAGTTCCATTAAGTACCGCAGCTGTAGTTAGTTTCTTAATGACTTTTAAGTACCATTTGTCGCTAAGTGGTTCTACAAGAACAAAAACCAAACTTTTTTATTAACTTTTCTGTGTAGTGGTTTCTTATTGGAAATCATTCAGAGTTCAAAAGTTAAAAAGATTGGCACTACTGGCAAAACAAAATAAAAAAACTCGTTTAAAGGAATCTATCTGATATTACAAAAATTGCACATTGATTCCAAAGTAACTTTTATAATAAGTACTTTCTTTACTCTTTGCACGGAGCATAGTATTTTATGTACGAAAGCTTGAAAAGTGGAATAAAACCATTATCTCGCACAATATTGGGCTTAAAATTAATAATTTTCTTGTTACTGTAAGCTCTAAATACTTCTAGGTAGCTGAGTTTAAAATTGAAATATGTCATTTTTGACGGCGAATTTGACACTTCGAATTTGAGGCTTTGATTAATGGAAGATGAACAGAGATAAGAGAATTATAATAATCAAAGTTTATTTAGACTTAGCTTAGTAGATTCTTATCTATTTTTATTGTAAACTAGCTTTCCGCCCGCGTTAACAGGTATTCCCGTGGTAAAAAGAAGCTACGTGTGATTCTAATGTATAAGCTATATTACTGTAAAGTTTCATTAAAATCCATCCAGTCGGTCCAGAGATTAGCGTGTACAAACAGTCAGACAGATAGAAGGGCGGATATTTTTTTCCAAAACTTATATTTTTGTGTTCACCTACACTAATAAGACATCAATAAATAATTTATCTTTATGTTTCCAAAATGTATACCTAGAAAAAAACAAACGCGTCGAATTGAGAACCTCCTAATCGGTAAAGTCGGTTAAAAAGCACCAATGCCCCTTTAAATAATAACATTAGTACATACAAATTGTAACTATATTACTACATCCATAAATATTTTATATGATAAATTATTACACTTGTGAAAATGAAGAAAGTGTAATAGCAGCTAGCTTCTAGATATTTTCAACGTCGCAGACCAGACGGGCTTAGTAACCGCTTTTTTGTTGATTTAGGAATTCAATATCGGCTGGAAGGTGGCAGCCATGCCAGCTCCGCCTATTGTGTGAGCGGAACAGACTTGTTCAAATTACATTTGCAGGCTGAAAATTATACTGACCGCCTCGAATTTGATTTTTCTGTATAATTTGTAGAGTCATATATGGTCGTCGGCTTCAAATTGGCTCCTAAATATTTTGTGAATCTGTGTGATCATGAAGTTAAGTTTAACATCTTCTTTTGTAACTAAATAAAAGTGCTAAACATAAAATACGCAGCATCATTCACCTGTATAACTGAAAACGGCTGTAATTCCCATTTTGACTTTATTTTTGACGACGGAAAAGCAGAAGAATTCTTGCTATTTGATAAAATTATGTCTCAGCTTATAATTTATAACAATCTTTTTAAACTAGAAAATAGTATTAAAAAAATATAACTTTCATAAGAAAGGTGTTCAGTCTACAAATAGATTAGGTATCTAATAAAACCTACCTTAAAGTGACAAAAGCACTAAAATAAAAACTTCAAAGACTCGTTTCTCACTGCCACGATCTTCTCTATCGAGATGGGTTTATGTCTGACAATATTGAGCCTTATGTCTACACCATGTATATTCATGACCCCCTTGGCTAGAGAACAGAGAACGGAGAGGTATCCACAGCATGTTTCTTTATGACAAACGATTTTTGTGGCCTACTTTTTGTTGGAGAAAATAGAAATTACAAACCTCCTTCCAAAAAAGTTTTTAAAATAGTCCTTTAAAAGTAATAGATTTACTGCCAGGAAGTAAATAGTTTCTAAAATAAACCTTTATAGATTGGTTTTTCAAAAGTTACTAAACAAAATCTGTGCCAGGGAGTAAGTAAGTAGGTACCTACCTGAAATAATGACTGTGGTAAAGTCGCAGTGAAGAAATACATAAATTTTTCACAAAATGTCTAGCAAAACTGCTACACATGTACAAAACGTATGTTAAGAATATCTAAAGCAACTGTCTGTATTAGTTTCAGTGAAAATTTTTACTACTGTCTGTTTGTAAAAGTGTATCTTAGCGTAAAATTATCTGGTAGATGTCGTTGCAATCAATTGCATCTCTTTTACTCACTCTGATTACGTCTGTTTTCATTGTATTTATTGCATATTGTGCAATAAAAATAAGTGTTTTTACTTCGTTATTCATCCAGATATAAAAAGATTGATAAATTATTCGCAATAGATTCTAAATTCCCCCAAATCGACCGACTATCGGCCCAACAAAATATCTATTGTCTGCAAGCCCCTAAGCCGCACTTCGTTACGGAATAAATTGGCTTGTCTCCAAAGCGTCGGACGTTCTGCGGAATAACATTTTTGTCGTATCTGTGGGATTGCCGACGTAGGTCCGATCGGTCTGATTGTTTGATTTGTCATTTGAAATCATGCGCAGGAATGTGACGTCACGCGCCGGACCTATCAGCCTAATTGACGATCCGAGGCTGTTCTGCCGTACGTTTTCGTGTCCGGTTCTTTTTTATCGTGTGATGGTGGATACTGATCTTTTTATTATGTTGTATTCTCAAGCAGTGCTATACAAGATTTTTTTCAAAAGAAAGCGTAGGTATATTATCACTGATGGTACGCTTTCCATTGACAGAAGGATGGAAACTTTATAAATACATTATAACGATTGTTTACGGGTCTTAGCGCGATAATTTTAAATAGGTACCTATCTATTTATTACGTACATAGCGCGAAAGCCTCAAACAAACATTAACTTTATAAATATATGGACGGAACCATGGAATAGAAAACATTATCAATACCATATAAATACATGTCCTCTTTTATTTTTTCCTTTTCATATTTTTGTTCCCAATTAGATTTGTATCTCGATCGTCATAGTTTATTATTTTGTTAATCAAACATATCGCTTCAAGCAGCCTCCCACATGCCGTCTCTAATTACGCGAGTAATTATACGAAGTATCGGGTTCTTAACGAAGGACAGGCCGGAACAGGATCGCGTTTCATCGTTTAATTAATACCATATTTACCAAAACAATACCTCCAGGGAAACTATAACTTTTGTATGTACAAATATAACTTCCCTATAAAGGTTTCTTGTTTCAAATATTGGATATTAATACAGAAAACCGAGCACCAAAAAGTATATTATTATGGGCAGATCCGCCGCTGGATGCGGGCGCGATCGTTGTGAACATCTTTCGGGGGATTTTGTCCAGCAGTGGACGTGGAAATTGAAGCATTGGGTGCAACAAGGGCGTTTGGCGAAAAAGCGAGTTTCGAGAAAATTTAAAGAAAAGATTTAATTGCTATATATCTTTTTGATATTTAAGATTATATTCTTATGAACTACATTATTTTTTAGTCCAATTATATAGCTATAAAATCCAAATATAGGTATTATTGTAAAACAGATAAAAATATTTATTTTTTATTTTTTTTTAACTCGTGTTATACGCCCTTGTTGCACCCAACCACTAAAAAAGATTAGGCTGTCATTAATGTTGAGGCTCTATAGGAAAATACTGGTTCTCCTGACAATTTAAAACTATTCTCAGACGTTTTTCTGATATTTGCAATATAGACAGTAATTGTTTTTTGCAAATTTGTATCTCTAAACCCTGCACATTAAAAAAATATTTCCATTGATTAGTATCTTGTTTCATCTTGTCAGACCCAACGTTTTCTCTTAACTTTTGAACATTTTCTAAACACAACAATAAGAAGGTATCTTGCTGTGCTTTAATACCTGTACCTACCTACCCCAAAATTCTGAAAATATCTTTTGCTGCGTATTTTTGTCGAAGTTATCCGAACATTTTTTGGAACAACACTTGGTGAGTTATTGAAATTACTTCTTAGGTACCTTCTTGCTCCTAACTGATGTGTATTCTTCACCTAAATTTCTCTTTAACTTTCGCACGTTTTTCTTCCATTTTTTTCATTTCTTATCTTTCTTTTTCTTTGTTTTTTGGGGGAATGTTCGGGGAGTGATTTTAGTGCAGATGATGACCAAAGTGAGTATTTTCGTCATCATCTGAACTAAAATCACCTAAATTATTTGATTCAGACATTTTATTACATTAAAATAAGTTTAAATAAACAACAACACGTAACGTATTTGCAATTCAAACGCTGTTGTATAATCTGTGCAATAAGGGCGCAGCATCGCTGCCGCAATTATTGCTTCTCACGCCCTCTAGATAAGATCGATTGATTAGAGTTTTTGTTACAAGGTACTAGATGGAGCTAGCTATATTATGATGCAATAACATTAAAAAGGGCTTTGGGAACAGAACGCCCTTGTTGCTCCCAATGCTTCAATTATGAATGAATACAATACAATACAATACAAATATGCTTATATAATATGAATGTGTATCTTGTGTATAAAATGACGTGAAAAATTCAAGTAAAATCTGTGTCTGAAAATCCTTAAGAACTATACATATAAACTATGGTATTACTGGACACTATTAGTAACTGGCTACTTTGTAGTTTATGCTCCAAAATAACGTTATAATCGTATTTATATTCTTCTATAATAGAGTAATATCTTGGTTTACCATAGTTCTTTCCATCTAGACGCTTTCAGAATATTTCAGGTTTCAATAAATCTGTTTTTTTTTTACCTCATTTCTAGGGGGCAATTTTAGTTGCGGTGTCTGACTAATATTCGAATTAATAAATAATATTAATATGACCTATGCTTAAGTCGAAAAAGTACAACGGATCAAACTTCACCGGACTTGTGTATTTCTTTGACTCACTCACTGTAGGTATTTAGGTCTTATTCTGTATAATACCTAGTATCAGTATAGCAGCTCTCGCTTCAAGCCAACTGTGTACTCAACGTTAGTTCTAAACTTATTACTAGCTCAAAATTAAGTTTGGAAGTACGTACTGCATTGTACGTGGCTCACCGCGAAACCTTAAATCAAGAGACACTATTACAGAGAAATATAGTATTTGGTCTATTTTAGTCATATTTAGATTCCTTTGTTATAATAATGTCGTCGAATATAATTTGCTACTTTTTTAGGCTGAAAAACATCTCATTCCCACAAGAACAGTCGAAAACTAAAGCGGGCGTACCCGTGGTTTATAATAGTCAAAGTGTGTTTGTTTGTATTTCCCTGTAAAATAAAGCGACAAACGACTTTGTGACTTTAAGTTCCTACGAAAACAGAGAAATAGAAAGAAAATGATATTTAGTACCGAAATCCTTGGATCAATACTTATCTGCAGTTGTAGTAGGCGCGCCTTAATAACTTGTACGTACCGGTTTCTGTTTTACCGGTATTTCAGTCCTGCACACACACTATCCCGCTCGTTACGAAGTCCAATTAAAAATTACCATATTACAGCCACCCAAAACCTTTGTGAGGAAACTCATTAAAAAAGCGTCGTGAACAAAACAAGGGGTACCAAAACAATGGCGATCACAATCGGATGTTAGGAGGCCGCTCGTTGAAACGTCAAAATTTGCATCGTCACAACCCTGCCCGCCCCGACGTTCCTTTATTAAATTTATATTGAAAAGAAAGCCGATTTCACTAATTTGTATTTGGTTAGGGCTGTCCTTTTGATGGGAAGATATTGGCATGTTTTAATTTGTTTTATAGTAAGTTCTGAAAATACTGGCATATTAAATTCGGATGTTAGAAGACAGCTCGTGAAAACGTCAAAATTTGCATTGTCACAGCGCCTTCCTTTTTTTAATTAATAAGAAAATGGAAGCCTATTTCACTAATTTGTATTTGGTGAGGGTTATCCTTTTGATGGGAAGATACTGGCATATACTTACCTACTGAAAAGAAATTAATATATACAAGTAAATAAATTAAATACTTACGCAAGCATTTCGTTCTTGCCAAAACTAATTAGTACTCTCATTAGAAATGATAATTAAAAGAAAAAGAGCCCAAAAGGGACCGTTCCCATGATCAAAACAAAAGCGTATCTAAATCGATTTGGCTAAATTTATAGCGAAATCAATTAGAAAGCTGCTTCAAAGGCTTCACGGCGTCCCTTTGGACTACAGTTGTTAATTACGAGTAACTAAGAATTCCATTTCATCTGGAGTAAATCGCGGGAATTAATGTGAGCGAAATTGTTTCTTCCGTTTGTACTGACCGAATGGATAGCTCTGCCACAGACTAGAGAACAGGAGAAGACTACCTACTAAGTTGAACGAGCGAGCGAGCGTCAATCATCTCCGTTGCAGCTTGATCAAAAAATCTTTGGTACATCTGTCATGTTTAATACATACATCTGTATATATATTTAGTCACCTTGTCATGCCTGTCACTCAAGAATACGTTACTGAACATATATGTACCGATATAAATAATAATAAATGTTTATATTTCATGCTTCTGTCAATTAGGGAGATAATTGCGGTGCGTTTGTTAAGCTGTATTTGCACTTGTATTTTCGAGGTATAACTATAATAACTAAAGGATTAGTTGAGAATGAATAACTTTTCTTACTAATAACAACCGCAATCTCCAACCCGCCTGTAAGTCGTAAGGACTATCTATATCAATACCGTTCACTAGAAAAGAAATCTTAGGCAAGTACTGGATTAAGCTTTTGTTTTTTTTATGTTTGATGGACTTATTTTTGGTCTCAATGAGGCCCATAGTGGGGAGGCAGAAAATGCCTTTTCACTGTGGCATTAAAAAAAGATGGGTTGTAAATACTCGGAAGTACAGACGCTGGCAGATCGTTCCATAACTTGACTGGTTTTAAGCGCTTAGTGGATGGATTTTACTTTACATCTGGATTCTAAAAAGGTTTTGTACCAGAAGAACAAATTTTCAATTGTTTTCGTGCTAGCCAAGGTGTAAATTTATAAGCAGTCTGTGGTCTAACAGGACCCCGCTTCATTTCGCTGAATGGGATTGGATTCATCTTCCCCATAAAGACGCGCCACGGTCCATCGGTTTCCTTACTGTTACCTATTTATCGTCCTACCCTCCGCTCAAATTGGACGCGATTTCCGCATTGATGGAATATTTTATGTAGTTATATTCAGTATTGTCTTTCGCGCCATTTGAGACAGCAGCAATCAATTTGTTCTTTTAATAATACCAGGTCTAACCATTTTATTTCAACTCTAACGAACTCAACAAGAAGTATTTAATTTAACGTATCCTGCGAACCGTGGGAATCATGATTACACCTCCTGAGTGCCAAGTGCGAGTTTTTTACTCACGAAACGCGCTCGATAACTACAACGTAAACGAGCATTTAGTATGGAGAAATTTTAGTTTAGCGAACTGTCCACAGATGGCGTAGTTTCAATTCCATACAAAATCGCGTTTACGCTCTCGCTATCGAGCGCGTTTACTTTGGTTGCAAAACTCGCACTCGGCACTCTGATCAAACGAGAGGTCATAGTCTTGCGGTAGCCTTTAAAACAGTGATAGGGATTGCGTAGTAGAAATTGCAACCTTAATAATTAGGCTGTATATTTGTCCAGTTTTATACCGTTGTGGACTGTATTTCTTGTTATTCCTGGTGTACAATGAAGTATATTTTATTTTGTAAATAAGTGTGCTTAGAAGCTCTGTTCTTAATAAGTATTCACAAATAACGAGAAATAGCGTCAGGGCGCCCTAATATTCTAAGCTCAAATCCTCTATGCATTTCTAATGCTAAGTTCATACGCACGCGTTCAACTCCACATTCAACGTGCACATTCACATTCACGAGCGTGTAAACGGTACGCCCGAGCCCGTGAACGCGCCTGTGAACGTGAATGTCGCGAACCGGGCTCGCCATTCTGGCACTGACTGACACGACGGCGTGCGTGTGAACAGCTTGAACGTCCGCCGGCCCGGGACGGGCTGCATGCCGCGCAGCCCGCCAGGCAGCCCGCCAGGCAGCCCGCCGGGCTGCACGGCACGCGTGTGACCGTAGCATTAAACTCACAAAAATAAAACATGTTCTCAATTCAAAAACGTTCTTATAAAAGGTATATAAAATATAATCCAGCCAGTCTCATCTGTTTCCTCACTCGTCTGCTTGACACTTACTTAAACTGGAGTCCGTTCCGCTCTTGAGTAACTGAGTTCCCAAGTCCCAACTCTTCCAGAACTTTCGCGAAACATTCTTAGAACTGTTTGCGAAATAATATTCAGGATAATGTGGATTTCAATCTGAAATTATTCATCCCAGTATTGTGGGTGTTTAACCTTCTTTTATGGAGCTACAGATTGGTTATGAATTTGTAGGTGGAACATAATTTATTATAGTAACATAATGTTTATTATTCTGCTAAATAAAAAAATCCTGTATTCCATTTATTTTACCGTAGGAAAAATTATATTATCATAAAAGGGAAAGGTGAAAAACTGCTCGGCATAAATACAAACAGGAATGGTCATTTAAATGTGTATGTTTCTAGGATTGTTTTCTATTGAGGTTTGAACCCACGAACTTTTGAATGGAAGTGAATGGGCCTAGCCAGTTGGCCACTGGCCGGTGTTCCTGATATACTTAACTCACTAATAATTCTATAACCTTATTGAAAACCAAAGTTCAAGCTTCGTTAAAGCTAGCTTTTTCTTTTCACACAAATTCAACTCAATCTCCAAGTTTTGTATCTAAACCTAAATAATTCAACTATGTGAGGAGGAGGGCGAAAGGACGGCCCTTCTTGATCTTAATTATTAGTGATAAAGTTGGTTCTACCACACGAAGTTGCCAACTTTTCAGAGTTGGAAATTCAACTTTATTATTTTCCTTCGGAGCTTGTTTCATTTAATTAAAATATAGGTAGGGAGAGTTAGGAGTTCCCGAGAACCGCTCCCAAAGGCCGCCTCGACAACTGGAGGACCAAGTCAATCTCAGAAGGGTTCGAGAACTTCACTTTTTGGATAATTGCGTGCGTATGATATTTAAAGTTTTACTTAATACACACACTTTGTTACATTTAATCTATTGCCCCTTAAATAATGTAAATTGCTCGGGTTTTCAAAAAAGAACGGGCCTTTGAAGTAGTTAAGTACCTATCCCAAATTGTGGATCAGATTCTACATCGATTTCAGTAAAAAATTGTTTGCTTATATCTATACCTAGATTAATAATTATTATCACTGTAGACTCTAATTAGGGACATAGGGCTCTCAGCATACTCAGATAGATTAATAATGATCTGAAAATTTCTTACATCCTCTTCAAAGTATTTACGCGTTAAGAAAATCTATACAATAAAAAAATCATAATTGTAAATAGATCAAATACGTGCCTTATATATTTTGTTACACTCTTGCCATAATTTTGTAGTTCTTTTCTTAATAAAAAAAGGGTCTGCTTATTTCTAAAGAGTCAGCATAATTCTAAAGAATCATACTCGTATTTACGTAACGCACGCTTTACTATTTCACTGGTCATGCAATCACGATTTTCGAGAGAGAGCTATGGAGGTTTCTTTTCTAAATTTCAGCACTAAATCTAAGATAATATATATTTCAGTGCATCTCACACTATGCCATAGTAATACCTCGAAGTATTGGCGGCGGTTCTTTCTAAATAGCCTGGCTATTTGGATGATATAATCACACATACAAACATAACCCATTCTATGTAGCATTGAACTGTCTGTGTTGTATGCGTAGGTGTGTGTATGTGTGTGTGAGTGTGTGTACTGACCTCAAATGCTAATTACCCTGAACGCAATCATGTAACAATCAGAGGTGATGTGGTGCCAGATTCACCGATGCTACTGAACTCCTTTATACAAAGAAATAATAATAGAAGTGTTGAGTTTGTTTAACTGAAATTTTCCGTTGCAATAAATGAGCCAAAGTGAAATAAGAATAGCTCCTAAAGCAATGTGTACTAATGTTATAAGTGTTAAAGTAGGTTTGATTATTTGTCCTATTTTCACGCGAAATAAAAGGTACTTTTTTACTGTGGGAAAAATACCCATTTCGCATGGGAAAAACGATTTGCGTGGCGGAGTTAGGTTAGGTTTAAAGATTATTTATTCTCATTAAATAAGAGACTTAAATAACAAAATTGCCGGAGTTGCCGAGCGGAAAGCTAAAAAAATCTAAAAGTCTTTTGAAATCTTCTCAATAATATAGAATGTTTGCTCCGTAGAAGCTGGAGGCTTCGTTTACTATCCAATAGGCGTAGGTAATGATACGACTATTGTATGAAATTTTATCGCAGTTCTATCGACATAAGACTAAATGGAACTACAATTGCGGGCTTTAAACTGGAATCACCTAAACGGTGTTGTTCAAGACAATTATAACTATTTATGTGAAATAAATACCACAAAAGAAAAAAAGAAAGAAAGAAAAAAATACATTGTTTTTCGAACAACCCCATTCCAGTTTAAAGCCCGCAATTTTATAACATGATTTCATATTACAAGTATATAGTGTACACACACAGTACACAAGAATATAAAACAAATCACATGCAAGGGTCAAACGCCGGCCTTTTTGCTAAAGCAGCAATCTCTATCAGGCAACCTATCCCTATCTTACATATCTACAATAGGTCCGCATTAGACCAGCTTGAAAGCGGCACAAAGGAGATGCAAGGAGGAGGATCAATGCATGTTGCGCATAACATCGACTCGCATGCATAATGTATGTAGTGAAGCTAGTCCGTTGCATCTGTGCTTAACTGGACTACACGATACGATACTCCGTTGGGCTGCCAGAGCAGACTAATTGGAATATCTTTTTGTGTTGCCATCTGCGGCAGACTGAAGACTTTTTAGTTTGCAAAGTGCTCGTTATACGGCGAATAAGATTTTGAAGTTGAATCTGAGATGGCTTGTAATTGCTTTAAAATTTCGGATTATTATTTAAAGCAGAGTCAGTAGTACGTTCTGTTTAGAGTTTTAGACTTAAATTGAGATACTGATACACCAATTTATAAAGATTAATTTTAGAATACACTAAATAATGTTAGCGGCCGTCATACTTTAATTAATTGGTTCTGTTAATTATAATGTTGTTTTATAGAACTTTACCCAATTAAAATTGTTATTTTAATTATTTTCCAAAGTTTTGTAACCCATTTATAATAATCCTATATAATAATAAACCAAATAACAAACCTAAACAAACCAACATTTTATTAACAAGAAACATTTTATCTGACAGTGATGGTACTCAGGTTTTATGACGAAAATGCAAATTTTAATGTAATGAACGTCAAAACATCACAATCTTATGTAATTAATTAATGCTTTCATTGTGACGATTCTGTGAGAAAGCATCAAAATGATCGCTAACAGTTTCCAAGAATCATTTCGCTCTTTGACGAACCAACCGAACAACGTTGTCCTTTTTACTCATAAAATTTTGAGTACTGTGTATGAGCGCTTCATGAACATATAAAGACTCAATGGTTTAGTAGTAAAATGTACTCACCTCACATTACGGGTTCGAAACCCGGTAGAGCGCTCGTTGAAATTCATATTACTTTATGAGTCTTTCCCCAGTTAGACAATGCAGACTGATAAATTATTCAAAAATATTGGTCTCGGCTACTAGTTCTACGGATGTAGTCGTTATAAGACACGGCTGTCTTGTGCCATGCGATTCAGTAACTTTGACACCAAGTTTTGTGAGGCAGGTTAACTTCAATACCCGTGGGAATGAGGCGTTTTCTTTTTGTAAAAATTCAGTTTGCGGCATCAAAAGTATTAAATATCCAGGACGAGATTGTCCATGATTGGCCATGCAAAAGTGGCGTTTGTCTGTGGAGAAGAACGTACAGAAGAAAATTCACATCGTGTCGTATTATTCACATTTAAAGATTCTGATTATTTATGGAAAATTCTTCTTTAAAACGGCGTGTGCTGTAACAAATTACATAGCTCCAGCGAAGTTGCGCCCGATCATTACCAGCGAAACAAACTGAAACTCATTTCAATTTGGAGGGAGTCCCACAGGACTCCGATTCTTGGAACTATCGCCGGCAAGTTCTGGAAGAGTTCACTTGTTAATGTGCCCCACTTTCTAGTGTTATGAGCTGGTTTATAATTTCATAATAACGTCAAAAGTTGCTGCACTGCTGCAAGATTTAAATAGGTATATCTTTACACTATATAATTATTATAGTAAAATGCTTTGTACTTAATTGTTACTAATACAGAATATTTGTGATAATATATTGTATAATAGAAAAAGACATCATTTTGTCTACTATCATGTATGTGAACTAAATAAAAAAGCCGGTCAAGTGCGAGTTGAACTTGCCTGGAAAGGATTCCTTACAAACGAAGTTCTTCATTATCAGCCGAATCAACTGGACTGATAGAGTTCAAATTTAGTGCACGTATGAAAATCCGTGACCCATTTGACTGCTAAAGCTGTGTTTACATACAAATGAAATCTATGTACTGAATAAAATATCAAAAATTAAAAATCCATTACCCAACTCACTCCCAATTCAAAACATCTCACAAACATTCAACTCGCAATTGACTAAATTCCCCCGAAGACAGCTACAACAAAGTAAAACTGGTGAAACAGTTTAAGAGGCTCGTGTGACAAATGTTTCTGACTCCAACATCCCCCTTCCCCACTTCCCCACTTCCCCACTCCAAAAGTTCCGTGACGAAGTGCCACGCTTCGAGAAAGTTCCACTCTAAATTATAAGGGCGCTGTACTATGAGGAATAAAAAGTTGCAAAAGTTTGTCGAAGTTAGTGATGTTGAGTGCAGTCGTGTGTTGTGTTTTAGTTTCATGTAGTGAAAACAGATCTGCAGATATGTGAATAAAATATTATTATTTTCTCGGCTGTCGAAAGAGGTTTATTTTTGTTTCGGTTGCATGTGTGTATAAATATTTAGCACGCTCTAGCCTAAATGGATTTTAACATGTGGTAGGTATTATTATTTCGTGATAATGAGAGTAAAATGTAAAGAGTATTTAAAACAGAGGGTTTTAATTAAGAGTAACAGAAATATACACTTTTATTTGTGGAAAGAATGAGAATTTACTTTAAATTAAATAAATTTGAATTCGGAATGAAAATCCACACAACACAAAGTTTTATTTTTCACGCCTCGAGAATATTATTCGATACTTTTGATACTTTTTTATCAAAATTACATTACCGACGCCGCCGTTCGCTCTCACAAAACAAAAGTTATCCACTAGTTCACACAATTCGACCTAAAATATCGTCTTCTTTTTATTTTGCCGCAGTCGGGTGACCACGCCGACAGTTTTACAGTCATATGTACTGTGTTTTATATTTTTAAAGTCCCGAAGCATGCATACTCCATGGAGCATGTACTTGTGAAATTTTCAGCAGTCAATTTGAGGCTGAAACGTACCCTCTTTGTATTTGGGTCAAGTGTTTTGTATGGCTTCTAAAATATACGAGTATATGAATTTTCATGTATATATCCTTTGTGCTCGCGTGTTTTGTTTCAGAATATTTAGTTGCTTTACTAGTGTTGGAAGTTGCAAAATTTCATTTCATTTAAAATTTTGGGGTATATGGTTAAATTTTTTCGTGAAAAGATATTTGGTTAAATGCACAAGTATCAATTTATGGACTTGTACATTCAAGAGCAAGCTAAGCTAAACACTTTAGATATTGCACTGTTCTCATATCCGTTGAATGATGGAGAGATTGCGGTGCGTGTGCCCTCAGCTCATCTTGCACTTGATACAACGAGTAAATAAATAATACAAACACAGAACAAACCAAGGTTAACTTTGAAACGAAATGATCACTTTATATGTCGTTGCTTTTATTTTATTTGAAAAACTCCAGATTTGCCTACTCTTTCAGTTCACTGAGTTCGAATTTCACATTCAACAACACAAACCTAGGCTGTAACAAAAAAACTGCTTTCATTAAAACCTATTTATCTACCGCTGCCTGAACGAAATGCACACCAGATATAATTTTAGCAGGCTGATAATAAATTCAAGCTGGCAACCTCTCTCTGATATGAGCGGAAGTTCATCAAAATTTCAGAAGGCTTGAACGTGAAACGCCTGTAATAGCCATGTAGATTTCACTGGCCAGTGTAACTTTACTGCCCGAAGGATCGCTAAGCATAAATGGCAGAGGGCGGGGAACATTGCGCGTAGAACCTACGGCCGTTGGGGAAGACAGGTACTTGAATGGCGACCGCGTGTATGAAAGCGAAGCGTGGGCAGGCCTCCCACAAGGTGGACCGATAATCTTGTTAGGGGCGTTA
Source organism: Teleiodes luculella (assembly GCA_948473455.1). Taxonomy (NCBI): domain Eukaryota; kingdom Metazoa; phylum Arthropoda; class Insecta; order Lepidoptera; family Gelechiidae; genus Teleiodes; species Teleiodes luculella. Next base: position 363,446 of record OX419605.1, read on the forward strand.
ATCGTTGTAGTGATCCTTGGAGAGGCCATTGTCAAGCAGCTGCAGCAAAAGTCGTTGTGTTACCTGTAATAAATAAATAAATATGTGGGGACATGTCACATACGGGCATCTGACCCGAAACGGCAGAGCCTGTGCTATGGGTGTCACACAGCTGATATAAATACATACATAAATATTCAACATCCAGACACATATTTATTCAATAGATTATTAGATTTTATTTAATATTTGTTATTGTTGTGACTTAGAAGAACTAAAAAAAAACTGATTAACAACCCCAAAAACATATTTAAGAAATTTGAAATTATCATGTTTTTTATTTAGTGTGAATGCCCGTGCCATGATAGTTATGAAAACAACTGGGTTTTCCATGAATGACAATTTTTTAAGGGAGTGTCGAATTTCTTTCGTACTGAGCGGTTATATTTTCAGTATTTGCAAAGCTGCCACCCTGTATTACTCGTACAATTATTAATTTCAGAAAAGTGAATATTTCTACCACGGTATAAAAACTTTTTAAACTTTTCCACTCTAAAGTCATTATTAGCTAATTATGTTCTTGTTTTCGCATTCGGTCAGCGATTGTTCACAAACTTACGGAGCTTAATTAACTTTGGAAGTGATAATACCAGTTTTAGTACTTGGTTTAACTACGATAATTCCTAATATTACGAAATGAGCAAAGTTGCGTTCGGCCTTTTATAAGCTAACAGCGGCTTAAAAGATTTGGACTTAATTTTTACATTTTCTACAAATAAAGATGAGCACAAATGCTTAAGTTATAACTAAGTAACTTAATATCTTTACTTAAATTGAACCAGATTATAGGTAGGTAAATAAAAATAACAGAGGAATATTCGATTTTATATTTTTTTTCTGGAAAAGAGATACACTCTAGGTTTCAAATCAGAAAGGGCGAAAGCATTTAATACCTACTTACGTACCGTACCTATTTCTTGTTTAATTCTAAACGAAACTATTCACAGTATGTGCAATGCAGCACAATAACATTACTTTGACTTTATCACAAATAAACAAAAACGTTCCCAAGCCACCTCCCGAAAAACCCTCACCGACAGTATCAAATAGCTCGCACCTCGCCGGCTAATGACCGTGACGGATGCCCGCGTCTCTATACTAAACGCGCAATGTACAGCGGCCATCAAGATAATGGCGGAATAACGCAGCCCCGAGCAATAGCGGAGTAGCGGCATAATGTCGTCTATATGTTTAGTCCCTCCGTTGTTAGGCTAATGCTTGGGTAGATAAGGAAAGGTAGAAGGTGCTTGGGGATGTGAAAAGTGAAGCAATAAAAAACTACGAAGAGGTAGACGTTATGAAGAATTGCACCCTCTTTTTGCACAGGGTCTTTATGCTGTAAGCAAATAAGTTAAACCCACGTGTTGTATTTTTTATTTTCCCCGATAATTGAAGCAGGTATCATAGTATGTTTTTGCAATTTTAGCAGTAGTAGCAGTTGTAATGTAAAGGCCATAATATCACTAATACATTTTTGGTTTTAAGCTTATCTTAATACAGGTTTAGAATTTCTCTGGAATTAGCTGCAAGCCTATGGAGATCCTTGGGGGAGGCCTTTGTCCAGCAGTAGACATCTTTTGGCCGAGATGATGATGATGATATGCATGATGCATTTTATCAACATAATAATATATTTTTTAAATGTTTCGGATTGAAAGTGTACACTCACTATACCTCACTTTTCAGTTCTAATAATACCAATATCTTTGTCACATTTGACAGGGAACGAAAAACTAATAAGTTTGCATAATATTTGCCCATCATTTTTTCATTCATCAACTAATTTATCTGTTACATAAAACCGCATTTTGACTATCTGACAGTATCCTAGTTTTTATTGACCTCACTTGTTTCTTCCCCAAGCTCCATCTATCCTCCACGTTAGTCTGAGCCGGCACTTGTTAGGCAAATGCCTGCGAATTGACGTGCTTATTTTTCTCTCGTGAGAGCCCTTGTATTATTCAAGGCAGAACTTTACCTAACGTTTGAGGGAATAAGCGATACTCGCATGAAGGTTACCTGAATAAAAAAATAAGGACTGGAATTATTATTTATAGCTTTTCACCCCGCGGGTCCGCCCGTGCATACAGTTTTTCCCTTGGGAATGAGAATTTTTCTCGCTGTTAAAGGTACCTTATTAGGTTATAAAAAATAAATAAGAAAAATACAAATACTCGATTCATAATAATACAAATTTCATTGCTAAAAATGTGGTTTAAATTACTTTAAAACAGTACCTACATACGGTGCTTGTTATGTATTGACTTTCAGTTTGACCTCATTCAGACAAGAACACATTTGAATACTGTATCTGCCTCTTCAACCCGTGGATAACCCTAGCCATTCTTTAAAATTATTTTCCCATAAAATCACAGGGTTTTCCCGGTGCGGGTGTAGAAAACTTTTTTCCCCTTATAAACATCATCTCTATACAAAAACCTATATTGATCTTTGCAGGATAGCCTAGAAGAAGTCACTTTAAACAGTAGGGCCGCATTTTTCATTAATTTTTACCTCTGTTTTTTAAGTATTTTTGGAAGCCTGGCTGAAAAATAAATGATCTCGCCATGTTTAGTAATTGACATGAAATTATAAATTTATAAAGGAAGTTATTGTTATAAACATTTGAAAAAAACATATGGTGCCTTAAATATTTTTATTTTTTATTATTGGTCAGGCTTTTTTTTTTATTATATAGATTTAGTTTATCATCATCAAATGACTTTAATTCGGATATATTAATCGCTTCTACTAGAAAAGTTATAGCGTTTAGCCTAAAACTAATATGACCTATAAGAGTAGATAGAGACTACCTTATCCTACTAAAACCTAAAATAATTGAATCATTTACTCAGTAAATAACTACCCTTTACCATACGATATTCCGTCGCCACTCCAACCAAAGGTTAAAGTAAGGGTCAAATAATAGCGAATAACACTCTACAAAACGCCATTTTCGGGCCCGAGGGTTTTCAAATAGCTTTTGACGTTGAACTAGTTCAAATTTATGGCGACTCTACCCCGGTCTCTTGTGTTTCAATAATCTGTGCGTCAGGGGTGCTCAAGTGCTCAGCTTTAGGTAACTGTATTAAATCAGAATACTGTAAAAGACTTAGAAATATTATGTTATTTTACAAGAGAGTGCATGCTATCATTAAAAATATTAAAATGACTTTTTCCCCATCTTATTAATTTTATTACAGTAAGATATAGAAAAGACGGCGTTCGTAACCAAACTTTTTGCGTTTTGCAAGCGGATTGAAAAATAGCAGTTGTTGATAGTTATACACGGGCACAATAAATTCTGTTTTTTGTAATGGAAAGTCAAGTTAGTTAAAAAAGATAATGGCAAGTAAGTGGTTTTTCTTTCTGTATTTGACGAGCATTTCACTTTTTTATATTTATAAAAGAAACTTTATTTGTATATGTATATTTCCTTCACCTCGTTCATAGTGAAAGCACAGTGTAAGAATCTGTATTTTAAAAATAATGGTCTCCTACGGAGTTTTGATAGTGGACACCCAATAGGGGCATAATATAACGGGTTAGTAAATCAACCGCGGGCCTCGGCCTTAGGACACTTGCTACATAATTAGTTTTGGAGGGTAGTGTAACATAGTTTGCGACCATTATTGTAATCGAATTGACTTTATTAACATCTTAATTATCGTCGACCGCGCGCGTAGCGAGTGTAGCCAGAATTATAATTTACCACGTTAATGGTATGGTCTACTCGCAAAACCTAATTTATTTGGACACTAGCGACCCGCCCCGGCTCCGCACGGGAAAATGGTTATTGTGGGTTATCCTTCAGTATATTATGCATGTATTATACATATAAACCTTCCTCTTGAATCACTCTATCTATTAAAAAAAACCGCATCAAAATCCGTTGCGTAGTTTTAAAGATTTAAGCGTACAAAGGGACATAGGGACATAGGGACGGAGAAAGCGACTTTATTTTATACTATGTAGTGATTATGAACCCTATCGTGGATTAAGTAATTTAATAGCTTATTTAAATACGGTCATTCGAGTCGTGAAGCGTGAATGTGATCATAAAATTAAGAACTTTATGATAAACATATAGAGTTAGTACCGTATTAAAAGTAATGTTTTCTGAAAATTCATATAATGTCTGGTTTTATATTTAAAAAACGTTCTACCTTGAATATTCCCGCTTTCATTTTCGATCGAACCGAAATATTAAAATGATTCGATATAATCCTTCCATTGTTTCGTATTGGTATTGACTCTTCAATACGGTTACATAACCATACATTAAAACCTACTTTAAGCTATTTCACACACAAACATCTACAAAAAAGTAGGCATTATAATGAAAATAATGTTATTTACTATATTACATAGAGCGCAAACATAGACACAATTTTACTCAAACAGGAAATTAATAAAAAACAGAGCAAAGTTTCGGCGACGCGTCAAAAACAACAAAATGGCCGACCGAAGCCGTCTGTCATGTCCAAATGGCTGCAAATACAGCTATCAGTGGAGACAATCGGAACTTAACGAAATAGCGAGTTCCCTAGTTTCGCTCCCCGATAAAGACACGCGCTGAATCAGCACTTACAAACTGCCTTATTCTGAACAATCACTCAGATTTAGATGTTTTCTCGTTTTCTTGTTGCACAAAAACAACTTCATTATAATTAATGTCACCTTTCTTAACCTCTGATAACAAAGAAGTCTGACACGTGTCCTAAACGGTTTTATAGAGTTTAGTGTTTTATAAAAGTATGAACCAATTTAGATGAAATGTTATTAGTAATTTTGATTAAAAATATCATTAAGGTAAGGATAGAAAATCTATAGCTTTGCAAATTAGAGTTGAAACTAAAGTCTCTTTTTTAAAATTATAAAACATGTTTTTGAACTTTTAAAGTACATTAATTATATTATACCGTGTTCCTGAATAATTAAGTTCCATTAACTTTTCAGAGGAATTCTGTAGCTTCTATTAAACATTTAACATTATGGAAGTTATAATATAAGCTGCCATAGAAACATCCAGAAAAAAAAAACAGACACGTCACGATATCTCATCTGCCATCCAATTAGAACCCTTAAAGACATCACATTAAAGTTATCTCTAACAACAACAAAACAGCAGTTTATAGGAAATGGCTTTCCACATCAAAAGTGTCAAACTGTCCTTGGGGATTAAGCAGCAGACACGTTCAATCGAATGGATCAGTGAATTCGGATGGAATTTGAATCGAAGTGTCGTTGCGCTGTGATTGATCGACTTTGTCCAAGTACCCTCGGTTTTCGTAAAGTACCCCCCGTTTCCGTGATTACTTACCGCCGAACCGAGCTGTATCGATATGACCGTCCTCGCTCAAATTTAAGCGTCTGTGGATTTCAGTCCCGTAGCCTAGTAGGTAGTACGCCTGCCTTCGAAGCATAGAGTCGTGGGTTCGAATCGTGTGTTATGCACTTGTTTTTGCCTTGTGTCTGGATGTTGTATGTTTATATATTATGTATGTATATCAGCTGTCTGACGTTCATAGGTCTATTATTAACCGTCGGTGATTTAATTGTTTTGTGGATGTTTTTATTTTCAATAACCGCTTATGTAATCACTCAAATAAAATTAACGAGCTCTAAACTCGTCAGTACAAAGGAAGAAACTGAATATACGTGTTATCATAACAACGTAATTAATTTCTAAACGCGATTAAATTTGTACTGTATTTCTGTTTCCGATTTATATAAAAAAGAGGAAACAAAAAATGCGATTCCGTGGAGTTTCTTCGGCGGGTTCTTCTCCACAGCAGAGCACACATTGCGCGAACCTGACAGTTATGTGAACAACTGATATCGCATCGCCTCTTTTAGATTGTTTGATCTCTTTTTCATTGCTTAGACTTGTACATTGTTTGAGACGAGAGCCGGTCTCGGTTTGAGCAAAGCTTTTTAGCTTTAATATGACAATGTAGGTACTTACTTATTTCAAGCCTAAAATAACTTGACTTATAGAGACATAACGTATCAAGATTGTTACTATTAACTGCTTCAAAAGCGTGAGGCAGTTTTCAAATTCACTCCAGCATATATGATAACCTATTGCTTATTTGACTATAAATAAAGCGCCCCAACTTTTTGAAGTTTATATCTAGACAAAAATATTACATTTTTAAATCATAATTCGTGCGTAATTAAAAAATCTTCAATATTAATTTGTTTTTATTATACATTTTACAGTTTATTTGATTGATAAAAGCGTGTCTGTTAGTTTTCAAACCAATATTTTGTCTCAATAAAAGCACGGTTTAGGATCTAACCACAAAAAGTCTAACACACATTAAACACTATATAGCTACGCTACTAAAAGACAATCTTGTCTCAAAATCTCATAGAAGATTTATTAGTGTTTACCTTTTTTTGTTGACACGGACTATTTCTTCTATTTAACCTGTGAACAGAATCGCCCAGAATTTCGTGTTGACTCTAAATGAATTAGGCCCCCGGAGAGGAAAGGCGCAAATGATAATTGAGAGGTGGCGGTAACTGCGGACTTGACGCTATTACTACTCGGGACGACGGGAATAAGACTTGGCGCACGTTTTAAGAAACAATGGAAAAGGTTGCGGCAGTGTTGCTAGATTAAAGAAGATTAAAAAAATATTAGAACAGATTTTTGTGATGAAGATACAGACAGAGATGACAACAAGAAGCGTACATTAGAGTGAGAGCACGCGCACCGTTCCGCTTCCTTTATGTCAAGCGTAAGCAGATGTTCTATGGACGGTGAAATTAATAACATTTTAATTTTTGGATTTGTTCCTCGAGTCATGTTTGCAACTTATCACTGCACATTTCACACTATTATTCTATTAAATTACTTATTTTTACCGGGAGAAACAATCAGCTCCGATAACCATTTGCTACCAAACGAACGCGCTGAAGATATTCGGACTGTTCATACCCGTGCTTACGATTCATACTCGATAAGGCGCGCTCTATGCCTCCCACATTTTTATTTATTTATACACGCCTCAGAGTTATTGTGATTTCGATTTTTGTAATTTTTTTTTTTTTTTGTTAGTTGGTCTCTTAATTAGTTTTCACTATAATTTTAGAATATTCTTGTACCTACTCAAATGTTTATTGTTGGAATAAACAACAACGAATGGTCCAGCTTTTGTACACAGACACTTCACAATACATTAATTTTCTTACTAACACCTATCTACAACATGTATCTTTATTATACCCAAAAAATATGGAGCCTAAAAATATTAAGTTATTCGTGTTCTTGCTATTTTGTTTGAAGACATTTACTTTTTTCTTAGAATTCAAAACTTTGGCGCCGCATTTACTGTTCACGAAATTATCAATACACATCTTTATGAGGTTTGTTTACTAAAAAAGTAAGTTGACTAAGTTCAAAAGGAATGTTTTATTGTTCCAGCAACAAACAACAATAAGTTGTGATTTTTATAATTCGAATATAATATCTAGTTTGGCAAATATACCAGAACCAGGTAAATAACTATTACAGTCTTGCAATCCTGGTATCCCTCTTGGCAACAGTTGTTAAGCAACGTTTTACGTTATTAAAACATTTCGCTATCACTCAACATTTTGAAACTTAACATTTTAATCTTTGATACGTAGCTGGCATGCAATATTATGCGCTTGTTTCTTTTTTATGCAGCATCAAGCATGCATCATTTTTGCAAAAATTATTAGAATTTTCCTTACAGAGGAGATACTGTAGTAGCCTTAATAATATTATCGATTCAAAAAGGCAGTAAAGTATAAACATTTCACAGTTTTACTGTAAACGCTGCGCATAAAACGTTACTCCCGTTCTTTGCTGTAAAAGTTATCGGCAGGTGACGCCGCAGTATACGAGTAGGTACTTGAAACGGACGGTCAAGTGTGAGACAGACTCGAAATATTGAGGTTATATTGTCATTTTGACAAATCCTACTAATATTCATAATAAAAATAATAATTAATTAAAGATGTAAAAGATGTTTGTGAACTCTGGGTCGCTGAGCCACTCTAATAAGTAAGTAAAGATGTTTGTGAGGATGGATGTATGGATGTATATGTGTTTATTACACTTTCACGCAAAAACTACTGTATGGATTTTAATGACTATACTTCAGAATATTACATAGGCTATAAATTATAAAGATATTGTGTATATTGTCCAAAATATATCAGGATACTACATTCACTTTAAAAAGTTTGTGATTATTTTGACGTGGTTATGTCCCTTTAGGCGAGCTTGGTCAATTTCTCAGATAGTCAATTTAGAGGCACGTCATATTCTTTGTACGTCATTGGTTTCTCGCTGGACTAGCTAGAAGAGTAGAGTCCAGTAAGATTTTTTTTTACCGTGAGCGGATCTACATAGGTAATATAAAGGCTCAGCTCAACATATTGTAATTTGACTAAAAATTCATAAAGTTCGGACGTTTCACTGCAAATATTACAGATCGTCCGTCGCTATCAAACTTTTAGGTGAACACAGAGCGCGCTATAGCCTGGACTGAAATGTTTCATAAATTTTAAGTTATGAGCGTTTAGACTTTTACAACATGTTTCAATATAACTTTATTTATTTGAATAGTTTACTTTTAAAATTGTTAGTAGAGAGTGTGTGAGAGAGTGAGTGAAGTGGTGAACTAAAACATGAAAAAATAATTGTAAATGACATGCAACATCTAATGAGGTATCAAATGTGAACCTTTAAATTATAAGAACTAATTAATAATGATGTACCGTTTGAATGCTAATAATTGAATTATAAACATAAAGCAGTTAGTTAAGTTAGTTAAGGAGCACTTAGTTAAGTCAGTTACATCATATTGGGTGAGGGCTGAAAATCAGTGTTGCCTCCTGGGCAAGTATATCGCTGAGCCTTGACCCTTCTGCATTGCAGCGCACACATGTCGACACGCCCTACGTAAAAGTGTGCAAGTGGCACATGTATACTTATACGATTTTATTATATTTAGCTTCAGCGTACCCAAATCTATTAGAAAAAAAATTGAAAAAAATTCTAGCTTCATCAGAAGACATTTTTTTTTTAATCGTATAAGTGTTCATCTTTCGAAATACGACAAAACCGCCTTGTATAACTATGGATGTGCCTCTTCCAAACTTATACGCGTACTTTTCGCCTCCTTATTTTTAAAATTTCCGTTCATAACTGTGTATATGTTATTACTTACACACTAATACTTTGGATGTTTTTATAAGTTACATACTTATGCCAGGACATTTATGTGAATTTAATACAAAATAATTAAAATAAAATAGAATAGAATATGCTTTTTTCACAAAAAAAAATAGTGAAACAATAAAATCTACTACTACTACAATAACTTTCCCTTTAAAATGATCGCCACCTTGCTCAGTTCTCGGCTATCCATGGGGCGGTTGCAACAGGAAGGTCAGTGATGGTCGTAGCTTGGTCACACCAACGACTGGGAGATCGGCCGCGAAATCTCTTTCCCTCCACTTTACCCCTACAACCAACTAGTCTGAATTATCCGAATGTCAAAGTTCAGACTAGTTGATTTTGATCTTAATTGAGACCTTCCCGTCTCGCTATAAACGCGTCAGGTGATTTTTCCATCTGAATCCGCTAATGATCTTTTGCATACATCCCTGGTCAGCTAGCAGCAGCGATCCAAGGTAAATAAACTCGTTTATCACTTCTATATACAAAAGTTCTCCGGAAAGTTGTCCTCGAGAGATGGCCGGTTCTATCGATTTATCATTACTTCCATCTTTCTTCGACTTTGTCTAGCTTTCATTGTTCATTTTATATGGCCCATATTCTTGCTTTGAATTATCTTGTGATTATTTTGTCTAAATAATGATTCTTGGTTTAATATTTTTGCGCGTGATCTTCGATGTCCTGACAGATAGAGTCTAGTTAGTCGTTACAGTCCCTTCCCTCCCTTGCTGTATGGGTCCTTTTTGTATACTGTGTCTCCGGAGTCAACACCACCTAGTCTAGAGTCTTTAATGGATGGCACACCATGTTTCTTGTGTTATCCATGCTTTGTTAGGGGCATTTAGTATTGGGCATTCCTTACGCAACGAGAGAATCACATTTTTCAATCTATTCCAAATGGTGTCAATATTATCATGGTCGTCTATAGTAATATCTGCTGCTTTTAATACTTTTGGTTCATTGTTGCCATCTCTTCTATCGGGTTTCTCTACAAATCTATGCCACCTTTTAAACTTCAAGCTCTTCGGTAGTAGCAGTGATCTGCTATCAAAAGCTCACTACTTCATTATCACTTCTACAGTTAGCGCCTGTGTAGGTCTTAGTGCTACTTATACAGGATATACATATTTTGGCTATTGTAATGTAGTTTATTCGATTGGACGGTTTGTCACCCACGTCTCAGTAGTGGTCTTCTTATTTCTAAAACTTGTACGTAGAGTTCTAGGTATGATGTATCTCTTTTTTTCGTAAAGTCTCAATTTCAGCACCTAGTCATATCATCAAATTACTATGGCCAATAAATACCAAAATTAAAAAAAAAAAATTTTTTTTCAACACTATGTAATAAAAACCGATACTAAGATACATTATTTATATTTTAACAAATATTGTTTTCACACATTTTCTTTAACCTACCTATACTTTATTTATTTCTAAGTAGGTACATTTTATACGAAATTCCGTAATATTTACTAATAATTTCGAATTAAATGTGTTTTTCAATGTATAAATGTATTATATTATACATACACTATATCTCTCAAACACAATTTCCAGCCAATAAACTTTGTTCACAATTCAATCCCGACACAAAACTGTGCATCTTCAACAATGATCTTTAATTGTTAAATATTATTCCATTGCATAAATATATATCTTACTCTTACTTCAAACTTTTCATGAAACATCCGAAGAATAAGTATGTATGTGGCACTTGCATTAAATTTTTATATAAAACTCCGAATGTAAGTGTATTTTCTCTTAAAATATAAATAAATTTAAGAATCTTTTACCATAATTTTAAACTGGAAGTCCATCAAGGTTGACGTACAAAGTTTCAAGACTATAACTTATGAAACCACAATTTTATGACACTTTGAATTTCATAAAAACTTTAAAGTGCTCTCCTGTAAAATTAGCGTTTTTCACATACACACTTTTACGTAGGGCGTGTCGATGTGCATGTCTGTTCATATGTTCGTTATATGTAATTTCTTTGCTTGTTTTCGTTTTTTTATTTTGTGACATGTCCATGTGTGTTTTGTGTAATGCAATAAACGTTTTACTTACTTACTTACTTACTATATTCTTTAGTGGCGAGTTCAACAATTTGGCTGTCTTCCGTAGAGAAGAATTCGCCGGAAGAAACTCCACAAGCGTTGCATCTTTTAAAATATTTTTACAAAATTATCCCTCCGACGACGTTTCTATTTTTCGAAGTCACATTCAATGTCTCTGGTATGGTAAATTAAAATTACTACAACAGTAAATTGAACAATACATAAGCGTAGTCGATTATTAAGGTCTATTCACCTTAAGCTCAAGATATACTATTAACCCTTTAACTGTGTTTGTGTTTCTGTGCATTGCAAAAAATAAACAAACGTACGATAGAGTTCTGCATGTTTAGGAACAAAAACGGGAACATAGTCTTTTCTATCTAGATACACGGAACCCTAAAAAGCGGAATCAACTCGATAACCATTCCCCGAAGCATACAAGCTTCCTTTCTCGCAGTCGGGGCAATTAGGGAGAAGGGTTAATTCGGTATAAAGGCCTCTCGATGGGATCTTTATTGGCCAATTACCCGTTTGCAAGTTGGCTATTGTTCTGCTGTTGTAAACACGGCTCGCGGTGAAACAGCAGGGGATTATGGCGTCCATGATTGGTTGTTCGGGGGTAATTATGGAACAAGTTTTGAGGGCACGAACTTGGGGTTTGGAGTTGAAGCCCTGTTGTTAGTCGGCGGTTTCGTTGCTGTAGTCGATTTGCCTTTTATGTGGCCGTTTAAAACTATTATTGTTTTTTGTAAAGCTAAATATATTGAAAATATACTTAAATAAGCTAACCTCACAAAAGCGCTTGTAGACTTGGTACAACATTTCCTATTAGGACCTCCGCGTGCTAGGCAACTACGGTCGCCTGGCTGGCGGTAACCAATCCAACATGTCAGTGACGTCACCCAGGGCCCTGTTTAATACTCGTAACATTATGTAAAGAAACTTTGTTAAACACAAAAAATGGTTCTGACAACTAGTAGTGTAAGTAGTGACAGTAGTGATGACGAATATATAAGTGAACGGCAACGGCGAGTTTTTCGTAAAAGGATTAACTTTTCTTTTGATGTAACAGATGTTTCTTTTTTTTAAGTATATGATTTAATCTCGACGAAAAGATTACAAATTGTCGAAGATTGGTTGCCGTAACTGGCAACGCAAAAATTCTGGCTGTCGCCTGGCTTAGGTTTGCTGGCTGCTCAACTTTATACTCAACCATTGAGTTTCTTCGCAGGAATCTTATACTTCTGTATCGCAGATGTGTAGGTTTCCTCACAATATTTACTTCACCTAAGAGCTTTGAATAAACGTCGGAAAATTTAAAATGCATGTACGTGCCGATGCATGAACCCGCACCTACCGAAATTGAGACAACGGCTCTAGCCACTAGCCACTGACGACGCTATGTGTAACTAAGTATTTATCATGATTACAAAACTGTACAAAGGCTTCACCTAAAGATCTCCGGAACAACTGTCGGTTCTGGCCCGCATGCTGCAAATCCCTCCCAGATCTTTCTACCTTTTAAAAGGCCTAACCAGTTTGTATCTTGTTAAAACGGCTACACTCTATCAAAATTCTCTTTAATATTCAAATATTTCTCTCAAACTAATTGCGTAAAGAAACCCCAAGTCTCAAAGGGGTCGTGCTCTATCTGAGCCACTTTGCTATCCATTATTAAAATTGGGTCGTTTTCTAAACAATATTCTTTAAGCTGCTCGTTGAGTTACGCTGCTAGGGCTTCCAAGATAAGACGGTTTATTTTAAAATCCCAGGAATATCGGAACATTTTAACGCAAATACAAGTATTTCACTTGTGGTTTAGCATAGATTCGTTTCAACATTCATTCATACCGTTCTAGTTTTGAAAACCTTTTTTGTCTAGTATCAACTGCAATTAAAAAAGAAATTCGTTAAATTTTTGTCGATTTTATACAAAGAGTACAAAAAAATATCACAATTTAGAAAAAAATTATAAAGATGGTGCAATATCCACCAGGCAACCCTTTGTGTTCAAGATTTACAATCTCTTTGATGTCTCAACATATCTATTCGCTCTACAAATTATCTTCAGTTCTCACTTAGTTGCGATATCTCGGGATGGTCATGTGTGCTTTTATATTTGATTTGTTTTCGTCCCGCAATTGCAAGCCCTAGCGATGATAGCGGCGCGATGGCCCGATGCCGTATTGTGTATCCCCCTTGTTTTCTTTTTAGAGGTCCCGAGGTCCCGTGAGGTCTCAAGCGGGATCGGCTCAAAGGGAAGATTAAATTCCTCCCACGGTCGTTTAACAGACGAATTCTTTGCTCTCACGTTGATTAAAAAGTAACGTGGCACGCCTCAAACGGTCACTTTATTTTGAAAGAAACCACGTTATTTTCCTTTTTTATTATGACGCGATAACGTTCAGTCGTTCATAAAATATTTTAAGCCTAATAGAGACCACTAAATACAGCAATGGGCAGAATAATTGGTTGGTACTCTTCTAAAGAAACGAACATAAAATATGTCGATCTATCTAGCACACTTAGCTAGGTATGATACTGTTTGTGACAATTGCAGACTAGTTACTTGGGATCAAACAATATTATTATTGTCTGCGTTATTTTATATGATTTACCGACACCCGATAAAAAATAGGTGTAGCAATTCTATAAACGAAAGTAAACCAAGAACCACAGAATTTTTCACTTAATATGACTTTACTATTCAAAACAAGCTTTTTCTACTTTTTTCTTTTTAATAAAGACACATACTACATACAGTACGTACGATACGTAGGTACTTCTAAATAAATTTTGCTAAATCTGACTTAAATACCATTCTGACTTTTATTGAATAAACACATTAGTTCATAATCCCATACCAGTCTACGCCACCGGACGCACGACCAACTAGACGCAGCATTTTCATTAAATTTACGACCATTGTCTGCTGGCCCCGACTTCCGAACTCCTGACAGCTTCCGATTTTTCCACCACATCTAGAAACTGACAATACATCAGAGCCAGTCGCCGTGGCAAACAAACCGACAGCCATTTCTCAAAGCGAGTCTAATTGAATTGTAGGCGGAAGCGATCGAGAAACGTGCAGCCAACGACAGCTTAAATAATATTCTGTTGTGTAAAGAATTTTCTGTACTTCAAGCTTATGTGAACAGCGAAGCGCAGGTTTTTGTGTTTGAGACTGTAATTGATTAATTAAACATTCATGTGACTTGAGTGTTTTGGAAATTTTAGAAGTGTATACTGTTAGTTTATAGTAGAAATTCTAGCAAGTATTAATACCCATTTTCACTGTTTACATTTGCAAGAATGTAACTCTACGAGTAAGCAAAAATTAAATTATACGTAAAATCAAAGCAACTTATTCGATTTTATGAATAAAAGGTTAAAAAGTACAGTCAAGAGCACACTAAGAAGATCATTTTTGACTAAGTACCAAGTTTCACTAAAATAGGTTCAGTAGTTTAAGAGCTTATTCAATGCAAACATGCAATCAAATCTTTCCTGTTTATAATTTTAGTATAGTTAGATGAAACCTTCATTATATTTATGTTAGCAATGGGATTTTAGATAAATCGTAATAAGAACTAAATTATTGAGAGTAAACCAATTTGTATTGTAAGCTAGCAATTTCCGTTTACTTCATAGGGCGCGTCCGGCGTCCGCGCTTCTAGGAACAGATCAGTTTTTAAACGGAACGATAAACGACTGTGAACCAGAGTCAGTGAAAAACAAATCATTTTAAATGCAAGTAAATCTTGACTGACAGTTTCCAAGTGCTTGCATGTTGTATGAGTTACGTTTACTAGTAATGTTTTGTTTATCGTGTGGGTTACGAGGCTAACTCATAAGTCATGGTGTCAGAATTATAGAGCTTCCGACATAGCTCATGTAATTACTGTAATAGCCGGAACCAACGGTTTTACGTGCCTTCCAAAGCACGGAATCATCTTTATTTTCGGACAGTCAAACTGCGGAGGTCTCACAAAGTGTTATTTGTTCAACGAATGCCCTACGGGGATTCGAACCCGGAGCCTCTGTAACTTGGGGCAAGTATTTGACTACTCGACCACAGTGATTGTTAGTAGTTGAGTCACTGAAAGAAAAACACAAATATAAAAATGCCAGTCTTACGAACGTATGCCAGTCTCAAAAAAGTCGCAACTTAATATAGGTATTAAATACGCTGATATTCTGCTGTAGCCTTTATCTTAATCTAGACTTCTACAGGTTTATCTGGGCGGTCACTCCAAACAGAAAACGCGTTTTGACAAGCTACTTTCTTTTGAATAACAACTGAATATCAACTACAAGTCAATGGTGCTAGGTGCTATGTAAAACACCCCTGAACAGAACACCCCTGTTAGAGTCCCGCGGCGCCTGCGGGGTGCGGGGCGTGGGGCGCTATATCGGGCGGGGAACTCATTTTAGCGCGGGGGAGTGAGTGTCCTTTCTGTAGGGATTACTATTTGGTATTCTGTGGTACGGGTTAGGGGTCAGTACTATTATTTTCTTCTGTGCCAAGGTTATAGTAGTTATCTGTTGTCTTGAAAGATGAAGATTACTTTGATATCACCTACGAGTATATTTGCATATAGGGATTGAACCAGCAGTTATTTTTATTTAGATAAGCTCTAGTCTGCAACCCTTCACCAAAAAGCTAGGCTTCCCGCCGACTGCCCGAACTCATAACCAACTAAAGCGAACGGTATGAGTTCATCCAGTTGTTTCTGATTTTGTTGACTCGCGGACTCCAACTTTTTAAATTTAAATGATCTGTGGCAGTGTTTTTGAGGCGGGAATTTATGAGAGCCAGAGTAGGGTTACCATGTTGCCAACCTAGCGTTAAGAGTTTAATGACTTGATAACTTGTAGCGGAGTACATACTACGTTAAAAATATTTTTAATCACTACATAGTATAAAACAAAGTCGCTTTCTCTGTCCCTATGTCCCTCCCTATTTCCCTTTGTACGCTTAAATCTTTAAAACTACGCAACGGATTTTGATGCGGTTTTTTTTAATAGATAGAGGGATTCAAGAGGAAGGTTTATATCTATAATACATGCATAATATACTTAAGAATAACCCACAATAACCATTTTCCCGTGCGGAGCCGGGGCGGGTCGCTAGTTGAATTATAAACGTCTCCTGGTGTGTATTATAGTTTATAAGAATTAGTTTAATATAAAGTACTTACACATCTTTACTCTTTAACTAGCTTTCTGCCCCGCGGCTCCGCCCGCATTAACAGGTTTTCCCGTGGGAAAGAAGTATTTTCACGCGGTAAAAAGTAGCTTATGTGTTATTTTGATGAATAAGCTATATTATTGTAAAGTTTCATTAAAATCCGTCCAGTAGTTCCAGAGATTAGCGTCTACAAACAGACTGATAGACAGACAGCCAGACAGACGGGTTTTTTTTCAAGACTTGTATTTGTGTGTTTAGCTACACTACCTTTATCTCCTACCAACTTTTTTGAAAAACAAAACGATGTACAGACGCGCCGATTTTTCAGTTTTATTATAGTATAGATTTAGAACCGTAAATGGAGTAAAGTTTGTAAAAAATACCCGACAGACCATCGTGTGACATAATAATATTCTTTACTTGGATCAGGTATAATTTTATTCCCCTTTAAAAAGTTGGCAACCCCCATAGCGGGTAACTTTTCGGCCTTGTCGGGACCAGGTTTAAAGGACAAAGGTGTGGGACGGTTGGGACCGAAAGTTTTCCAAATGTCAAAACCAGCTATGTGCAGATAGGTTGGTTGAGGTTGGTTTGCGACTAGAGTTGAAAAGTTAATACAATACAAATATTCTATATTGACATTCATACAAACAAAAAAAACAATATGATACAATAATAAATACAGCTACAAAACTACATTTATTATTTTACAATCTTACTCAAAATTTTGGGGAGATTCGAACTTAGTTCAATATGAACCAAGTGTTCATTGGCCTCACCAAAACCGTCGGTATCAACATCGCTCTGTAATTTACACCGCAAGTTGTCCAACGATGGTATCAGCTATCCGTTAATTATGGAGGGAGAAACTTCGTCCTCGCTGTCGCCAAACTAGGACCTCTATCTCTTGAAAATTGTGTTAAGAAGAATTGTGATATACATTGCGCGTTCAGGTGGCTCAGAAGACTATATTCATACCTACTTATTATAAAGGGTGTAATCAGTAATCAGAGTCAGATATTTTCAAGTTTAGTATGACTAACTCTGTCGTACTTCTTTTTATCAAGCGACTGAAAGGATTATGACGATAATTTCCATAGCGATAGATGAAAAAATCTTTATAAAGAAATATTCAAATGGACACAGATCTAGGTTTTAAAAACTAAGTAAGTACTTATATTTATATACTGTTTTCTTTTCTTTATCGTCTTTTTTCTTGACTTTTCTTTTTAAACCGACATCAAAATATAGGAGGAGGATTTCTCAATTCGACTGTACATATTATGATTTTTTATGTTTGTTCGCGGATAACTTCGTCGTTTATGAACCGATTTCGATGATTCTTTTTTTTATCGACCATGTTTTTTCTTTCTCCGCACTTACAGTATCGGCGTTGCAAATCGGTGTTTATTTTAAAAAACTCTTTATGAGTCAATCTTTTAACAAATAGTTGATTTCATTGCTCCGTAATAATTCTTGGTCCCTCTTACTTTTCTCGTTGAGCGTGCAATGTATATTGAATGGTGTCTATCATCCGACACAGTAACGTAGCTTCATAAGGGCCTTGACGTGCAACTTATAATTCAATCTGTATCCCATCCAACGCTCTCAGAGATGATGGAGATGATCACATTTGACAGTTTTTGATGATATTTATGAGTTTATGATTGATAAGGATCGGGTACAATGTCAGGGTTATTGGTTCATAGTGTACAGATGAAAACTCGTTTTTTTTTTGTCATCAGAAGTGTATGTCTTTCTGTTTCATTCTATCTATAGAACTGCTATTTTTGTTTAAATTGTTACGAAATGTAGGTAGGTATCGTTTACAGCCCACATACGTCCCCATCGAAGGGCTCAAGCCTACCTCAAATGCGATGCTTTACAACCTCATTTTCCATTTCTTTCTGGTCTAAATTCAATCATTCAATTTTGGAATTCGTTCGTCATTCATACGTCATCTTCGTCCATTTTTTATTCCACTGATTCCACTGAGCATATTATCACAACATTTTAAGAGACCGGACTTTATTTTATTCATTCATGTATCTTTTGATATCCGGCCTTGACGGCCGTATTTCTTAAAATGTGTGTTATTTTGTAACGTCTATGTTGCTTATACCGCCGAATTTATACCTGTTTCGTTTTCCGTGTAAATAAATGTAAATAAGCCAGTGCCAGTCAGTTCCTTGTGTATTTATTTACTACTAGTGCTTATGGAAACCTTCATCTACAGCCGTGGGTCGCGGGCGCGACAAGGTGAGCTTGCAACGCTCTCCCATTTCGGGCTGGTCAACTTCACACACATCCTTTGAATTTATTCACAGGCTTTTGCAGGTTTCCTCGCGATGTTTTCCTTCAGAGTAAGAGCGTTTAGTAAAATTTTTTAACATTAAATGTATGTTTTCGATTTTAAAATTCATATTTAACGACGTTCCCTAAATGTATTGTTCAAATTTAAACTCTAACCTTTATAAGCCCAGTGCTTAAACTCGAATGGATACTAATACTAGTGTTTACCAAATCACACCCAAATTTCACTCAAATTAATTCGTGGAAATTTACAACCAAAGTATCCTAAACAAACGTTAATTGATATTGGTTCTGTGAATTCAAATATACAGTACTATACAGGCCGTTTTAAGAAATATACATTTGTGTCGATCATTAGTGAGAAAGAATTTGGAACCAAAGTAGTTCAAAACAAATTGTCGAGCACATAATGTATGTCCAATAGCCTAAATTGCCTGGAAGAGAGTGGTAGGGTTGCATTTATTTAAACTATAAAATGATAAATTTTCCTTCTGTTTTTGTTGTTTGCAATTTGCTCTGTTATTCAGGACGATTAGAGAGCAAATTGGACATTTTATCTCTTAGCCTTATTAAGTACTAGATACATTAGTAAAGCATAGTGGATGAACTCTGACGGATGGACTACTTAAAAACCTATTAGATACTCAACATTTCTGTTCCACTTAAAAGCCATCATCTTCAATATCTCTTATTCCACATAAAAACCCTGACTCATCTTCAACATCTGCTTGTTCCAGGAGGAGTGTGGTCCTTACGGAATCTCTCCATCTCCGTCCCTCGGGCGGTTCTCTCCGGGGAAGGTCAGGCAGCCGTGCTGCGATGCTCCTACGACCTGGAAGGAGCCCAGCTGTATTCCATCAGGTGGTACCGAGCTGAGACCGAGTTCTACCGGTTTGTGCCCCGAGAAATGCCGCCGACTATGGTGTTCCCTCTGCCTGGTGCTTCGGTTGATGTAAGTGTTTTAAATCCTAGAATGGAATAGAATAGAATATACTTTATTGCACACTAGAAACAATAGCATCAGTAAATTCACAAAAAAAGAACGAAAGTGTACATGTAGGCGGCCTTATTGCTGAGTAGCAATTTCTACCAGGCAACCTTAGGTGAGGAGATAGAAAAGTGAGTCGGGTCTGTGCAAACAATAAAAACTACTTATGAGAAATGAAAGATATTGTAATTACCTACTTAATATTATAAACGCGAAAGTTTGTGAGGATGGATGGATGTTTGTTACTCTTTCACGCAAAAACTACTGAATTGATTTTAATAAACCTTTACAATAAAATAGCATAATATACACCAAAATAACACATAGGCTACTTTTTACTGCGGGAAAATACCTCAATCTCGCGGAAAAACTGTTGCTTGCTTATTGTGTGGGTTTCGAGTTTAACCTACCTCCGGTTGAACTCCTGGTGTCGGCAAAACTGTTAATGTGGGCGGAGCCGCGGGGTGTAGGGCTAGTAAAATATAAATCACGAAATTATCTTGCAAAACAAAAGAAATAAATTACTTTCTTTTCTTTCAAGAAACTTTTTTTTTTCTTTCAAGAACACAGCAATTTTTTCTTGCTTCGGAAGGCTGGTAAAGCCAGTGATTCCGGCTAAATAAATGATTTAGTTTAGGTACTGGTCTAATTAAACTAAATAACTATTTTAGTTTAATGCTAGACCTGCTGTCTTAGTTGCAATAGGGATTGTGGCAACGATCCCCAACTACTAAGTCAATTACGAGCCAAATGTCTCTCGTGATTTAGGGTTAGGTTAGGTTAGGTTAGGTGTTGGTTATGCATGTGAACCGTACTGTTTAAACACAAAATTTTAATATTTATGTTTCTATTTTAAACTCCAGTATACTCGAAATTCTTTCGCTATAATGATTGAAGATTAACAAACCGAGAAATTCATTTTCCAAAAGTAAACAAACAAGATGGCCGCCGTTATCGGATCATTGAGTAATCTCTTTATCTGAGTCGTGTCGAGTCAAAGCCATAACATTTCAAAGCAAACACGGAAGGAAAAACATCATTATTGGCTTAACGTTTCCGTAAAAAGCTGCCCTCTTTGTACACATCAACCGGCGCTTATCCTGAACTTTGAATATTATGTTTCTATTTATACTCTAAGGTCTGTCCTTTTCAAACTTATAAGAAAAAAACTATATGATCATAATTTGCTTTAGAGCTATCTAACATTGATTTTCAAATTTAAGCGCATTTGTTTTAGAAATAACTACAACACATCATATTTATTTTCTTAAGTTTTAGAACAGCTGTAATCCACGAGTAATAAAACATTTCAACATCTATTGTGAGTTTCGTAAAAAAAAAATGATTGGTAGAGTTTAAAGTGATTTAAAATAGGTTTCAGCCGAGTGAATTAACGCCATTATGTTAAAATGAGACAACGCAATGCTTTTTTTTGGTTATAAAGTACATTTGCTGTATTTTAGTGAATAATATCTTATAATAATGTAACGTAGTTTTTTACAACGATTATTGGATTCCCTGGGTGTCCCTGGTAAGATTGTTTGACCAAAGCAAATATCTACAAACGGATGTTACTTTGAAGTTACTTTCATATAACGAAAGTTTAATGAATCAAAGTATGCATTTTAAGCATTGCTGTCTTCGTTTTACTGCGATCTTTGTGGTCGATTACATTTTAACTTTTTCAAAAATACAAATACAGATTTTTAAAGCCCTTTTTAAGCTCAAAATTTTCACCTTATAATCTACTAGCTATCCGCCGCGGCTTCGCCCGCGTTAACAGTTATCCCGTGGGAAAGAGGCATTTTCCCGTGGTAAATGGTAGCCTATGTTACTCAAGGTGAAAGTAGCTTTTTAATGTTGAAAGAATGTTTGAAATCGGCACAGTAGTTTCTGAGAAACACACATAAATACAAATAGTATGATGTATGATGATATGATTTTATCATTTTAATGCTAAGTCTCAAAATATAGGTAGGTAACTGTAAACAGGTCAAGGTGTAAAAACAAGGTTGTCTGCCTAAAACGAGTGCCTTCTTAAAAGCCTTGTCAGAGATCATCACTTTCATTAGAATTTCTACGAAGAAATTTTATATTTTCTGGAGCGAAAACTTTTGTCACTCCTTTTGACATTCGCTGTTGAAGTAAAACTAGAACATTAGTAACTTTGGTAACACTGTTCTTTAACAACTTCGCGATAAAGTTTCAGTATGACATTGAGACAAGAAAAATTATGTACCTACTTTATATATAGAGGTTTTTGTGATTTTTTAAATCTTTTGTCCCTAACTTTTATCTCGTGGTTCAATTTTATTTTGTGTTTCTACTCTGTGGTTACCATTGCAATCACGTGCTTGCTTAAGTTATGGAAAATTCTGAAATCACTTTTAATGCGGCCTCTACTGTTATACGATACGACTGATCGTTATAGTAGGAAGATTGTTTAAAAAGGCTTTTGTTCGGAGGCAGACCCTATGCAGCTATATACAGCGTCGGTGGCCAAGTGGGTAGTGCCGTTGACTTCCATTCGAAAGTTCGCGGATGCGAACCTTGAAACGTACCAATGTGTTTTTTATTTTCGAATTCATATGTACGTTTATTCGACGCTCTTACGGTGAAGGAAAACATTATGAGGAAACCTGCACACACTTGCGTAGTAATTCAAGGGTTGTGTATGAAGTAGACCAACCCGCACTGGGCCAGCGTGGTCGACTATGGCCTATTTACCCTGATTTCAGGGTAGGCTAGAGCCCTTCGGTGGGGACAATATGAGCTGTTAATGATGATGATGATGAGACCCTATGCAGGCAGGCAGACTCTATGGACTGAAAAACTTTTAAATACTTCTATATAGGGTTTTTTTTAATCAGTGCACTTATTTTGTGTACACAGTCAGTATCGTTACTAGATCATACGAGACGAAAAAAAATTTAATTTTTTTTCAAATTATGACACCATTTTTAACCCGTTTAGGAAACGAATTTCAAAAAACGCCAGAATACGTGTCCAATTAATTATAACAATGACTGTTTATACGGAGTATCAAGAAAATGGTTACGTATTAAAAAATCAAAACTTCATCGAGCAAATTTTAAAATAACAACGAACAAATGAACAAATTTTGAAATATCAATGGTCATTTGACCAAAAGTTCAACTGACCAAAGTCTGGAATATCAACGTTTAAATTATCTATGACACTAAAGACCAAATCGTTCAAAGGTTTAAAGAATCTTTGGTTCATTTATTAAATTATCAACTGGTTTCACCAGCCAAACCAAAATTACCTTATTACCTACATGTTACCGGCCAAACCCAATTTTGGGTCAAACTAGTTTTGCCTAGGCTAAACTGGGTTTAGGTAAGGTAAGGTTTGTTTAGGTTAATGTGTAACCTAACACGAAGGGTATGGCGAGCGATCTGGGCTCGCTACGCTCGCCCACATCGCTTCTGCCATACCCTTCGAACCTATACTATCCGAAGTAGGGGTGCCCTGAACTCCCGTGCTCGCTTCGCTCGCACCCGCCTGGTGAACTAATTTGGCCTAGGCCCTAGGACATATGTAAACGTTTATAATTATTACAAAATAACTAATTTATTAGACTGTGGAAGGTAAACAAAACACTGAAGAATATCATTCGCGATAATAAAACTAGGAATGATTTGGCACTTTAAATTTTGATCTACCAACTTTTGGTCAGTCGTCCATTTGATGACACATACATTTGGATTATAAAATTTTGCTAAATAAAACATTAGGTCATTTAAATTTTGTTCTTTCATTTGTTGTTCTTTTAAAATTTGCTCGATGAAGTTTTGATTTTCTAATATGCAACCAAGAAAATTGGCGCGTGTTAAATTTCTTCCCATAAAAAATTAGATACCAAATTTTATGCAAAAAATGGCGATACCTACCTATTTCGATTTTTTTGTATGAAACGTGATAAAATAAAAATATACGGGATTTTTTATTTTCTTTAACCTTTTAACCACCAAGCATATTTTCTAAGAACTTGCTCCCACCGCCAGCAATAGAAACAAAATCTATATCAATCAGTTAAAACATAAGTAAATCTTATTTATGAGACGGCGGCGGCGTTGTGAGCTCGATTTGGTAAGTCTTATATTTCAGACCATGGCGGTTAAAAGGTTAATCTGCCTAACTAAAATATGTGCACTG
This sequence comes from Teleiodes luculella, assembly GCA_948473455.1. Classification (NCBI taxonomy): domain Eukaryota; kingdom Metazoa; phylum Arthropoda; class Insecta; order Lepidoptera; family Gelechiidae; genus Teleiodes; species Teleiodes luculella. The sequence goes on from OX419605.1 coordinate 387,439, forward strand.
ATGAAAAAATAAAACTGTATATTTATTTTTGTATTGACAGTTGACCCAGTCGGACCACCAACAAGTGCGGGTGGTGAACCTCAACCGGCGCCTGAGTGGCTTGTACCAGTGCGAAGTGTCCGCCGATGCTCCATTGTTTCACACTGACATCGCCTCGGCGCCTCTTACTGTTGTCGGTGAGTCTTTAACACACACCGACATTTAACATATTTTCATCATCATCATCATCTCAGCCGAAAGACGTCCACTGCTGGACAAAGGCCTCCCTACTAATGAGATCATATTTTCACATGTTATGTCATAATTATCATTATTTTTACCTTTCATGTCATCATTATCATCATCATAGCTCAGAGGAAAGACGTCTACTGCTGAAATAGTGATAAACCATCTAGCCCAATCTTGCACCTCATTAGGTGAGATTTTCTGCAAGGAACATCGGACAAGGATCATAATAGGACTTGAACCCAAGTGTAAAATAACAGGGTTTTCCAAATACAAGCAAGTTTCTATAAATTAAGAATAGAATATCTATCTATCTATTTTTATTTTTATTATTATCTGGAGCTATCAATACTGAAGAATTGCGTGTCAATGAAGTTCACTCCCTGAATGTGGATCCATCATAACAGGAAACGAAGAAATTTTGATAAACGTTTAGACCGAGATTGAATGAGAACAAACTTTTGTAGGAAGAATTATTTTATGACAATTTAAAAAGTTCATTAAGCTAAATTGAGCATTAGTGCAGACAAAACACAAAGCAGATAACCTCATTATAAAACCAATTAAATATGCATGCATACTGATCTACCCTACTTAATAATCTGCTAATTTTAGATCAACCCAAATTCCTAAAACATTAAAGAATGTTTGTTACTGAAACATTTCGCTTTAGAAAACAATTTTCAAATTAACCAACTTCGAAAACCGAAGCCAGTGGTAAAGTCCCGAAAAACTCGTCCGCTGTCGTGTGGTCATTATACGGTGGGAAGTTGGTGAGTCCACGCGAGGGATTATGACAGGAACTTTGTTGGCATTATGAACTTTACTCACTCCCATCCCAACCTACTGACAGTTCTCTATTATGAGCGGCCATTTTGCACCAGAAGTAGAAAGTTTGGGAGTAATGGAGATATAGTTTTATGTGGATTTGGATTGCGTTTTCTTTTGGATGAAACATTTCTTGATCACGTCATGAAGGTTCAGTCTACACAGATAATTTTGAATAGTTTAGTTGTCTGCCAAAAATTTTCTTAATTTCTAATTTTTGAAACCTAATTTGTCAAATGAAAATACATTTCATGTTATAAAATAAAATATTTATTAAATTATATCTGATGAAACTCATACACTAGGCCTATATTAAACGTAAATCTAGAATTATAAATATTTTGCCTTCAATACAGTCTGCCTACTTCTTGATTTCATCAGCAGGATCACTTAGTCTTCTTCATTCACGATTCGCTGTCCAGTTTTGATAGGTCACAATATATTGGTTTTCATCAAAATGCTAAGAAAAGTAAGCTTTTTTAAAACCTGTGTCCATTCTTGTCAGACCCGCCGTTTCGTGCGCCTCGCTTGCACGTGTCGAGAGGGAGCTACGCGCGCGGTGACGTCATCAGAGCCAACTGCACCATTGATGAGGCCTACCCAGCCCCCAATATCACCTGGATACTGGACGATCATAAGGTAAGGTTCAAGTGTCATCATTTCAGCCTGTAGACGTCCACTGCTGGACAAAAGCCTCGCTAAAGATCTCCACAACAGAACGATCGGTCCTGCGCTGCACGAATCCAGCGGTTTACCGCGACCCTCAGGGGATCGTCGGTCCACCGTGTGGGGTGCTACCCACACTACGTCTAACGTAGGTTCAAGTATGAATCCTTTAAAATATGCCTGTTAGAAGTAACGTTAGATTCAAAATGTTAAAAATATAGGTATTTATAAACACATTTAGGCTGTTGCTGTTCTTGTTGTTGTTTTTGCTGTGGCATGTATAACGTACCTAATAAGTGAAAATAAAAGTAGATTAAATTGTATTGCAATATAATTATATAAAAAAGTAAATCTGCTATGCATATTGATCATTCAACTGCTTTTAATTCAAATCCAAAAATAACACCAAGTCTAATTCAAAATAAGTCCATGGTACAATACTAAACATCATCAAGACCCTAGACCTTCACCAAAACATATCTATTTGTGTTACATCATTTTGTCTTAATTCCTCCAGATTGCTGAGTCGGTATCCTGGCAGACGTCCGACCTGGACTTCAAGGAGCGAGGGGCTCTGAGCCGCCTGGAGCTGACGGTCCTGGAAACGGAGCACTACAAGGTGGGGCTGACGTACACCAGCGCACACCTGGCGAGGATCTACGACCACAACCAGATCTACGAGTATGACAGGGAAGCCAATAGCGAGGATCGAGAGGTTTTGAGGTGAGCATCGAATCATCAGGTCCGTTGTGTCACTCAATTGCAAATTTATGTTTAGACGCGTCTAAAAGCATGATTTTTCCATAACGTAATTCATTATTACAAATGTAAAATTTATTTTTAAGATGAAATCGCACTAGAGCGATGAGAGAAATATTCTTTCAAAAAATATATTCTTGCCACTGTTTCTTATCAAATAAAAACGCTTTTTAGCGTTACTAAAGTGAAGCGGAACGGCACGGCGCGTAGTGCGTTTTATTTCATAAGGAACAACAGTGACGATTATGATGGACTGCAGTGCTAGGGATGGTAATCTAACAATTCAGCCTAACTTGTACGTACGGTCTCCTGCAAAGAAAACGGTCCCCCCTATCGTAAGCGGCAGGTAGTCTCCGCTTATGACAGGGGGTCCGTTTTCTTTGCAGGAGACCGTACAAGTTCAAGATATGTTTTTTTTGTGTAGATATACAATGGCGCCGCCTTCCAGCGGTCAGTTCGCGCTAAGCTGCGTGGCCACTATCTTCGACATCTACGCGCGACACAGCGAGCCCGTGTACATCCGAGAAGACGCCCCCCACCCCGCCTCCGTCACCGGGGAGGACTCCGCTGGTACGACTACACACTCACACACACATACCACCCACTCACACTTATACACACCCAAAGAGTATCAAACACCGGCCAGTTTGCGCAGACTTACGTGGCCACCATTTTTGACTTGTTGGAGTTCGGTTTTGGATTCTTCCCGAACTCCGACAAGGCTCTACTCCAACAAGACACTTCTCCGACAAGTTCGGTAGGTTAGGTTAGGTTAGGCCGGTATTTCACTGGCGACGACGACATAAGACAAAAGGGACGCAGTTATGTGCAAGAGTGAGCGCGGTGTATTTGTATCTCATTCTAACGCCAGTGAAATAGGTGCCTTAGGTTAGGTTTTATGTTTTGTCGGAGTAGTGTCTTGTCGGAGTAGAGTCTTGTCGGAGTTCGGTTTTGGATTCATCTTCGACATCATCTTCTTCAGAGCAAGCCCATGTACATCCGAGAAGACGCCGCGCCCCCGTCACACATCATCATTATCATTATTTCAGCCCAAAGACGTCCTGGATTAAGGCTAGCGCATTCAGCGTCGACACGTTATTTTGACGGCCCCGTAGCCTAGTTGGTAGTACGTCTGCTTTTGAAGCACAGGGTCGCGGGTTCGAATCCCGCCCAGGGCAAACATTCGTGTAATAAGCACTTGTGTTTTCCTTGTATCTGGATGTTGTATATTTATGTATGTACCTATGTATATCAGCTATCTGACACCCATAGTACAGGCTCTACCTAGTTTGGGGTCAGCTGGCCGTGTGTGAGATGTCCCACATTATTTATTATTTTTTATTATTATAGATCTTTGGGGGAGGCCTTTGTCCAGCAGTGGACGTCTTTTGGCTGAAATGATGATGATGATTATTATTATTTATTATTATAGAGACTTAAAAACCGTTCGTTTTATTAGCTATAGCTATAATATACATCATTGCCACTATTATGATAATTCTGACGTCCAAAAACCAACAAGCCTAAATGACTTTTTCACATGCCTAAGAAATACATACAAAGACTGACAGTTTGACTTTCTTTGTAGTCGAATATAAAAAAAAGTTTTATTCCCTAATAAATATTGCCTAATAAAAATATCAGAAAAAATAAAAACAATTTTCTATTCCACAGGATCTACCCTGTCAATCAACCTCGCCGCCATGTTGAGCTGCGCAGTAGCAGCGATCTTGACGCGCGCTTCGTTATGATGCCATCTAGCTGCGCGCGCATCCCCAAACTGAATGTTGTGATAGCTACACACTATACTATAGTCAAATACTCGCCTAAGATTATTTCATGTTGCAGAATTAAATTTATGTGAATATGTAAATAAATTCATTAGTTACATTTGTCGTTTGTTTCAATTATTTTGTTTTTTGAAAATCCTATCTCCGTAGCATGACCATAGCGACAAACTATTATCTCTTACCCAGATGTCAAGAAACCCGCCATATTAAGATTAGAGTACGCACGATAAAATTATGTCTGTCACGTGTGAATGGTCATGCTAGAAGGACTGCCCTCGTAACATGAAGCACTGTCACAAAAGTTTATCTCGCATTTAACTGTCAAAAGGCTGTGAGTAAAAGTTAGAATTTCCTCCAATAGGATGAGAGTATACATACGACAAAAGCATAGCTGCGAGAAACCTCATGTTACGCCGGCTAATCAATATTGAGCCGCAAAGAAGAAGAAAATGGATGCAGATCTGAACATTTTAGCCGGTTTCAACGGCTTAACGTGCATTCCGAAACACGATAAAATTTGGTAAGCAGATTTACCGGATGCAAAATTAGAAAAAAGGCCTCTTTATATTCTGGGAAAAATCTTTACACCATGGATCTTAGTGTGAATTTTTTTATACAATGTTACTTATTAATGAAAATTTCAGCTGATATTCTAAGTATTGAAAATACAAATTAATACAGCCTACAAATGTAAATTGGATAACTGTTCACACCAGAATGTAAGAGAAGCGTGAAAGTCTTGAGCGCACCTGTCGCCCCATTCACTTGTATTTTTTTCTGCGTCTCTGGAGCTTAATGCAGTGTTGCCAGAATATATTGAAACAATAAAATAGTAAGAAAAATTTTTATTTTCGGATGATTTTCGTTTCATGTTCATGAGCTTTAAATATCGACTAAGTACAAATTAATATGTTTGTACAAGGACGTTAAAAATTAGTATTATATTACTAGCGGGCAGATTACAATTAAAAAACAATTGAAGCACCCATAATGTGCCGACTGGGGTTGTACAGAAGCCAGCACGTGCGGTTGGACATTCGTAGTATTTCACCCCTACCGCAACGGAATACGGGCGCTCTCAAGGTTAATATGTCCAGCCGCAAGTGCCAGCTACTGTACATACATATCGCGCGCGCGCACACACACACACTCGCACTCTATTGTGCCGATCGCAATACAAAATTTTCGCACACATCGTAAAAGCGACGCCATTGTTATGCTTCAATTTATTTAGTAATGACAATCTGTCCGGCTACTAACATCTTCTAACATCCTTGTGTATGCTCAATAAAGGGTGCAAATAACGGTTTAGCCAATACTGCAGGGACATCCCCAGTCTACAGTTTCTGAACAACTTGCCAAAAGAATGTTTCTCATAAACAATAAAAAAAATACATTTTCATGTAAAATAGTTTTTTCAATGAGACTTTCGTATGGAGAAGTCAAATTAATTTATTATTTCTGAGTTAAGTTTTTTTAGGAAGTTGATCAGATTATTGACTGGTCTTTTCAGTTTTTACTAATAACTTTTGAAAAAACAAAGATTTTATTCGATGAGTACAGAACTTCAGTAACATAATTTTTACCACTTGTTTACTTTTTTTCATTAATTAGATTTTTGTTAACACCAATATTTCTTTTATTTATCGTGTCGATGACAAATTAGTTCATTGTGGCTCAGAACTTACGGCCATAATAGCAATATTATAGAAAGGAACGATTTGATTCTGATTTGAACGTGTTTGTTTGCATTAAATAGGCTCCGAAACTACTAAACCGGTGTTAATAAAATTTTGGTACAAAGATAGAATAGAGCTTGGGAAATCATAAACTTTACCTTCTACCGCGGTAAAATTCCTTATTCCCACGGGAAAACCTGTTAACCCGGGCGGAGCCGCGGGGCGGACAGTTAATTTTAAATAAAGTACTTCTATACAAAATTTAATTTTCCTCTACTTAATTTTTTTTATCGAGTGAAAACAGCTAAGAGCTATCAAATCGCAGTAACTGGCAACATTTCCGTAATGATTATCATTAGTATGCCATCCCTTCTACTTGTTGGCAGTAAATAAAAATTTGCAATCGTTGCCGCCAGATGGCGCGCCATTAAGGAGCGCGTGACGAGAGCGACTTCCTCGATTTATTATATTCTATTGTAATATACGGGTATGTATCATGTACGTCTACGCAATAGAACCTGAAATACTGAAAAATCACAAGTCTATAAAAAATTTAATACAGCTATGCAAAGCAATGTCTGTTTTATCTACGAATTTTATCAATATCTGTTAAGCAGTTTCGGTAAAAGTAAAAGACAACCTGAGTTGTGCCACCGTCCATTAAAATAGGTACAATGAGTCACAGGGTAAAAAAACTTTCAACACACCAGTATGTCTTTTGGAGATTTGGTATTGTTGGATATACAGTCATCATGTCTTTCAATTATAGTTCAGTGTAGTTAGTTCTTATATAGAACACCACCATTTGCATCTCCAAATAAAAAAAAACAATCAGGGCCGTATTTAGCAATTTTTATATCTGTAACCTACAGCTAACTATACGTATAATAAATAATATCGAAGATTATCAATAAAGCACGATAGAGCTGTATAAAAAACTGTAATAACCTTAAATATGTATACTTAGAAGTACTATTATTTATTCGGTGACAGTTAATAAAGTAATTTTAATTTGAATTTTAATACAATTCATAGCTTATATAGCCTACAGCACCCCTAAACCAAACCTTCACCGACTCTTTGGGTTGATATAATTCCAACCCGTATGTCCTCACATCTTCACGTCTCATTTCACACAAAATCTTCGAATACATTGTTGCTTTTAATCCTATCCACACATTCTCTGTTACTCATAACGAGCAATGTAACTGTCGTTTCCATTACGTCATGGTTTAATATCCGTCTGGGTATTGCAATTGTCAGCTGCTTCCTAAACAAGGCGACAGCGTGAGGAGTGGAAATTGAACATTTGGACACATCCTGAGAAGCGACGGGATGAATGAGGCGATGTGATTATGGGGGTGTTATGGAAAAGAGTATGGCTTTCATTACACATATGGGTCGGCTTTTGGGTCGACAAGTCTGTAAGTTTAATGACGTAAGTATGAGAGTGATGTCTCTTTTGGTTCAAGAGGGACAAGTTATTGGTGTTTAGTGTGGTTCAAGTTAGTTCCTACTGAAACATTAGCGTTAAGCTAATGCACTATCAATATTACAGTACAGTTCTATCAATAGTACAGATACTATGCTATAGGTACTCTAACTTGTTCTGTCCTTTGTCGTCCTTAAATTACGTCGCACTAAAGTTTGTCGAACTGGAGTGTTGTCGCACTAACGTTCATCGCACTAGAATTATTCGGCATAGCGTTACGGAGTCAGATCTAGGCAATGTTATTAGTTAAAACTCAAATCAATCGACTTTCCTTAACCGTAAGAGCGTCGAATAAGCTTGTGAAGCCTATGTATATTTTATAATAATCAATAAGCCCGATTTTACTATTCTACGCACCAACTTAAAAATAACCATATTAAGTCCCTTTCACGTCTTTGAGAACGAAAAGGGACAGGTGATTGTCAACTTAAGAGCCATCAAACATCGATTTTACGTGTAGTCCGCACTAGTTTAGCAGGCATGCGAAAACATCCCACTTAAATGAAGCTGTGACAGTGACGCTGCTTATTTTAAATATCATTCATTCGTCTCCCATCCTTTTCGATTCACATAAGCATGAAAGAGACCAACAACTTAAATTTAGAGCTTTTTGCGGCCACGCCGGATTTGAGCCCAATAATGATCGTCGTCATCGTTGTCGAGTCGTTGTTTCGTATAATTCATATTCAAAAATCTAAATATATTGTTACGTGCCGAGGCTTAAATCCACTTGGCCACCGAATAAGTTACATCTAAAAGTGTAATGTTAATACTGATGTAATTATAAGCTGATAGGCGATAGCTACCAGACTATTTATTTCTATTGTCAGTCTTGAAGGCGCCACTATTATCTATTATTCTGTGCTTTATTCTGTTCAGCATAACGATGCATATTTATTCAGGTTTATTGCTTCTCAATACCGACATTGACGGATGGCGCCGGCTAAGTGAGGAATGATACTCGAATGATTTATTTCTGCAAATCTACTGCATTCGAGTTGGGATGATTTACCAGTGGGCTCACTAGTATTCATGTTTGTTTAAGTCTAAAATGTATTTTTAGCGTACACCAAAACAATATTATAATGTTGCCTGGAAGAAATTGCTACTTAGCAATAAGGCCACCTACATGAACACATTGTATACTTTTTCTTTTATTTACTGTACTGTTCTGTGTGCAATAAAGTATATTGTATTGTATAAAGAATATTATATTTGTATTGCATTGAATTGTATTGTATGTACATAAATACAATGGGGTATGATTATTTTTGGTACCAAACAAAATATACTTTATTTGAAAGATTGGCCATTTCGAGTTCGGGGCGAATTTTTATGAGATCAATTACATTATTTTGTCATTATTTATTTTAATTATTTTTATATTTACAATTTACTATTCCGCTTTGAAAGCAACATTTTCCATTGTCATAAAAAAGTCGGATTCTGATACACGCTATAATGTAATCTGTATTTCGATAGTTGATTACAGTTGTTATATTTATTTTTTTAAACCAGTAGGTACAGTTGTTTGACATTCAACATTTCATTTTCGTTCAAAATTGGAGTATCACTACAGCTTCTATAGCTCTTGCATGGAATCCAAACAGGACATAAATTAGTTTAATTAAAAACGCAGATGTAAATAGTAATCTTCTGGTTTTATGAAGCGAAACTTGATTGTGCTAAGAATTAGTATATCACGAATTTAGATTTAGTTTAGAGAAACAAAAAAAAACATAAGTACCCCATTTTCCTACGACACACCTTAAACCGGTCATTATCCCCGAAATTAGTTTGCCCACCTCCACTTTTTATTTTACGGCAAAGCATTAAAACGAAAAAGATACAGCCCAATTTACTGCCCGCCCACCACATCATTGTCCCTAAACCGGGTTAATTTTGTTTTTCATTATTTAAAGCTGTAAAAAAATAACAACAATTTTTTATACGTTGTAAAAAATGTAAGGGCGAGGCTTCTTGTGGGCACTTAACCTAAAAGGGTAAGTGGGGGTGAGAGGGACTGATCCTCTAATGTAATTGGCCAATGCTCGCTGGCCTCGCTATAGTATCTGTCATAAATATTGTGCCAAACTACGCCGGCACCACTACATTGTGGGAATAACACTATGTATGCCGCATCGCGTTGAGTGCTGTACATAATACTGGGTTATTTATTTTCTTGTATTATAATACAAGAAAATAAATTGACACTCGCAGCGAGTATTCGCTCATTGTGACAGGGCTATTCGCTGCTAATTCCATACTAACCGTGTTCATTTTTAGTCGCAGCGAATGCAATCGCAGCGACTATTTGCTGTGTGACAGAGGCTGAAGCCTTGCTGCTCTGATGTTCGAAACATTCTCTAACAATTCATACGTAGCGATATGAATTGTTAGAGAATGTTTCGAACATACGAATTTTCTCACTTAGTAATCATTATTAGAGTTGTTTTTGCCCTTTTCAAAGTAAAAAAGGTTTAACAAACACTAGCAGATTTATAAATATTAACTGTTTTCGTCAGGTAGGTGAGAAAAGCACATTACGCTCTTATTCTGAGATTTCGACAGTTACAAACATAACCACCATGTTCTTTTAACTTTCTTTTGAACCGAAATTTCGTAAATCCCCCAAGGATCTCCACAACGATCGGTCCCGCGCTGCCCGCATCCAGCGGCTTCCCGCGACCCTTACCAGATCGTCGGTCCACCTTGTCGGGGGCCTGTCCACGATACGTCTTCCGGTGCCCCTATAGGGGCAGCGTTTGGCAAGATGCGTTACATCTTTCAAACCCAAACACCACAATGTTTAGTGATGGAAGTATTTGGCCAGTAGCACAGTAGCGCAGCCTGTGAATTTAAATGGTTGTTTATACGCAACATAATGGTAGTTGGTAGTACTCATGAAACTAAACAACTTTCCCTAAGGTATAGGTTGAAATCTCAAAGGTATATGTCATACAAAGTGGCTGGTCACATGACTGAAGTTTATATGAAATCCGTAATCGAACGGATCCTAGGTAATGTTGCCTACCGACCCATAAGAAGGCCTCATTTAATGTCACCCAACGTGCGATGGAGAAGGGTACGCTGGCAAAGGTTGGAATTGCGCTCCTAAAGGCATAGCACAGACAGGCCATAGACTAAAGATCTGGTGAGGGTCGTGAGCAGCCGCTAGATGCGGCAGCGTAAGACCGATCGTTGTGGAGATCTTTGGGGGAGGCCTTCGATGCTTCGATGCGGCCTGCGATTCGCTGAGCCCGAGCGCTGAGCAAATCACATGCTGAGCTGCAGCTTTTTTGGCATTGTGGCACGCACTTTTTATTATTTTTCTGTGTTTTTGTTTCACTTTTTTTTTCTTATTCCTGTTTGTTGTTTTATTTTATGTTTGTTAATTTTGTATTGTTTGTGTCTTTATGCCAAATAAATAATTGTCTATGTCTATGTCTATGTCTATGCCTTTGTCCAGCAGTAGACATCATTCAGCTGAAGATAAAAGCACGTTGGTAATCAAATCACTAACAAGTCAAAGGGCTTTTTAACTCAATAATAGTTTAAACTAAAACACACCATACTTACGTACAATACAAGCCACCAAACAATGGTCTCGTGCTTGGAAGTTTTTCTTTTCCCAATGCACGTCCGCACCTAAAAAATGAAGGAAAACTTTGTACGTTGTACGTTCAACCTTGCACGTAATAAGCCGCCTTCAGCCTTCAGCACGATAATATGCATCACGAGTCCCGGAGGCGTATGTTCAAACACTATTATTGTGTTCTTACTAATAACACAAATTACAAAAATATTTTCGGCGGTGGGGCGCCCCAGATATGTAGCTCACTTCATATAAAGCGTCTAATCTTCAAGAAAAGCGCTTCTAATATTTTACGAATTAAATATAGCTTATGTAATGGAAAACATACGTACAACAACAGCTCATATATGACCGCACCGAGGGGCTCGAGCCTACCCTAAGATCAGGGTGAATAGGCCTTAGTCGACCACGCTGGGCCAGTGCAGGTTGGTCAACTTCACACACAACACAACCCTTGAATTACTTCGCAGATGTGTGCAGATTTTTTCACGATGTTTTCCTTCGCCGTAAGAGCATCGAATAAACGTAATACGAGTTCGAAAATCGAAACACATTGGTACGTGCCGGGCTCGAACCCGCTTCTAAATGGAAGTCAACGGCCCTAGTCACTTGGCTCTCTTTGTTATTTTGTTTGTAAGCAATGAAAATTTTCATATCGTACAGTAGAGTTAGGAATACGCATCCAGGGGTCGGCAGGACGCTAATATACGTCACAAACAATGGTGTTCGTTACGGGGCCTGTGCCTTCATAAGTGAATTTAAAATTTCTCTGTCGTCGAGCGGGCATGTAAATGAGAAAAGTTTACCGGCGCTTGTTGCTTACCAGGTAAAAGATGCTGGCTGCGCTGTGTTGGGGCGTGATTTGGTATGTTGTGTTCTGTTACAAGATATTTAGATATTGTAACAAAATCTTACACAACTCTGTTTTTCTATTTTTGGTTTGTTGCCTAGTCGTTATTGTGTCTAGTCTACCTTCGAAGGAAAAGATCGTGGATTCTAACACGGCCCAGGGCAAAATTCGTGTGATGAGCACTTTGTGTTAGCCTTGTACCTGCAAATTGTATATTTATATCATCATCATCATTTACATGTTATGCATGTATATCAGACGTCTGACAGTCAAGGTACAGCTTCTGCCCAATTTGGGGTCAGATGGCCGTGTGTGAGATTTTTACTATTATTATTATTTAAGCAAATATAAATTATTATTTGAGCAAAGCATAAAAGTCTGTCCATTAGCTTTGACATCGGAAGATGATTTGTACAATCTTACTTTAAACTAGCTTCTCGCCACGGCCACGGCTCCACCCGCGTTAATATTTTTTCCCGTGGGAATGAGGCATTTTCCCGCGATAAAAGTTAGCATATATTCTTCCGCAAGGTCTATTCTTTCTTTGTGCCAACTCCGTCCACTTTAACATTTCTTTCCCATAGGAATGAGAAGTTTTCCCGCGATAAATCGTAGCCTATGTTCTTTCCCAAGGTATTTTCTATCTTTGTGCCAAGTTTCACCAAAATTCATTCAGTAGTTTCGGAGCCCATTCAATTATTAGAAATATTCTAAGTTTTTTTTTTACACCTTGGGTTACATTATTGAAGTTTTAGTAAGGATCCCTAATTTAAAAAAAATATATATATAGCCTATGTTACACAGGGTGAATGTAAATTTCTAATGTTGAAAGAATTTTTGAAATTGGCACAGTAGTTTTTGAGTTTATTCATTACAAACATACACACACACACACACATACACACAAATACAAATCTTTCCTCTATATAATATTAGTACAGATATAGATAAAATTTAGTTTTTATTATTCTTGCTTATTTAAGTAAGTAAATCCAGGATTTTTTTCTGCTTATTTTTCCATTGAGGTTCTGCAATGGTGACCTTCAGAGCCGTATTCAGGGACGGGTCTCATTATTCCAACTCCTCACGTGCCCCAAAGTATACACCAGCTGAATCCTTGTCACCTGTCCGAAGAAGTCTCGGGGAAGCCCCGGGGACCGTCTGAGGGTCAGAACACTAACTTTCGGGACAGAACTTTTTGTTTTGAGGCAAAATAGCTCTGAGGAGTGAATGATTGCTGAAGATTTTTTAGGGTAGAATCGCGTTCTTGATTTGTTTGGGTTGTGTAAGTAAATAGGATTTTTATCTGGATTTGTTTTTTTTTCCTCTTTAGATGTGAGGATATTATTTGTTTTATATATTTGTAGTAATTTCTGCGGATATCAGAGTTAGTTTTTTTTTTCATTATTGGGTTGTTTTATTATAAAACACAACTAAGAATGTAGAATCTATTAAAGTTCAAGTTATTTTAATCGGATGCCTAATTTTAGTTTTTTTTTTTCGTAAAAACCATGGTAATACCTATAATGTAGAGCAGTGTTACTCATTCATTCACCCATTTAAGTAACTGTTTCCTAAAGTAGTGATTAACAGTTCCTGACATTAGTCTAACAAAAGATTGATTGTAAGTTATTGCAACGAAGTGCATAATTAATAAAGATGATCTTCTTGATAATCCAAATGTAGAATAAAGAGACAAAAACATACGACATCCCAATCCCAATAATATATCTCCAGCAATCGCCATTGGTATTACTCAGCCTTATGCCTGTTTACCCAGCCAGCTTAGCGGCGTGATGTATGCCGATGTATGCCCATGTATGCCCATGGGTGGAAAACATCGATTCGTCCCCGAAGAGGCAAACACAATGAAATACTGAAAGTATTTCCGTCCAATTTACGTAATGCGATATAACTGGAGCCAGCTTCATGTATGGTGGTCTTTACACGATGCGATTTGGACGACATCGGCTTGCAAGGAGTATCGGATGCCGGTTTTTATCTATTTTATATATAATACATACAAGTATTGCAGTATAACTACGGATATAAGGATGTTATGTTATTATTAAGACTAAACATTGGAACGCTGAACAAAAGCCTCTTCTAAAGATTAACGAAAAGACTCCTACATTCTACATCCAAAGGCTACAATCATAGGTCTACTTTATGGGGCATTATAACATAGAAGACGAGTTTATTGATACGTGAAAAATAAATGTATTTATACGAAAAGTTATGAGAAACCCGCACCTGCGAATTAATTCAAAGGTTGTATTTTCGTGACCAACCCGCTCTGGACCAGCAGTGTGGTCAACTAAGTCTTTATCACCCTAATTTAAGTAAGGCTTCAGCCCCTCGATATATAATGGGCTGTTAACAAAAATATAATAAGTATGTGACTAAGATTTTTTTTTCAGCTCCTGGCCTACCAGGAGCCCAATAATAAATCCCCTAAGAAATACTTATAATTTTGGCTTAAAACAACTTAAGTCGAATATTGTAAATCGCCCCTACCCCCCACCCCTTACAAACAGTTATTACCATATAGACAGATAAATGTCCACATATAGTATTCGGAATAGATCCTACAATGTACAGTGGGTTACTACATGTTATGTCCGTATCCACTCTAATTTGGCACCTAATTCCATCCGCTCTTCAAGAGTTGAAAGATCTGTTTATTTTGGTTTCTTGAGCGTTGTTGACCGTACGCGCTAGTATTATCTACGTTGTTCGCCCAAGGTCATGCCGTTTGGATACTAAAATATTCTCGATTCTGGCAATTCATACGAAAAATATCCGATCCATAATATACTCCCAATTCTGTAATTAAATCGTCTAGACACAAAAACAACACCACCACGTTGAAATTGAAAAATCTGTCAAAATTTAAACGGCTGACTTGGAATAAAATAGCAAATTATTCAAATCAGAGTTCAGAATAAATGATTTCTTTCAAAACCTACAGAAAAATAGCGTTTAAAACTGTTTTAAAACGTAAACAAGAACTATTGATAAATTAAAACTTCATAGTAAACCAGCATCTGCCCCGCGGCTTTGCACGCATTTAAATCTGGGTAGTGCTTGTCCTTTCCTGTCTTGTTCCAAATCTATTCTGGTTTTAACCAGATATATAGGTATTAAAAAGATACACGAATAAAACTCCCTAATTGCAATTCATGTACCCAACCTAAGCTCATTGAAAAACGGCTGAATTAACAATAAGACCATCTTTATACTATAAATGGTTGCGAATATTTACAGGCTAAAGTAGGATATCCCCTTCATACGAACTTTCTTATTAAAGTCAGAGTTGTTGGTAAATAACTGAGATGAACTTTGGAATTTCGTAACTTGAGTTCAAAAGTCAATGCTTAAAGATTCCCTGTTTTAAGCTGTCTTTTATTCATTCAGTTCAGCGCTAGAGCTGTGAAAATGGTAATAACTTTCAACTTTTATCACCAAGTTAGCCACCATTGGGGCGGGAATTTTTAAAATTGCTACTTAATTTTTACCTACTGTTATAAGTGTCCACTGGTGTTATATTCTTTATTATTTAAAACGAAAAATAACAAACAGTAAATACTTATTACAAAGCAAACTAATGTCGAATTATTAATAAAAATATTTACCAAACATAAACATTATTATTGGACGCAACAAATTAAATTATTATTTCTGTTGAATTAGTTACCCGCGTTATTTTCCGACTCTTCCGTAGTAATTTTTATCTTTATATTCCGCAATAAAAAGTATCCAAGATGTTTAACGGGGATATAACAATGGTGGCAAAATTTCATTTAAATCGGTTCAACAGTTTCGGAGATTGGCCCGTACAAACAGCCAAACAAAAAAAAATTGGATATGTTCTATATCAATTCCTACATATCCCCCTGACTAGGTTTTTTGCATATTTTTCTATGTACAGATTTTCGACCTCTACAGTTTCATTATTTAGATGTCAAACAGAAGTATATTTTTGCCGGAATCGGGCCAAATAGCGACATTCGGTAACATGAGGAGCGTGAGCGGAAGGAATAACATTAAAAGTGTAACAGTAAAAAATAATAACAGTAACGTTTTCCTTGATTCGCCTTCCTACCACATTACGGAGTTATACGAGCCGTATAATACTTCGACAGTATTCTGCCGCTAAATAGATATTCAAGGCCAAAATACTAGTAAAATGGTTGGTTTTCGTAATATTATTATTCATAGTATGTTTACTATGATCGATGTATTTTTTTTTATTACTTGTAATTTTTACGAGATAAGGATCTCGATTGATGTTTTGAATGGAATAGAATAGAATAGAAAATCATTTTGTTTTGAAGCTTCATAGTCATAGGCGACAATCCAGCAATCCAGCAGCATCATCATCATCATCATCTCAGCCGAAAGACATCCACTGCTGGACAAAGGCCTCCCCCAAGGATCTCCACAATGATCGGTCCTGCGCTGCCCGCATCCAGCGGCTTCCCGCGACCCTCACCAGATCGTCGGTCCACCTCGTGGGGGGCCTGCCCACACTACGTCTTCCGGCGCGCGGTCGCCATTCAAGAACCTTTCTGCCCCAACGGCCGTCGGTTCTACGTGCATTGTGCCCAGCCCATTGCCACTTAAGTTTAGCGATTCTTCGCAATCCAGCAAGTTAGTAGAATCGTTCTCATCATTGTTTCAGTAGAAATATATCCACCGCTAGATTAAAGCTTCCAACGATATCTACAACGATCGGAATCTGTGGCCCCGTAGCCTAGTTGGTAGTACGTCTGCCTTCGAAGCACAGGGTCGCAGGTTCGAATCTCGCTCATGCCAAACATTTGTGATGAGCACTTGCGTTTGCCTTGTGTCTGGATATTCTGTCTGTACGTTACTGGACGTTTTTCGGCTGAGATGATGATGATAATTATTAGGCTGAAGACAGCTCATATGATGATCCTTCCGACCGTTTTCGGTCATGGCGACCACTTCGACTCCTAATCGGTGGGGCGCTGCTGGTGCACCCGAAGATGGCTTATATAGCCGATCTTTGCAGCGAACTCCCGTGCACAGTGATTAGGGCTGCTTTGTCATCCCAGGTGCTGCCGAATCCGCACTGTCGCCCCAAATTTGCAGTGCGAAAGCGACCACGGCGTGTACTCACACCCCTGGGACCGCCTATGTGCAGGAATCAGACAAAGCCTAGCTTGCATCACGCCAGACCTCTCTACCTCATCCCATCGCCACAGGGCTTTACGCCATCGGAGTCCATTAGACGGAAGCGGTCAGATGCGCAGGATATATTAAGGTGCGCAAGCGTTCGCGCACACGCAGGCGCACGCACTCGTCCTCCTCCCCCCAGATTCAGTGGAACGGAGAACCGCTACGACTGAAGGAGAAGTCGGATGATGTGTCTGGCCAACGTTATTATACGCCCTCTAACGTCGCCCTAGGCCATCCACCTTGCCTTGCTGATCGCCGAGTCCGCCAAACCCTTTGCATATCTGCGGTGGATTGCCTTCCTCGCCGAATCAGACTTCATGCGCTTTACGGGAGGGTTCCGCATCAAACTTGTCCACCGAAGTGGCAAGCCCCTCATCCAGGTTTAGCCCGTGAGCCGACACGGTTTGCCGGGGTGTGGCCGCTGCGCGCATCACAGCTACTTGGAGCCACTGGAGAGAGT
Source organism: Teleiodes luculella (assembly GCA_948473455.1). Taxonomy (NCBI): domain Eukaryota; kingdom Metazoa; phylum Arthropoda; class Insecta; order Lepidoptera; family Gelechiidae; genus Teleiodes; species Teleiodes luculella. The sequence goes on from OX419605.1 coordinate 404,988, forward strand.
TTGTGGGCTAACAACGACTTTAACACATTTCTACCACTTCTATAGAAGCCGGCTGGCAGAAATAGACGCTATTAACCCACTACACCCCAATTAGGCTGAAGACAGCTCATAATATAATTTTGAACTGCATAAATAATATTTTTTTAGTTTTTTTTACGTTTTGAACAGGTCTCGTATTCAAGTCTGATTATGTGCGAGTATTTTATTATTCCTTTAATCCCTGCCCAAGCACAACGTCACATCGATTAAAAATAGTGAATATTTTATGATGGTTATGATACCTACAATGTGTTTTTATAAACCAGTCAGTCGCTTACTATACTTCAGAAATCCCATTAATGCTTTCACCTCAGTGAATGCGCTGCTTATGCATGAAGCTCTCTGCACCTCTGGGGGTAGTTTTAAATTGCATGCAGCGTTCCTTATTTAATTATTCAACATCTACTACAGGGTGGAACTAGTTTTAAAAATGTTTAATAGGATTACACGACGTTTTTCTACACAAAAGCTTGAAGCAATCTCAGCGCTATACTGAAGCTTACTGTGGACTTTGGTCCCGTAACCTAACCACTATCTCTTTTCTGTGCCACCTACTGGCACTCAAAGTATAAGTTCTGCTTAGTTTGGGGTAAGATTTAAGTTACCTATATTTATATTTATTTATTGGCGCACACATTGTCATTTACCAAATGAGTAACCCTTCTTCTTTGCGAATCGATGACAAATCGAACTATATGTTTGCCGCCCAGAATCTAGCCATCTGTACTGCACCATCCGTGGCGTCCATCCAATAACCCTGAAGTGATCTTGGAAGACCACAATCTTCATCACAATGTATCACTCGAAGTTTTTGGATCACAACAGCAGAGTTTTGTTTGTCGTATAATATGTCTAAGATTCATATCGGGTCGCTAAGCCAGCGTAGTTATTTAACAAAATTATGAACCTAAGCTAAACAAGTGACTCATCTATATAATAAAACTGTGGCGGTCGAAAATTTGTACATAGAAAAAACTGAGAGTCAGACAGAGGGGTGTAAGAAGTGAAATAGAACATATCCAAATATATGTTTGTCTTTTTTTCTGTTTTTATGGGTTAATCTCCGAAACTGTTAGACCGATTTGAATGGCATTGTGCATGGTGGGACCTTATGTCCCCGCTTAACATTTTGGATACTTTTAATTGTGGATGATTAGGAAGTTCCCGTGGGATATTTAAAATTGAATACGGAAAAGTCAGGGCAGACAGCTAGTACATGGCATAAAGTGGTTATCATCTCCCCCGTTCAGGGCAGTGGTCTAACTAGTTGGACCATGAGTCTTTACTAGGGGCAATTGTTCAATTTAAAAAAAACCGCCATATTGAAATATCTTTAATAGATCAGAAGCATACACGCGACAATAAATATGTGTTTCGCGTGAACGATTATACTTGGGGGCTGATTATGGCATCGAACAAGCATTTTTCTAATAATTTGTATATTATTTCTGAATGGGGCTCGTTTAGATCCTGATTCTGGCAGGTCCCGCCACCTCTTCCCTATCGATACGGTGCGCGCACTTTTGACACGCTTTATGTGTTTACGACGCCATTGAATTTTGATACGTGCCACTCGGTCGCCACCTGTGTGGCCAACATAAACAATTTAAGCTTTTTTATTTCTTAAATTATAGCGGCTTATTGGCACTAACAATTCAGCGTAGTACAAGGTCTTCGTAACTAATAAAATAAATCTTATTTTCTACACATTCCACTTTGAATTCGAAACAAAATATTAATACAAAATTTGAATAACTCGATAGAAGCAAGTATATCTGGATCAAAGCATGAGGATGGGTAAGACCAAATCCAGGACATTATGTCAAAAGGCTATGTCAGAAATACTCTAAGCCGACGACACAAAAGATGTATGTCTAGATCGTAGCAAGTTCCAGAAAGTGGTCTCTGTCTACTCCGGGCTAGAGGCGTGATAATATCTATATGAAAAATAAACTAAATATCCACCATTTTAATATTACAGCTTATATCCACTACAAAAAGAAGTTAATGTTATAAATAAACTCTTTACAGTTTGACATCATTTTTATTTAAATTACAGTATAAAATCTATCTATTTATTTTTTAATATAATAACAAGAATTATGGCCTAATTAGCTAATATTTCGTTACTCGGGTTGGCATCCCAGCAAGGCACTCCATGTTTTATGACACATATCGACACGTATAACGCCGTAGTTTGCTGAAGCGGCAGCGCTGTATGAATTTTGATGAGATTCACGTGTCGTTTGAGGGATGAATGTTGACTTTATGATATTTGGATGCTAAACATGTTAAATCTACTGTGACGTTATGGTTGGTTCCGTCACAAATTTGCTTACGATTGCATTGATACTGGTCGTATTTTAAAAAATGCCCAAAACAGTTATTGAAATGACGGCGGTTAAAATAATTCAATTCAAAAGGCTTTTGTTCCATCTAAGTTTTAGAAAAAAAAAACTAGGTATATACTTTTTAAAACTAGGTAAAAGGTAAATATCCCGTTTTAAATCTTAATATTTATGAAAACTGGGTATATTTGTGTATGTAATGTGTTTAAAATAGTTTGTAGTTATGAAATCCATCTAAAACTTCTTTATCCTAAGATTGCCTGGTAGAAATTTATATTTTAACATTATAACTGTATACTTTAGAAAGTGTAGAGTGCCCAACAATTCTGTTCTATGGCCAGGTCATTAATACAAATTTATGAGAAAAGAATTTTAAGAATAAAATTGTTTACATTTATTTTTGAAAAACGGAAAAAAAATCTGCATTTAAATAAACGCTGTAATATTTACTTTTAGTTCAGTCTTACCTAATTATCTTTATGCCTTAAAATCAACTTATTTATTATCTTGTTTTAGCATTTTTATTTTATTAGGTTAAACTTTACCAGCTACCTATTGAGCATCTTTTTCTCCTTACAAATTATAAGAAAAATGTTTAATGAAATACTACCTTATTCAGACCTGTAATAACAATAGAAAAAAAAAGTATTTCCTCTCATTCCAACAACACAATAACAGGACCGGCTATACAAAGGCTACAGGCACGAGGCAGCCCTTATATTTGGAAAAAAATAATAATTTTCGCTGAGATCTCTTTCAGGCCACGATGAATGGCTGTGTAACGGTATAACTGATTTCCGTATAAGATATGTTCCGTTACAATGAGCCGGATACCAGATACCCGCAACTGACAATACAAGGGCTTACGTTTGCAAAAAGATGAAATTAATACAATTCCCTAACAAAAGGAACCGATGGTATTAGCAGCAAAGCAAGTTGGACTCTACTACGTTGTGATAAGATTATAAGTATAACGGAGAATGGAACTAAGTAGGGGTGTGAAAATTAATACTAGGGTATCAAGAATAATTAAGTTTAAAATATCATGAGGTTCATATTTAAAATTCATAGAACTACTACATAAAAAGAAAGGATCTTATTTGTGTTCATGTAGCTCTATTTTAGACTAGAATTTTGGTAGCGTAAAGTCAAAGATGTAAGTTAAGTTCTACCACCACTACTTCAACAGGCTAAAATCGTCAAATTCTAAGTTTTTCTATGAAATTATATCAAAACCCGTTAAAAGTAAGCGACTTTATGAAAAATTACCGCTGCGCTATTAGCTTGTTATATTTAAAGTACCTAAACTATTGATATAACGTGGCTTAAAAATATCTGCTACGAACGCGTAGCACTTTGCTACGTAATCGTAGCACTTAGCTACGAGATTTACTACACGATATCGAATCCAAACAAATTAATAATTGTTTCTGTAACTGTGACAAAGTAACGAGTATTCCACGTAACCAGCTCCAACCCAGCCCTACAAGAATGGGGAATAAAGGAATAAATCTAGGATGCATTAGAATAACAAAAGACAGTCGGCGGCACGCACCACTGTTGCCCGATTGTAACTGCTATACCGTTTTGCTTGACCCCTCACATGGTGCCATTGTGGACGTATTTTTAACTTATGCTTCTTTGCTAAGATGACGGCGCAAGCTTGACCAGGCTTGGAAAGAGGAAGATATGCCTTTCTTGCATATCATGTGGATTTCAAGGTACATCCTATTCTACTAATATTATAAATGTGAAAGTTTGTGAGGATGGATGCATGGACGTATGGATGCATGGATTTATTTATGTATGGATTTATGGATGTATGGATGTATGGATGTATGGATGTATGGATGTATGGATGCATGGATACATGGATGCATGGATGCATGGATGCATGGATGCATGGATGCATGGATGCATGGATGCATGGATGCATGGATGCATGGATGCATGGATGCATAGATGTATGGGTGGGTGTATGGATGTATGGATATTTCTTACTCTTACAAGCAAAATCTACTGAATGGGTTTTAACGAAACTTTACAATAATATAGCTTATACATCAGAATAACAAAATTTATAGGCTACCTTTTACCGTTGGAAAATATCATACCTCACTTTCACGGGAAAAAAGGGAATTTATGATATTAGTAGAGAATAATATATTTTAAAGGTTAGAGAACTAGTTTGGCTTCAAAAAGGAAGGTAGATTATATAATATATAAATTTGTTTTTTGTAATAAACAAGAAAGCATTATTAAGTTGCCAATACATTTAGCAAACATAAAACTAGTTAGTTCCCCCCACCCTGCCCGCCTCCCCCGCCTCCCCCGCCTATGAACATGACTGTAAACACGGATGTCTCCATACAAGTCGTGCAAACTTGCGCTTGCGGTGGTTACCTGAGCGCAAACAATAATAATTGCACAAAGCAAGCTTTGTTTGTTTCATGAACTTTATTCGACTACTAAACAATATTTATTTGACTATTAAATAATATTAAATAACGGATATAAGATTAACACCATAAGGCGCAACAGACAAAAGAAACCTCGTCCCAGTGGAGTGGAAAGGCAGACAGCATTCTTACCATACATTAAGGGAGTTACGGATAAAATAGGGAAGCTGCTCAATGGGTACGCTATTAAAACTATTTTCAAGCCCCACCGTAAGGTCTCCCAATGTTTGCGCTCGCCTAAAGATTCATTTCCGCTGGAGAAACCTGGTGTGTATAAGGTTGACTGTAGCTGTGGTAAGAGCTACATAGGACAAACCAAACGGACGATTAACTGTCGTGTAAAGGAGCACATCAGGGATGTCAAGAACAGAGATACACTGAAATCGGCGATCGCAGAACACATACTTGAGGCCGGGCCTAATCACTGGATGGAACTTCACAAGCCGCAAGTACTGGCAGTTGAACGTCATTACACTCCTAGGATGGTAAAAGAGGCGATAGAAATTGCCAAGTATCCGAATTTCAATCGAGGTGAGGGCTTTAAATTGTCAAGTGCGTGGAATCCGGTGATAGGTATGTGCAAAACTCGTCCAGTAAAAAGTGTATCTAATAAAGACGTAATAAGTTCTGTGTGTCGTGAAAGTGTATTGAGTGGTGATGCGACAACTTCGGAGGAGTCGAGTTATACAAACATTAGTAAACGCAACAGAAAGAGGGTAGACAGATATGTTTGCCCATAGCAGCCACCCGCAAAGTTCTCTTCAATCGTCCCGTGATCATGATGCATGCAACTGCATCGAAATATCGGGCACTCGCACAAAACAAATACCACGGTAAATATCCCGTTTTAAATCTTAATATTTATGAAAACAACCGTGAAAGTTTTAAAAAGTATATTAAATAATATTCAAAATTATCTTCTGGGAGGCCTTTGTCTAGCAGAGGACGTATTATGTTTATTTATTTAATAACAGGTAACAGTGGTGTGCATAATATGTATTATTTAAAGGGTAGTAATTAAACGAGTGACTGTAAATTACAGTTTTGAGTGTCAAAATTAATTAATTTGGGTTATAGAATTACTAAGTGAGCGACTGACTGCGAGCGACGAGAAATCAACAGAACAGCAACTTACAAACATTAATTTGAGTTACTTAAAATACAAAATGAGCAGCTTCATAATATTTGAGCGACCTAATATTTGTTTGAGTGTCAACGTTACGTCCTGCATTTTTTTCAATATTTGGCAAATGTATTTTTTATACTGAGCGTCATTTTATCTTAAATGAAGTGTTTCGAATACAAAAACAACTTTGAAAAAATTAAAACTCCGGCGGTCCCCGGCCGCTGCCGCGGCACGCTCGCTCCGCTCGCTCGGCTCCCTCCGCTCTGTTATTGACATCAGTCTAACCTAACCTAATCAACCGATTTGATTCTGGGTAGATTTGTTTTTTTTAGCGGGGGGATGTGCCCCCTGAGACCCCCCGTGGTGGGGGGCTGCGCCTCCCCGTCCCCCCGCTTCGTTTAACGCCCTGACTACTATTATCAAAGCCAGTGACCTTCGTGTTGCCAGTTGCCCTCTCTGTATTTCCAGTCGCACACTTGGTAATGTAGTCGCTCACTTGGTAATTTAGTCGCTCACTTGGTAATTTAAATATCTGAAATGGATTATTCACAATGCACTTTTTGTAAGCTCGTTCTGGATTTTATTATTAATCAATATTCATCGTTAGTTTAGTTATTAAAACAGTATGTCATCATCAGTCGCAAAGTTGTTTTTTTATACGCTCGTTTTAAAATTCCCCTTATTTAAATACTTTTGAAAAGTAAAATTAATGAAAAGATAAGTCTATACACAACCAACTATAACGACAAAACTGGTATAGTTCGGCAAAAATGTCTTAAATTGTAAGTTTCGTTCGGCTGAAGATTTTTATTTTTTTTATTTGTACTACGTACCTATACGTAGATTGGCCGAGTATATTTTTCCACTGCTATAATCCATTCATATTCAATCCCATCATACATCGTTCGTTGTATAATGAAGAAATTATAAATAGGTCTTTTTAAATTTTTGAGTAATAATAATGACGAATACTTGTAATTTATTTTTAAGTTTAATAATATGTATATTGTACGATCAAGTGCAAGGTAAATTGGACACACGCACCACGATTGTCACCCTTATAAGAAAGAACGGTACTAAAAAAGTCGTTATGCTAGAGTCAGTGCCACAAAAAGATTACTTTTATACTTACTTAATAGATTATAAGCACTAGTTTATAAATATGCCTACATATTTTGCTGTGAAGTCGTAGACGTCTAAATGTTCTGTACTATGTAAAATCAAGCGAATAGTAAAAGCGCTCGTAATGCAATACACAATTTTCAATGCTTAAAAGATCTCCAAAAGAACGCTATGTTCTTCACATGTTCTAAATATAGCTTTCTCATATCTATATCTGTCTAATCCAGGCTATTTTCTCCAGTAATGTAGCTTTATGTAAATACGGCGAATTCACAAGAATACCCTCATACGATGTGAGTTTCCAGAGCAAGTTGCTAGCCGCGAGCAAACACCTGCATACCTGCTCGACCAACAATAATAACTTGGCAAAGGCCAGTGCTTACTATAACATTCTGAACTCTATTATGTGGACAAACAGACTGGGACTTAATAATAACAAAATGTTTTGAGCTTTAAGATTTCTTGTCTAAAACCACCTGATAAAATTAACATTGATTGCTTGTGCTGTCAACTCGAAAAGAAGAAGTTGTGCTTGCGTGAAAGTTTATTTAATGTTTATAATTTGTTGTGGCAATATTTATTTTGTTCTACATACTAGTTTTCCTCCCCGCTGCTCCGCTCGCGATAGCATTATTCCCGTGGGAATGAGGGATTTTCCTGCGGTAAAAGGTAACCTATGTGATATTCTGAAGTATCACTACATAGTATAAAACAAAGTCGCTTTCTCTGTCCCTGTGTCCCTCCCTATGTCCCTCCCTATGTCCATTTGTACGCTTAAATCTTTAAAACTACGCAACGGATTTTGATGCGGTTTTTTTTAATAGATTGAGTGATTCAAGAGGAAGGTTTATATCTATAATACCTGCATAATATACTCAAGAATAACCCACAGTAACCATTTTCCCGTGCGGAGCCGGGGCGGGTCGCTAGTAAGCTATAAGATTGTAAAATTTTCATTAAATCTATTCAGTAGTTTACGAGTAAAAGAGTAATAAACATCTATCCATACACCCACTTCACAAATATTTGCGTTTAAAATTATAACAGCCTCCGTCCGAGGCCTAGTGGTAAAAACGGTCGCCTCACATAACGGAGGTTCCGGGTTTGATTCCCGGTAGGATACTCGTCGAACAAATATCACTTTGTGAGTTTTTCCCCAGTTTGTTTAGCACATTGCAAGCTGAATCTTCTGATTGCCCGAAAATAATTATGATTCCGTGCTTCGATAGGCACGTTATGCCGTTGGTCCCGGTTACTATCTACGGATGATGTCACGAGCCATGTCAGAAGCCTGAGCTAGCTTAATAATTCTGACGAAAAACATAATTTATTATCTAGAAAAAATTTGAATGGCTGAAGTACTAAAGCCTCTTTCTAATCTCCTTTGAAGTTGAGACTCGCCTTGACGTCGAAAAGTGATTTGTAAAATCTTACTTCGAATAAAAACTTTGACTTGACTTTTTTGAGAAACGTTGCCATAATTCTTGGCACAATCTTGACGCTTAGTAGGCATTCTTCGTATTCTATTCTACATTATTATCCTTGGAGATTAATAAATCACCGCTTTGCATAAGAAGTTCATTAATAAAACTTTATCTTCATAAAAATCTTTAACAATCTGCGAGCTAGAATAGAAACCCGACCTCCGTCGTAGAGAAACTCGCTTCATAGCGGAAAATTAAACAATTTAGTAAAGGGAGGGTAGAAAATTATTAATGTAGTGAGTTGAAATCTTCAATTGTTGCGACTTGAGCTCCCCCCCCCCTCCCCGCTGTGAATAATAACTGAGTTGCAGAGCGGAACGCGGCCACAGAATATTTTCTAAGAGAGAGGATACAAAAAGGTCTGCCGAATAAAAGCGTTGCCGTTTTGTGATCGTGACGACGAGCTAAATGTGATTATTTTATTGAAACAACAATACTTTTCAATTATTACCACGAACTATCATAATATAAAACTTGTATATTTCTTTGTGTTGCGGCGTCAAAAATATAAAATGTATTCTTTATATTTTCTCTATAAAAGCACCTGAGAGCACCAATGGTTATTTAACTTTCGGCGTAGGTCGTCAATGGATAGGTGATTGTTCAGTGTTTTAACAGCCGATCATTTTGGTACTAAAGAAGACCTTTAGTCCCGTTTGTTGTTTAGCTTCCATTAAAGCCGCGTCTTTAAATTATGGACTTCAAAACTTTAAATTAAGGCGAATCCCGCCCAAGGTAGGTAAACATTTGTGTTATGTATGAGCACTTGTGTTTGCCTCGTGACTGGCTTAATATTGTGTATTTAAATTTAAAAAAGAATAAAAAAAATTGTAGATCATCACACACACAACGTCATCACGTTCACGTTCACATCAACAACATCACGTGATAAATATCTTAAGGTCATCAAAATATTAAAACTGACATAATAATTGAATAACAATTATTTTCATCATTTCAACTAATTTATTTACAAGGCTTTAGGTGTGAAAAGAAAAAATATCGAATCTTTTTTAATTATGCCCGTGACGGTCAAGTCTGAAGTAGGTACAATTCAAGACCGCCATTGTAAAGTGAGTAACTTCACGTTTAGCATGAGTGAGATCGCGCCGTCACGCCGCGTTCTATTATTCACCGGTCGGACGTTCGTTCGCGCAACTACCCGCGTTTTACTCCAGATTTCTAGCTTTAAAAGACGGAATTATCTAATTTTATTACCTGTTTAATCTGTCAAGTACTTTTTCTTGAAGAAAATAAGCTTTTTGCTGAAGACGATGATGACCAATCCCTTTCTTACAGTAGTAGGAAAGGAAGTAATGAAGAAATAAATGATTGTGAATTTGTGACTCATAGAAATTAAATTGTGTATACAATGGCGTTAACAGATGCAAATGGACCATCTCATTAGCTGCCCCTCTTGTCCTGTCACCTGCACGCGAGAGGACTTGATGGACGCTACTGACGACGCTAGAGTGTGGCTGGTTTTTGGGCCGAGACTGTCCGAGTTTTCTGTCGACTCGAAAAGAAGAAGAACTGATGTAGTTATTTTAAAAGTTTTGTTTGACGTTTCACTTAGTAAAAGAAAATGGAAAACGTACCCTAAAATAAAATTAAAAGAAATTAACCCGTTGCTGACGTACCTTTTTTAGGGTTTCGTAGCCAAATGGCAAAAAACGGAACCCTTATAGATTCGTCATGTCTGTCTGTCCGTCCGTCCGTATGTCACAGCCACTTTTCTCCGAAACTATAAAAGCTATACTGTTGAAACTTGGTAAGAAGATGAAGACTGTGAACCGCATTAAGATTTTCACAAAAAATTAGAAACAATACAATAAATTTTGGGGGGTCCCCATACTTAGAAATGAAACTCAAAAAAATTTTTTTCATCAAACCCATACGTGTGGGGTATCTATGGATAGGTCTTCAAAAATGATATTGAGGTTTCTAATATCATTTTTTTATAAACTTAATAGTTTGCGCGAGGGACACTTCCAAAGTGGTAAAATGTGTGTCCCCCCCCCTCTAACTTCCAAAATAAGAGAACGATAAAACTAAAAAAAATATATGATGTACATTACTATGCAAACTTCCACCGAAAATTGGTTTGAACCAGATCTAGTAAGTAGTTTTTTTTTAATATATCATAATTCGTAAACAGCAATTTACCTTTCACTATTATTAAAACATCGGTCAAAGTTACAACGAACTACAAGAACTTTTATATTATGTTACTTGCTGTTACGGAACCCTTCATGAGCGAGTCCGACTCGCACTTGGCCGCTTTTTTGTTATTGAAATCGATCACATAGTTCCTAAGAACAAATTCTTCGTATCGCTTTAGATTTTTCCATACTGAACGATCTGTCACATTTTATACATAATTATTTTATTTAACCTGATCTCATTAGCGTATTTTTATATCGTCATTGTTATCACTTTGTATTGTAAATATTTATGGTATATTTTATATTCCTTGCATTTTAAAAATCTATTTATTTCCATGCATTGCAATGAATAAATTAATATAAATTTATATTAGGTACCTATGTTAGATCTATTTGGGTGAGTGTAGTATAAGCCGAGCTAATTATTATCATCTAGTAGGCGTGTGCAGTATCAAACATTCAGCGAGGCAATCTCAGCGGAGACCTTACACTAGTTCGCACTAGTTTCCACCGGCTAAAACCGGCTCATACCGGCTTATACTAGTTAATACTGGGTCGGGGTTAAGGTCACACCTGATAGACATAACGGTTGGCTGAATACTCAACTTTTGATTGCATTCCATGTCGGTTATTTTAGTTTGTGTATCGGGCACTCACACAAACAAATAAATATTTCGTCTTAAGTTATAATGGTTATGAAAACAATCATGAAAGATTCAAAAAGTACCCTATTAATATTATAAACGCGAAAAGTTTGTAAGGATGGATGTATAGATGGATGTTTTTACTCTTTCACGCAAAAACTACTGAATGGATTATAATGAAACTTTACAATTATTTCTAGCTCATACCTATTGTCAAACATAATAATTGAATCGATAGAATTGCCATGTGGTATAATTTAATTGAATCAACTGAAGATGTATATGTCATATTGGCCACTAAATAAAACCCAGGAAGTCGGGAGCAGCGTTCAACGATGACAACTGCAATCCCTAATGGGAAATAGAGAGCAATGTACTAATATTATAGGCTTTGTAGAAGTATAAATTTATTTACAATGGATAAAGAAAATATTGGTCCTGTAGTGATAAGATCTGACCTTAAACTAACGCTACTATGTCGTTGTAAGACTAAGTTAAACTTTAATAGCTCGCGTCATAGTACGTCGGCGAACATTCACACCGAGTTGCAATTATCAACCTTGTCAATTGTTGTTGACAGTTTAAATTACCTTTTCTGTACCTATGGTAAGGAAACTTGATATTTTAATGAAGTAACGCCTCTTTTCAGGAGAAGTAAGCAGAGTTACAATCCAATTCCCGCTACTCTCGCCAGATCGTCGGTCCAGCTCGCTAACGCTACAATTTTCAGCCTGCGGCCACCATTCAGCCCCAACGGCCATCGGTTCTATGCGCAATGTGCCCCTCTCTTTTCTTGGATACATGATATTTTTTTATTGATTGTACCTTGATCTTGCGACAAATTATATAAGGATACTTTGACAGAAGTATAATAACGTTGTTTAATATTAACGGACACCAGCTATATTAATTTCTATTTCGGGCATACTTTAATGGCATTCCTTCAAAGTAATTTCTTACTTCTTTATTTTGGGAAATATATTGAAATTCTATGTTTATTAAGTTCAGTACAATACAGCCATCTGATTCCTCCAAAATTAAGATTTTAATGTGTATGTTAACCAAAATGTGATATAAAAATAGTTAAATATACCTGATTTTTATTTGGATATGTCTTTAATAAACTTTGTATAGAGTAATACCTAGGCATTATCGGTCGATTCAAACTTTAAATTCTTACACTTCTAACATAGCATAACTTTGAAAATAACAATGAAGATAAAAGAGGAAAGAGGGCTTTCCCTCAGCTCCTCACTATAATAAAACTATCCCACCCAGACGAAAGCTGGCATAGGAAGATGTCAAAATCAAACTGAAACAATCCACATTGAAATAAAGTATTCTGTAAGAAAAAAAAACAATCCACAAAAACAAATATGTCTCGAATAAGATTTCAATTTAGAACATACTTGCAGCCAGGCCGACCACCAAAAGAGATGGCATGACAAATGCTACAAAAGATTTTTTAAATTCGTTTTGGTGTCGTTTAACTACTTATTTCATGTAAAGGAAAAATATTGCATGATAAGTTTAAACAAGAAATAGTTGAACGATTTCTCGTCAAGCGTTATTCAGGTCTAACAAGTTTTTAAACCAGTGGCCGACAGGTTTCATAACATTTCAGTAGATTGAGTAGGAACTGCACTACATGCAATATCGGTCGAGCTGCGGTGAGTTCTTCAGGAAATATAAAATATTCAGATCATTGACATAACTAGACTCCAAAGTGGAATAGTTGAACTTTGCGGTGCATGGCAGTAGAGGTAAAGTTACGCTATCGACTAAACTAAACGACTCATTTTTTAATTAAATATATTTTGCAATAGGCTTTGTAAGATTTTTTATGCCATTATTACGTTTTTTTTATGTGTGTTTTTAAATTGTATTGTCAAAACAATAATTGCAACCAGTCCATATAATATCTTTTGTATTTGACATTTTCTTTATAGTCGACACTTTTGTATTATAACTGAATAAATCAATAGTTAATACTTTATTTCTTGAGAAATAAATACATAATTAGTCGAGTCAAGCGTCGGTGGCCAAGTGGCTAGGCCCGTTGACTTCCGTTCCGAAGTTCGTGGGTTCAAACCGGGCAAGTCCGGTGAAGCTTGATTGGTCGTACCTTTTCAACACAAGCATAGGTCAATTAAAAAAAAAAGTGTTCAAACCTCGGCACGTACCAAAGAGGTTTGAAGAGCCAGCTTCTAAAGCGAAGCTGGCTCTTCAAAACTCTTTGGCACGTACCAATGTGTTTTTGATTTTCGAATTCATATGTACATTTATTCGACGCTTTTACGGTGAAGGAAAACATCGTGAGGAAACCTGCACACACCTGCGCAGAAATTCAAAGGTTGTGTGTGAAGTTGACCAACCCGCACTGGGCCAGCGTGGTTGACTAAGGCCTATTCACCATGGTATCAGGGTAGGCTCGAGCCCCTCGGTGGGGACATATATGAGCTGTTAACAAACTCGTCAAAGAAATATCACTTTGTGAGACCTTCCTAAGTTTGATTAAGAAAAGAAAGATGATTCCGTGCTTCAGAAGGCACATAAAGCCGTAGGTCCTTAGTAAAAACTTAACTATGTTTTACATTATAATCTCATCTGTTTGATAGTTGAAATTGCTAAACGTTGAGTTTTTAGGCGTAAAAGAGTAACAGATAAAGTAAAAGAACTACAAAGCGCTCAGTTGGCAGACCACCCGCCCGATGGTCAGATGACATCGTTGTTGTTGTTGTTGTTGTTGTTGTTGTTGTTGTGGGCAAACAGTGGCTCAGGGAGGCTCAGGACAGGTGTGAATGGCGCAAAAAGAAGAGGCCCGTGTCCAGCAGTGGACTGATGTGGTCTTAATAGAATATAATTTTATTCTTCTGTACTACTACTTAATTAGCGTGTGGGTTTTGAGGTTAAGCTACGCCACAAACCCTGGTGTCCGAATCATTGAGCCGCCGTTTTATTCATCTGTGATATATAAATAGTGACGTTTTGCTAACCTTTAAGTTCATTATATTTATAAAATTTATATTACCTTCGTAAATTGAAAACTGAGAACACTATCTACTTCTAAATTAGCAATTCGGTAGCCGCCATCTTGGATTCAGTGGTTTATCAGAGGCTGTCGTGTTTGCATCGCCGTTTGACGACGTCGTAAACCGTATCGGTTTTTTACGACGCGACACGATTGCCAATATTCTCACGAATATATTCACTACGTACAACACAACACTACTTTATGATATTGTCAACAATTCGTCACATTTTTATCAGAATCCATTTTTATAGAATCCAGATTTAAAAAGATTGTCAATTCGCAATCTCTCTTTCAATCGAACGATGTTTATCAAAAATCTACGAATTATTTAGTCATAATCAACATACCTAATTGTTTGGCCAGCATGTTAGAAGAAATAAGTATGCAAGTCCGGTGAAGCTTGATTGGTCCTACCTTTTCGACACAAGCATAGGTCAATTAATAAAAAAAAGAAATAAGTTTTGTAGCAATATACTAGGCGCTCCGTCATAGCACCTTTGCCGTAGCACTTGTCTACGAGCTATTCGTAGTACAGGTATTATCAGAATCATCTAATCACACGCGAGAGGATTACGACAAAACCTTTTATTTTTATTTTAAAGCGTATATTTGTCGGCGAACAACATTTTAATAATAATAATAAAACCACTTTATTGCACACAAAAGAAAATAATAACAATATCAATACAAATAAATAGAGTGCGCAAAGGCGGCCTTATCGCTTGTAGCGATCTCTACCAGGCAACCTTAGGGTAGAGGATATACAAAAGAAACAGACTGTGTCTACTGTGTCTACTGTGTTTTTAACTTTTTTTTATTTAAGACATAGAACACAATATACTCGAACGTGGCAGGGCCTCTAACCAAAGACTTATGAACAAAAAGTGACCTTCTTTTCCGCCACGCCACTGTCGCCTTTAATATGGCAGAGCGAATATAACACAATTTTCAATCAGCAAAAATAACAAAACGAAGAAGCTGCAATGTTCTTAATGCTCCACCGTGTAGGGTTGCCCGGTCGAATTTCTGCCGATGGGGACAACATTTATAAAACAACTGATTCACAAAGTTTACAATAAAATACAATTAATAAAGACTTTTACTTTATACAAAATAATAGGACATAAAAAAAACTTGTTGTAAATACTGTATAAAATGTAGATTGTACATACGTACAAATATTAGGGTTTGTTGATATAATTTGTTTGCTAATTGTTAGTTTTCTTTGAGATAACTTTCAGATGAAAGATTTTGAAGAAAATAAAACTTAGATAGGTAACGGAATTAAATAAAATTAAGGACAAGACAGAATATTGAACAACCTTGTATATGACATAAAATACTAAGGGCGACGGCTGCATGGTTTTATGCCTTTGCCTGTTCCTATAGGGACAAATGAAACAAAATGTGTGTAGGCACGTTTGACATTTGTATGGCGGTTAACGTAAGTACCTAGTGTTTTCGAAAAGTGAAATACGAGTTCAAACTAGGGTTATTGAAGATAAATAAATAAATGTGCATAGTATTTAGAAAAGTGAGAGTGGTAATCTGCGGGCAGACAAGACAACTGGAAACAGAAGAAGTTTCCTGGCGAAACAGTCGGCGGTTTCAGTAAGTTGACAATGTGTATTTTCATCATAATTTCGGATTCAGTAACTTTGGTCGGGAATTTTATGGGATTATTAAGATAACGCACTTTCGCTGTTAATCTTTTGGGTAACGTTTATCGATCTAAATAATATGTAGGTCTGTAGGTAGGTAGGTAGTCCATAGTTTTTAGGAGCAAGCAACGCCGCATAGGCCGGCAGCCGGCAAACGTTGAGGTAATCCACACAGAAACAAAGATTTACCAAAAAAATCCTTCTTGATCATTTTCCTGTCTTTTCCTTTTTTCTCTTTTTTTAAAGTGTTGGTTTTCTGCACCTTTTTAAGAGAACCTTCTCTTGCTCTTCTCCCACGTCTGATCAAACTTTCCAGCCTCAAGTTATTGTAATCCCAAAAGTACAAAGAAAAGATCTCTCGAACGTTCCCCAGACACCTTCTAAACTATTACAATTCTGTGGATTTTCTAACGGTTGGCAGCACCATTCCCGGCAGCCAACACGGGACCGATAAACAACAAAAACAAACATCCGCAAGCCACTCTATACCTATTGTTCTTTTTTATTAAAAGCCTTTTATAAGCTCCGCAAATACGTTAAAAGTAGTAGGGAACCTGTGTTATTGTATTTGTACGTTGAGGAAAACCGTTTCTTGGGTGCGAAATTTTTGAGATATATTGCATTTTGTTGATGAAAATACAATTAAAGTAAAAACACTCTTGAATGAAAAGTTCAGAGAAATAAAAAAAAAACACGGAAGAACAGGAAAATAGAAAAGCACCTTCGCGAAGTCATTTTTCTTGTGATCATCATCAAACCTTGTAGTAGGGATCACCCTACTACAAGGGCACAAGAAAGGACGTAAACTACTTTTTACTGAGCGAAAATATCTCATTTCCATGGGAAAGAAAAGAGGAATCGCGGGACGCAAAGTTAACATGCATGATATATAGTATATTCGTTCGTATGTTTCGCTTTCAGGCTCAAACTATTATAGAAAAAGGCCGCGATATATATTTCAGTTTAGATTAAGAAGGAAAATTACCACAATTTTAAGGACTCCATCAATAAATAGACTGTAGACTACCTGCAAACGGCGACATACATATTTGCAAGTCATGATAGCAATCACTCGTATCACTCAGGCTCGGAATACTACAGGCTCATTCCACCTTGTATGAAATGTGCTTTGACGGGGTCTAACAGGCCTTGTATGTAACTAATACGCCGGTTTGCAGGTCTTAGTGGCTCTATCTAGTGTACCTCTGACTATCCTTTGTCTTTGGTAATTTGAAACGTTCCGAGAATTCGTGTGAATCCCATTCAGAGCAAAATCGTAACTAATATTGCAGGTAATGCCACAGCTAGTTTGTGAGTTAGTTGGTTTATCCTTCTTCTATATTGAACTAAGCAGCAGATAGCGATAAGCTTTCTTAGAGATTACATAAAAGCTACTTTTTACTTGAGGAAAATAACACATTCCCATGGGAATATTATTATATGGACTGAGCTGGGCAGCGAAAAGCTTTATAAAAGTACGTCATTCTTCCTGATTGAACCAGCTCAAATTGAAACTCAAACTCGTTTATTCAGTACTAGCTTTCCACGCCCGTGTTAATAGTTTTTCCCGTGGGAATGACGAATTTTCCCGCGGTAAAATACTTTTTATGTTCTTAAGTTCTCTTTCAAGGTCTATTCTATCTTTGCATCAAGTTTCATCATAATTGGTTCAGTAGTGTCAGAGCCTATTCAATTGTTAGATTTTTTTTACACCTTGGGTTACATTATTGGAGTTCTAGTAAGGATCCCTAACTTTTCTGAATATAACATACAGCCTATGTTACAAGAGGATAGTGTATCTTCTCAATTATTCGTAGCCTAATCTCTTGAGCTTTAGAGGCGTAGTGATTGTAATCGTAGACAGAGTTACGTTGGCATTTAAAATAGAATTGTAGTAACAAAGTAGTAAGGATTTCTATACATATATGTATATCAAAACACCACCACAATAAACAACAATTCCAAGACGTCAATCTCCCAAAATAAGTGGCAGATCAGAGACCTCGAGATCCTCAAAAACCCATCAGAGGGTTGCGAGCTGCGCACAAGCATCGGCCGCGTCGTTTTCCAATCAGGCTTGCTCATGAATTATTTACACACTCTCTATGTACCTTCTACACCGCACGATGCAGTAAAAAGAGGCTTGAACAAAACTCTAACATGTGGAAAAAGTTAGTTTTTATAGTTAAAGTTTAATAGGACACACACACACCGCAGGTAACACACACGCCCATAGCTCAGCTCAACGCAGCTCGTTTTCTGGTCATGGCTTGGTATGTCTATTTTAGAATATATAATATAATAAATGTTTTTTTTTTAAAAACGTAGTCTTTTAAGAGGTACCTACAATAAAATAGATCTAACAATAAGGTACAGATTCGGTCGGTACTATAATATTGTACTAGCGAACATAGAAACGACACCCGCGAAACACACTAAATTAAAATGAATTTGAGGTCGCGACCACAAACTTCTATGGCGTTTGTCTTTTGTTTTTCTTCTCGCCGTGCATTCCGCGCCTCCCGCTGCCGCCATGTTGGCGCATAGAATGTATTCGAGGTTTCTTTTCTACTATCCATACATAATTTCTCAATGAAGGAAACATATTTTGTACCTGCGTAGTCCAAACTTCTCTGCTCACCCCGCATTCGTGCGGAAACCGGGACGTGTTGTTGCCTCAATGTCTTTCTTTCCCCGCTTTGGGAAGGTAATCGTAAACCTCTTTATTTGAGAAGCTGCCGCAGAGTAAATTGTACTTTACGTAATAATAATTAATGACGCTTTCACAAAATGGGAAGATATATCTAGCAGGGTTGCTCATATTAATACTAACTATTAATGATTTGTATATTCAATCCTTCGACCGCGTGACTGACACAAGCCTACGTCATTTTGCGCTGTTCATCCTTGTCTAATACACGCATTCGACAAGGAGATCTACACTGTTCCCAACATTTTCCATTTCTTTACTACAGGAACTATTGGAACGCTTCCGACCTTGGTAAGCAAATTTAACAAACCAATACATTAGTTTTTGAGAAAATTGGCTTGGACAGATCCTGTAAAGGGTCTTGAAAGAGGGATCCTATAATTGGTTCTGTATTTGCGTTTTTTTATATTTGGGATTTATAACACAACATAATTATATAACATTATAAGACATTCTTTGAGGTGTAAAACCTTAAAAATTACATCTGCAAACAACAAAAAGTTTCCATAAAACACACAAGAAATGCAAGAATATTGTAGCATCAACGAAACATAACTTAGGCTGAAAGTTGTAAAACTACCGGCTGGAACAACTTGGGTTCTTTTGCAATAAACAAGTGACAATGTCTGCTTGAAAATTTAATGATGCGAGTTCGCCGCTGAGTCGGGCCAATGCGACAGAACAGTGGATAGTAGAGTAAGAGGGATAGTGGCTTGATTTTGGCAGAAAATGAAAAGTTGTAAATCTAAACTGTCTAAAGTGAATATTATTTTCATTTGGCACACAAATATTACATTTTTGTAAAAAAAATTGACTTCCGTTTTTCGGCACTTAGACTCTACAATCCTTCTATTTTGTATGATGTGTTCAAGGATGTTACTAGTATGTACCTATTTATTGATTTATACTTTATTGTACACATAGACACAACATCACAACACACCATCATCATCTTTCAATGAGTTTATATGCTTTCCTTTTCTAACGTTTAAAGTTCTGGCAGTAACATTATAGTACACAAAAAGCGTAGCTATTAGAACAAAATAGAATACCAATTCAATTCTAAACTAAAAATAAAAAATATTATCATAAATAGTATGTTTTAGTATGATGCTTGTGTATTATATTATAATAGTATACAACAGTTACACTAGTACAGCCTAAAACTACGGTATTTTGTACTAAAACAGTCCACTACTGGACTAAGGCCACTTCCTAAGAAGATAGGTGTTGCCATACTCCTCACGATTGGCAGGCGAGTTGGGGATCCCAGTTGTTATTCATAGATAACACAGAGGAACGCTGTTGTCTATTTATTTTGTATATATTCTTTTAGTCGCATACCCACAGGAAGAGTCGGGTTATTTCAATCCTTAGCCGGGAACCACAAAAAGAACATAAATTTTTACAAAATCTGAATAATAAAAATCAAAGTCTAGTTTCGCAACCGCCAGAATCACACCAAGTGGAAGGAGAGTTAGTGAGCCGGCGAGTGGCAGAGTGGGGTGGGACATATTGACGTATTGACAACTCACTAGTTACTGGGTCCGCGCTCACATGGTATTACGTGGTATTACTACAAGGTATACAGGGTGTAAGGGACCGCTCAGCAAATGCTTGCTTGCTTGTTTGCTTATCGTTTGGGTTTCGAGGATAACCCAGCTCACATTCGGCGAGCTCTTCTCCACAAAAGACCGCACATTTTGCTTTGCTGAACTCGCCACTAAATGTAACTTTATTTGACTTATAATTGGGATTCTGTTTGAATAATCATCGGATAAAACTGGGGAGTATTGTTTTCTTTTGCAACTGTTCTAGTATTTTACACTAAATTCGTGATAAGGAATTTACCACACAACGCTTATCTTTTGTTTATTTATTACTTTTGATTAACGTAATGTACAATTGAAATTATAGACTAAATCAAAGGTTTTTATACATTTAGATACTTACTTTAGATACATAAAGTACTAGACTCGATACACATCACCATAAATCAAACAACAACAGTAAAAGCTGTAAAAATAATCACTTGGTTGTTTGTACTAATAATAGCTCTGAGTAGGTAGTCTCATTTCAATAAGTAGATACAATTTAGTCAATTAATTTAGAAGGCACCTATCACAGAGTTTTACATGCACATTTAGTTTGATTTACACTCTCAACATTGCAAATACCTTTTGAACTAATCAAGTGCCAACCTAGGACCTACCTACACTATATAGGTAGGTACCTAGCTACACACATACACATAATAGCGCAACTTGAATAGGTAATTGATTGTATCTGTTACTCCATTTAGCTTACAGTAAATTTTTTATTTGATTAACATTAGTTTTAACACTATAAAAAACTAGGTATTGAATAGGAGTACGGTTTAGTTAGGTACTTATTTTATCTCTTCCCCTTTATTTAAACTACTAGCACTTACCCACTTAAAATAAATAAATAAAAAAAAGAGTAATATTCATTATAATAAAGTAATAATAATATTATATTATACAGTTGACCTACTGACTTTTAATTTATATTTCAGTTGATCACCATGATGACCCGCAGTAAGCATGCCGAACAGAAACTTACAAAACTTCAGAAAAGCTTAACCGAGGCAGAAGACGTTAACACCAAGCTGCTGTCAGAGCTTAATAGTAAGGAAGCTGAGATCAAGCGCTTAGAGGCAAAGAATGCTCAGCTTACAAAGAGCGTGTCAACACTGCGGGTTTCTAATGATGAGGCACAAGCTGAAATATGTCAACTTGAAAGACAGGCTGAATCAATCAATGACCTGCACAATGACCTTGCCTCTACTCAAGAACGTGAGAAATTCCTTGAAGGTCAGCTCAGGGAAGCACGGAATCAACTTGATGAACTGTATATGGAGAAAGAAAACACTCAGTTATTACATGTGATCTCCTTACATGATGAGTTAGAGGCACAAAATACTAGCACTAAGTATGGGAAAATGACAAGGATTAAAAGAATAAAGAAATATTGTAAATTAAATTTATTTTTCAAAAAATCCAGGAAAAACTTAAAACTATTAAAATTATCACAAAAGCAGAAACCTAAGAGAGGTAAACTAATCTCTTTACATCAACAAAACAAGAAGCTCAAGCATAATTTTAATGCAATTTATTCTGTATTCACCAATGCTCAAGCTGAGGTGGAAGAGCTGCGGATTCAACTAGCAGAAGCAATATCTAGATATAAGGAAAGTGAGTCGAGCCTTAACGATCTCACTACTGTGACGTCAGAGTTACTTCAACTACAACAGGAGAATACTGGGCTGTTAGGTTCTCTGCTGGACAACAATGAGCTTAAAACAGTCTTGGGCTCGGCCAACGACGATAGCTTGATTTCGGAAGACGCGCAGCCTCTCTACAGCTGTACGCCACCCGAAGGTTCATTGGCCGACGACACAGATGACAGCTCGCCAGCGACCGCAGCGGCGACGGCGACCGCGACCGCGCCCGCGCCGCCGCCCGCACCTCCTACCCTAGCAGATGACGTCAGTACAGCTGGAGCGCCTGAGTCTTCCGCGCGCCCAGATCCAGCCACCACATCCAGCCAGTCTGATGCAAGCGCGCCGCCGGTCCCTAAAGCGCGGCGAGGGCGCCGTGGAAGGCGGGGGAGAGGTGGGAGGGGAACTCCGATGACTCGTCCGGCTGTGACGGCGGAGCTGGCACCAACACCTGCCCACTCTGCGACCGTGCTGCCATCTCCCACGCGGCACCCGCCGCACTCGCCGCTGCCCCAGCCGGCCTTTACTACTACTGGTCAGGAATATCAGGTCTCCCCCTCTCCACTTCGTCGTAGTGTAGTGGCCAACTCTCCTCCCAAGAAAACTATTATTTTCTCAGATAAAGTAGGAGTAGGCTTAGGACCCTTGTTATATAACTGTCTAACAGAACAAGTAGTTAATATCTGCTATCCAAATGCAAGTTACAGTGACATCATAGAAAAAGTAAGTCAGCAAAACTTTGATGAGAATACAACTGTCATTATTATGGTAGGAAGTCATATAGGAGTATCTAGAAATATGTTAAACTCTGGTATAAAACAAATGGTTAATCTAAATAAAACCTTAAAATGTAAATTTATAGTCAGCACTTTCCCATACTGTTCAAACTTATCAAGTGAACATAATAGTTGCATTTACAATATAAATTCATATCTTTATCAGCTGACACATCATCATAGCGATGTTATTGTATTGTTTGACATAAATAAATTTATACATAACTTTACTTTGACTCGGGATACTATGTACCTGTCTAGGAAATTTAAACGACATATAGCTAATTTGTTAGCCTTTCATATACAGAACTCCGTCGTAGGAAATATGACGCAGTCATCTTTGATCACAATTAGTACAAGTACTAATAACGATTCTTTAAACTGTTAAATTCGACAAAGGAAAATCTAATTGTAAATATTGCTAGCAATAGAGCTGAGCAGAGATTTTCTTGCAGGGAGCTAGAAATAAAACAGACAAAGGGGAAGCGTAGTCGTTTAAAGGTTTTTCATCAAAACATTCAAAGTTTCTCCAGCAAGTCTTTAGTTTTTGAACTATTTTTAGAAAAACATAAATATGATGTAGTGTGTATAACCGAGCACTGGTTCTCAGAATGTAACATGTTTATTAATTTTGATAATTATTATGTTGCCAGTTCGTTCAGCCGAAAGGCAAATAAAAATCATATTGTGGGAGGTGGCTCCTTAATATTATTACGTAAAAATATCACATTTAAAGATCGTAAAGACATTGTGGGTCTTACGGTTGAGCGAAAGGTAGAGGTATCTTGTGTCGAGCTGGATGATCATATTGTAGTGTGCGTGTACAGGCCGCCATGTAGTCAAAACTTTAATATTTTTGAATCTGTGGTAGAGGACATTTTAAAAATCATTTCCCGAAGTACAAAACAAGTAATTGTGTGTGGGGATTTTAATGTAGATATTTTGATCTCGGATAATTACACAAATAGAATATTGAGTTTATTTCGGTCTTTTAATTTAGATTATGTATTTCTAGAACCGACCAGAGTGACATCAACTTCATCCACCTGTGTCGATAATTTTTTCTGTAGCTGTAAATATTCTAGTAAATCAATTATAAATTCATTACCATCTGACCACACAGGTCAAGAAGTAGACTTTCCCGCCATTAAATCTAATGTAAAAATTGAAATTAAAACTAGACCGATTACTACTGGTCGTGTCGAAAAATTCAATTCAGTTTTGACTGAAAAATTGCCTAATATCGATTGCGATTTTAGTAATCCTAATGAGATATATGCAAATTTTTTCTCCGTGGTGTCTGATGAATATAACAAAATATTCCAAATTCAAAATAAAAGCGTTGGCAAGTCATTTAAATTTAGTGATTGGGCAACTCCTGGTATTAGGAAAAGTAGAGATAAATTGTTTGAGCTATATGAAATGAAAAGCTACACAAATTGTGACAGATTAAATAATTATGTTAGGATGTATTCAAAAACTTTTAAGAGAGTCTGTTTAACCGCTAAAGCGAATTATATAAGTAATAAGATTAAAAGTTCTGACAATAAAATAAAGACAGTTTGGAATATTATTAACAGCGAAACAGGAAAAACTAAACAACGCGATAATGACTTGGTTTTAAATTCAGATAAAGGGCCTGTTAATTCTAACATTGAGGTAGCACAAGAATTTGAGAATTTCTTTACTAATATTCCAATAAAAACAACAGAACTGCTAAATTCTTCACCTCTTGTCTCTGCTTCAATACTTGAAAACCATGTAAAAACCTGTACAGATGAATTTAAATTCAAACATGTAAATGCAAACACTATTATTAAAGCATTTAAGGAAATTAAAGTAAAGGGTACGGAAGATATATGGGGAATGTCTGTTAAGGCTTGTAGTAAAGTAATTGACACGCTGGCGCCTTATCTTGCCTCCATCTTTAACACATGTGTAGATGAAGGGGTCTTCCCAGATTTAATGAAATATAGTAAAGTAATACCCTTGTTCAAAACAGGTGATAAGAGCGATCCTAGTAATTTTAGACCGGTATCTATTCTACCAGTCCTTAGTAAAGTATTTGAAAAAATCATACTTAACCAATTGCTGTCTCATTTTAATAAACATTGCTTACTGCACAAACAGCAATTCGGATTTACAAAGGGACGTTCTACCACGGACGCAAGTGTTGCACTCATAAAGCATATCTTTGACGCATGGGAAGATTCTTACGATTGCATAGGTGTCTTCTGTGACCTTTCAAAAGCATTTGATTGTGTTCAACATGAAACCCTATTGCTCAAATTAAAACATTATGGGGTCAGAAATAGTGCACTTAAACTAGTTCAGTCCTACTTAGAGGGCAGGATTCAAAAGGTACAAATAAATGAAATGAAATCCAAGGGATCTTTAGTAAAAATGGGTGTGCCGCAAGGTTCCATATTAGGACCTTTTTTATTCTTAGTATATATTAATGATTTGCCTTGCGTAGTTCAAAATTTGTCGAACATTGTATTATTTGCGGATGACACTTCTCTTATTTTTAAACTAAAACGAAGATCACCTCAATATAATGAAATAAATAGCACTCTTCAACAGGTTCATAACTGGTTTACTGCTAACAACCTGGTATTAAACGCAAAGAAGACTAAGTGCATCAAATTTACTTTACCAAATGTGAACAGCTGTAGGGGTGACATTGTGTTAAATAATGAACGGCTTGATCTGGTAGACAGTACAGTCTTCTTAGGTATAACTATTGACGCTAAACTACAATGGAGTCCTCATATATCTTCTCTGTCGGGGAGGCTTAGCTCGGCTGCGTATGCAGTGAGGAAAATCAGACAGTTATCAGACATAGCAACAGCTAGGTTGGTTTATTTCAGTTACTTTCATAGTATAATGTCTTATGGTATCTTAATGTGGGGCAGGGCATCCGATATTAACACAGTTTTTATTTTACAGAAAAGAGCCATTAGGGCAATATACCAACTTCGCTGTCGGGAATCACTTAGAGAACTGTTTAAAGAAATAGACATCTTGACAGTTCCGTGCCAATATATTTATGCAAATATTATGTACGTTAGGAAAAATATCCACGAATTTAAAAAGAATTCTGATATTCACAAACGTAATACTAGAAATGGAAATAAACTAGCTCGTGATAACTATAGATTGGCTAAAGTCAGTACTTCTTTCGTGGGGCTCTGTGTACGCTACTATAATAAAATACCTGATGATATTGTAAATCTTCCAGAAAAAAGGTTTAAATGCCACGTGAAACGGCATCTATGTAAGAATGCGTACTATGGATTGGATGAATATTTGAATGATAAGAAAGCTTGGTGTGTAGAGACTTCAGCTCGACACGAGAAACGCTGTGCTTAATCTAAGGTAATATTACTTATTACTAAAATTTGTTTGTAAAAACCTACGTAATTGTGCAACATTGTAGTGCGGTCGACTATGCAATTGGGAAGCCATTAATTAGATTGTCGTGATAACATCTGGCTGACTGAGTATTCATGCTCACTAAAGTGTCCTGACTTGCGGTGGCGTGTGGGCCGGGTCGTTGGGTTCCCTCTAATATGGTTGAGCCCGGCGATGGCTGTCCCATACGTCAAACCCGTGAACGTGGTGCTGCTTGGGGGGACTGGTCTGCTCTAGTCGATTGCCGATTGTTTTATTGTTTGTATAGTTTAGTTTTTCTACTTTGACTGGTTGCCTTCCTTTAATTTCATATTTCGGCTGCACTCTTTGTTATATTAATCAAATTGTATAAAATAATAATTACCTATGTAAAAATATTTTGAAAAGATGCAACGCCTGTGGAGTTTCTTCCGGCGGGTTCTTCTCCACAGAAGACAGCCAAATTGTGAACCCGCCCTGACGTCAAAAAATGATTTGTGAAATCTTACTTTGAATAAACACTATTTGACTTTGACTTTGACTTAACTAAGTGATCAAAAGTGTCCAAAAGTTAAAAATACATAATTTCATTTCATTTCATTGCACAAATCCTGGTGTTAAAATTAGCCGCTTCTTATGTAACGACTTTATCCGTAGATAGTAGCTAAAACCGAAGAATTTACGTGCCTTTTGAAGCACTAAATTGTATTTATTTTTAGACACATATCAATCACTACATACCATATCACTTTGTGAGAATTTCCCCAGTCCATTGCATGCTGTTCAGCAAATACCACGCAAATACTGACAGCAGATACTCAGTCTGGTGTTGACCAAGTTTTCTAAAGAAACTTTTCTGGGCGGAGCAAAATATCGACTATCCATACAAAACTGGGAAATTCGAATTTATTTATCGTTCCGGAGAAGTTCGCCGCATACACCATTGTGTTAGTCTTAAAACTAAACTATATCTATCAAATATGCGACATTCTCTATGGCATCACAGTCTCATAAAATAATATATTTCTCTAGTTGAGCTGCAAAGAGCAATGGTATGTCGGTCCGTGTGAGTGACCAAAGCCTCGTATATTCAGCCCACTGGGTCGAGAGACTTGTGACTAGTGATGTTCCGTTCGCGGGAATATTCTAGACCAAGAGTTAGACCATGTTATTGCTTTCAGGTTATGACTATAGAGTATGGTTTTTTTTTTTTGTTAATTTAAAGGCAAGGATGTTATAAGTACTACACAAGTAGTGACTATAGAGTATGGTTTTTTTTTTTTTGTTAATTTAAAGGCAAGGGTGTTATAAGTACTACAGGTAGTGTTTATAACATCCTTGTCTAGAGGCGTAATACATCAAATCTTAAAAATCAAATTCTGTCAACTAGCATAAATTCAATTCAAATTCATATGGTATGGCGCTTTCTTAGTGAAGGACGGGGGGTTGTCTCGGGTGTGTGATTGGACCAAATGACATGTAGCTTTCTATTGGTCGAAACTGACGGAAAACTGTGTACAAAATCACTGAAGTGTTAACATAACCGGTATAATGTTAGATACTCATTGGTTAGGACCTATTTTGACCCGACTGACCCTACCAATTCATACACACACAAAAAAAGAAGAAAAGCGTAAAATAAGAAGAAACAATAGACACAGACTTGTCAAATTCAAATTCTAACGGTTTTTATTATTAAGCAAGATTTTTCAAAACCTACATCAAATCTAATAAATAACACGGACCAGGCTGTCTATGGTTGGCAGTTCAAAAATGGCGTTCGTTTAAACTCTAGAGACACCATATCGAGTGGTGTCTTTTCAAATGTCTTAACAATACTAATTAATGAAATCGCAATACGCTGTCACAGCTTATTTATTCGGAATAATTTTGCCTTGCCCGCCTCAAACAGAAAGTAGCTTGCTTATTGCAAGCATATTCCCGTAAACAGCACATCACTACGTGTGTCGGGGCCAGTCTTGCACACATGTCTATACGGGACAGGATATCGGGAGATTTAAGAGCTACCGTAGACATTTTAAATTAAATTCTGGGTGAGTTAGTATACTCGCTGTGGCTGTTTTGATAGTACCTACGGTCTAGAACAGGTACTTATTCTCAAGCATATTCGAACGGATACAAAATCCGAATAAAGTATAATGTGTTGTTACAGTTCAGATCAAACCGTTCTTGACTGAGTGCCGAGTGCGAGTTTTGCAACCAAAGTAAACGCGCTCGATAGCGAGAGCGTAAACGCGATTTTGTATGGAATTGAAACTACGCCATCTGCGGACAGTTCGCTGAACTAAAATTTCTCCATACTAAATGCTCGTTTACGTTGTAGTTATCGAGCGCGTTTCGTGAGTAAAAAACTCGCACTTGGCACTCTGTTCTGGGTGTTAGTTTAACTGCGTATTTTTGTAGAAAAGCTCGAAAGCCGCGAAATTACAAACGGGATTTAACGGTCAATTTTTCTTTACAAATTGTTAACGCTTATACTCATTCATATTCATTCCTATCATTCATTCATTCATATCAGGTACACTCCAAGCAATACAAGCTTATATCATAGTCAGCGGTAGTGTCCTAATACACTGTATTAATGAAATCGCAATACGCTGTAACAATAGTAAACCGTAGTATACAGTAGTTTTCCGTAACAAGGGCAAAAGGAAACACCGTAGTTAGGCATGTCGCCGGTCCAATATTCCAGATTTATGGACAATTTCATTAGAGGACTTGGCTTACGGCCGCCTGTTACACCGTCTACACCGAAGTGTCTAAATGGATTACTGCTTAATAACTATGAATTATGTAATCCTTAAGGTGACAGGAGCTCAGCCGCTGCTGATTTTATTGGGTAGCTGAACAGCTGTTTATTATGGCAATTCCTCTTTTCGTAATTGGTGGATGATTAATTTAAACTACTTTTTTCGTATGGTTTGGAAGGTCACCTTATTAACCCTGATTATCATAATTGTTTGAGTTAAATTTAAAAAGCTAGAAGCTATTTGTAACGCTTGGCAGCAGTTAGGTTCCGTAATAATTTTAAGAAGCCTTTTTTCCATTATGTATTAGAATTAAATTATTTAAACCTTGATGACCATTGAATAAAAGAAAAATATAGAAAGTAAGTAATATTCACACTTAAACATTGAAAATACAACTTAACCTAACTTACTTGTTGAATGTAATTTACCTTCTAAGCAAAAGGCAGTTTCAATTTTACGCAATATTGCTTGTTAAGATCTGTTTTTAATTTTGCTTTTCCGTAACCATTTTAGTAAAACAGTGGTCTAACCTTCGCGGCATTTTTTGTTTTGTGTTCTAATCTAAGAGGACTTATTAGTTAATAAAATAATTTAGAATTTATTTATCAAATGTTTGAGTAGGAAATGGGCACTAGGCCGGTTAAACGTTAGGCCAAAGAAGAAGAGTATTTATCAAAATGATTATTGCAACCAAGGAAAAACGACACAAGCCTGCTTATTGCTGTAAATCATCATCATCATCATCATCTCAGCCAAAAGACGTCCACAGCTGGACAAAGGCCTCCCCCAAGGATCTCCACAATGATCTGTCCTTCGCTGCCCGCGTCCAGCGGCTTCCCGCGATCGTCGGTCCGCCTCGTAGGGGGCCTGCCCACACTACGTCTTCCGGCACGCGGTCGCCATTCAAGAACCTTTCTGTCCCAACGGCCGTCGGTTCTACGCGCGCCCAGCCCATTGCCACTTAAGTTTAGCGATTCTTCGGGCTATGTCGGTGACTCTGGTTCTCCTGCGGATCTCAAAATTCCTGATTCGATCACGCAAGGAAACTCCAAGCATAGCCCTCTCCATCGCTCTTTGGGTGATTTTGAGCCTTCTTACGATGCCCATCGTAGGCGACCCGTCTTTGACGTCTTTCTGTAAATACATATTTATACTTCACGCCTTTCGTTCTTTTGTTTCGGGATTCACTTGTCAGAATTTTTGTTCTTACATTTTGGTTCGTCTCGGTGTGACGCCAGGCCATGGTCGCGGCATCGCGTTGCATTATGCATGCGGTATATTTTACTGTTAGCATAGTTCTGCTCAAGACCGTCGCCTGCGCACCAATCACTTAGCTCGCTCGCTGTTATTATTGCCGGCCTCATAACTGGGGTAATCACACTGGGAAAGGAACTCAAAAACTGCTTTGGTGTTACGGAGTTAAAAACAAACAGATAGACAAACTTTAAATGTAACTCAACAGCTATATCAAAATAAAGATTATATAAAAACTGCCAGTGTCCTTATGCTATGCTATGATATATAAATTTTACAATCGTTTTATTTTAACACGCAACTTCACGGCACACGGAAACATCACTCTTAGAATACTTAGGATCAAGATTCATGAGAGGTCTCAAATCAGAGCTCAAAATATGTAATACCTACTCCTTATTTACAAGGGAAAAGTACAATCAATTATTAGTTAAGCTTACCACGCGCATCGCGATTTTCTCCCTTGTTCAACGGACATAAAAGCGGTGCAAATTCTAAAGTATTCAGCTTAACCTGCCCTTAACTGTAATAATTAAATCACTATTCTAGAAATATAACCAACCTCCGTAACAAAAGACAAAACTGCCGCTCTAATAGTGTTTTCTGACTTTAAATTAAAATATTCACATTTAAAAACAGTTAATTTCCATACAATATATTTAAAAGCTTCCCTACGGGCCTACAATTAAATCCTTCACATAAATATTATTCATTCAAATATTTACATAATACATTAATATACAAGTATTTACAAAGATACAATAATTTGCAACGTCCAACTGGCCCCATATGGCGGACGAGCGTTATTCCGTCTCCCCTCACCCCCTTCCCATTTTACCCCACAAAGCGGGCTATGGGCAATTTCGCATAGTGCTAAAGTTCTGTAGAATGAGAAAATATTAATGTCTGTGGACAAGTTGCGCGGAGTGCGCCGAGCCGAGATTTAGACGCGCGGCGACGGTCGGAGTTTAAAACTAGTGTAGTTTGTGATTTACTAGCTGTGGTGCGAAATGACATGTCATTACAGTAATAATAATAAACTAAAGTGTTCCTTGATTTAAGTTATAGTAGAATTTTGCGGAAATATTTTTAGTTACCCAAGAAGTAACATTTATCTATAAAAAACCTTTTTTTTCCTAGCTGTACCGTATTCAAATCGTAGTGATAAAAGCTCTTTTAGACGTCTTTTTACAGAGAAAGTTATTGCCATGTACTATTGTTTTTTAGTTATTGTATTATTTGTATCTTGTAAACCTATGAAATGCAATAAACGTATTGAATGTTGAGTAATAACACTCTAAGACTTCACCGTTTTAGGCTATACGGACCAACCAGAATCCTTAACAATGTCTAACTAGATCTGTTTCCCGGTGGTTTCCCGTAAGGATATGTACACACGCGCGGCGGCGGGCGGTTGGAGGCGCCTCGTCAAACATTCAGTGGCGATCTTTGTACAGCGAACATCAATTATTCCGTGTAGCGGTCCGCGGGGCATTCCCGTACGCGGGGCGTTTGCGTTTTACTTGATAATGTTCCGTGATTTCGTCTAGTCTCAGCTACAGCTTTGAATTAAAAATATTTTTTAATTTTATGTTACAGTAACCGCTATCTTGATCAAGTCGCATTTTACTTGTATCTGAACCAGTCAGAATCTAAACAGGAAAAATAAAAACAACCTGGAAGTAACCACGAGCTTATAAGTAGGTAATAGAAATGAAATCTAAGTTTTCAACTACCTGAACAATTTTACTTCTAAAAATATAATTAAAACACATTTTTGCTCAAAACCTCGACCCAAGCAAAAGCCACGCAGCTAAAAAGTTGAAATTATTAGATTCTCGGAAAATATACGGCAGATGAGAAAATGACTGCAAGATTACGGACGCACATTCATTATATTCAGCGCTTTATTCAGCGGTCTCATAAGCCACGAGCCAGAGAACGCAAAATTTCAACAAAAAATAAACGCACATGTAATTTGGGAAACAACAAGACACATGCGGGCTTCGACTAGCAGAAACATACAGATAGAACTCAGCAAGAAGACAGATTGAAACAAAAAGTTTTTCAAATTATGTCGTATAACATAATGAAGTGACTTGTAAATCTACATGGAACTTAACTTTGTTTGCAAATTACACTTGCGTTTATTTTTTGTTGAATTCGTAAAAGTTACAAAAACAAACGTGATAGTTTAAAAAATATAGAGTTCAAAGAGTTAAAAGTTTTTTTTTTACTTTTAAATATTTACGTCACTTAATTACATACTGATTTACTCTCCAAAAGTTTCCATATTATTTTAATGTTACACGTCCGTTTTGTATTCTCATCGTGTTACCTTTTTAGCAGATTCTGTAGATGGAAAATGGACAAACACACGAGTAATCCTATCTGTTTTTTCCGGAATCGTATAACCTAGGTGTATTCAAGTCGAGAGTGAATAGGCATTTTCTGGGTAAGCGTGTTCCATCATCGGCCACGTCGTTACTTTCCACCAGGTGAGACCGTGGTCAAACGCAAACCCATAGCAAATAAAAAAAAAACAAAAAAAAAAAATTAAGGATTCCGTGTTTGCTTTTTGAGATACGGAATCCTAAAATCAAGAAACATAAAATACATATCACGGTTTATATACAAAACTATTGTTTGACAATTTAAAAACTAACCAACATGATTTTCGGCCCGTTTACTTTCATCGGCTTATTCCACAGTTTTCCCTCAATCTGAGCCCGAGGGGTGTTCCGCCCGCCATATCTCTAAATCCTATGAATACGGTATGACAACGGAGCGCGAGACGAGCTTCTTGCGAGCCCCAGTCGCCGCGAACTGTCACTCACCGCGCCCTTTTAAATATAGAACAGATTGACAGCCAGTATTCTTGGCTGGCAGCACTGGCAGTTTGGAGAGAGATACATTTTCCCGGAATGGAATAGAGGAATTTAAACTTCGTTCGATTGGGATGTTTAGCAGAGATTAAACAACATAACAAGAACGTATGTCAAACAAAAATTTTCAGTTTAAAAATTCATGTGATGTTAGACACGACAAAATAGCGAAAAAGTTATCTTTAATTTTAAAACTAGACTTTAAAAATCGAAGTGCCACTTTTAAACTAAATCGATATCAAAGCCGGGAATCGTCAATCGAGAATAAAGCTAGCCAGCTCACCCGGATAAGCTCGTTCATTCTTAGCTTGAAGGAACCCTCTATTGCAGTCGGGAATATCTTTAGTGAGCTATGGAGAATTTCATCCCTTTGTGAGCGTAAAGCTACGAGCCACAAGAATATTCCGTTTTAAAAGATGCCAAAACGGTTCTTTTACAATCCTAATCATTATAATTATTATTATTCTTCGGCGGATTCTTCTCCTCAGCACGCACACATTAATGAACCCGCCTCGACGTCGAAAAGTGATTTGTAAAATCTTACTTCGAATAAAACATATTTCATTTTCATTTTCAGGACCGATCATTGTGGAGATCACAGGGGGAGGCAGCAGTCCAGCAGTGGATGTCTATAGGCTGAGATGATGATGATGATTAGTGCGAGACGAGTACTAGCCTTGGTTTAAGCAAAACTTAATAACTTCTTTAAAATTTGACGTCGAAAAGTGATTTATAAAATCCTACTTCGAATAAAAAACCTTTTGACTTAGCGGGATTCGAACCCGCGATCCTGTGCTTCGAAGGCAGGCGTACTACTAGGCTACGGGGCCGACATTGCAGGCAATATCGACCACCTGGTTGTCTAAAAATGAAAAATGATTCCGTGTTTCGGGAAGCACGTAAAGCCGCTGGTCCCAACTATTTATCTACTGATGTTGTCTATATACGAGTCGTATCACAGGCCACAGCCTTGTCAGGTCAATAATTTTATTCTGGCATGGAATTTGAGAAGCAGGTTAACCTTGAAACCCACACGCCAAGCAGTAAGCATAGCATTTCTATAACATATGACTAACTACTCACACGTACCGATGTTTCGAGGTTTCGTCGAAGCGACAGCAGAAGCACATTTCCCCTAATGGGCGCCGGGGCCGGTTTTTGTCGTCATTAGCCGCGACGCAAGAAAGAAACGAACAACTTTTCTGCGGTATACACATTGTTGTTTTTATTACCTCCTTAAATGAGCTGCCTTGTTTGTTACACGGTAATAGGGCAATTAATAATTTTCTAGGTAACGTAATGAGGCAAGGTTTAATGTACCTATAAAAAGGAGAATGTAAATAAGGGGCTAAGTCAGAAAGGACAGAATGTAAGAGCTTCATCCGTAAAAATTATAGGGACAGATATAAATCTAAAGATGAATGAATATGATGAATATAACTTCCTTTAAAATACGGCATGATACAATACAACAACATTCTAAATTAGTAATTATACAATTTTATTATTATATCAAATCGACTAACATGATTTCAGGATTTGGTACTACCAATGTGTTTCCGATTTTGAAATTCATATTTCCTGTTTATTTGACGCTCTTATGGTGAAGAAAATCATCACGAGGAAATTCGCATACACCTAAAAATACAACACTACATAAAATCTAGTTCAAAACTGAAAATCATTCAAGACTTGCGAAGAAATCAAGTTGATAAACCCGTACTGTGCCAGCGTGGTCGACTAAGCCCCGAGTT
Organism: Teleiodes luculella; assembly: GCA_948473455.1. Taxonomy (NCBI): domain Eukaryota; kingdom Metazoa; phylum Arthropoda; class Insecta; order Lepidoptera; family Gelechiidae; genus Teleiodes; species Teleiodes luculella. The sequence continues at coordinate 439,854 of OX419605.1, forward strand.
CACCAACAAATATAACGTTTGGTTAGTGTTTAAACGGCCATTTGACATTTGATTTTCATACAAAATTAATGCCAAACGGCCGTTGAAACACTAACCAACCAACCGTTATGTTTTTTGGTGAACTCGGGGCCTACGCTAGTTCAAATTGATTCAAAGTATGTATTTAACTACTTGATGCAGTAAGTATGGGCTGATAAAGATTTAGGATGTAATGTACCAGAGTATAGTTGATAACAAATAAGCAACCCCACTACAGGCACACATATTAATGAGGGCGGAAACTTAGCTGTTGGACGGAACCCTGTCAAAGCATCATAAATCAGGGTTCAGCCGAAGCCGACGTCGGCAAACAATGTCGGATATTGGAACAACAGACAACTTGCTAACTTCCGTGGTTTGATTCCATTGTGCGAGTTACACAACTTTATCATAATCCCGCTCAGGGTCTGCGGATACGAGCTGCTTGATAGCTGCTTTTTTGCTGCGGAAACACTACGCTGTGAGACCATTTAACTAAGTCATCATTTCTGCCAAAAGACGTTTTTGCTGGGCAAAGGCCTAAGGAATCAATAATAATTGTCATACCCAGAATGCCGCGCCGCCGGTGGCTTAGTGGTAGTTTTATATTCGGGAGGAGTGGAGACATTACAATGCGTTTTCAATTTTATAATTTAGATGTATATTTTAAATTAAAGAAAAAAACATCGTAAGCACACACTGCAGCAAATCAAGCACAAAGCAAAAATCCTGAAGTAATATATAACAGTTAAGTGGAGTTCGACCAACCCGCACTAGGCCAGTGTGGTCTGTCTCAGGGTAGGCTCGAGCCCCCCAGTGGGACATACAGTTTGTTAAGAAAGTTATTCAACAACCTGTCTGTTAAATGAGGGTGAAATATGTCTGTGGTTCCTAGTGTCGAATAGGACCAACCAAATAAAGCAAATGTGTAATTGGATTTGTCACCGAATTGCAAAGAAGATGACCACTACATGCTGTTGATGGTGCGTTTAAAATAAGGATGCTTGCTTATTGTGTGGGTTTCGAGGTTAACCTACCTCACAAACCCTGGTGTCGGAATTATAGAACCGCATTAGGCTTCCAACATGGCTGGAAAATAAGGATGAAGTTAGTCTATGCAAACCCTTTTACAATTTGATGTTACGCCGGCTTAGACGGGTCTTGCTGCGTTATCGTGAATGTAGCTTGGCCGGAGGCGGATCTGATCCTAACAATGAGTTGTTCATTATTAAAATTTTCAAGATGAAAGCGGAGTGATTTTACTGTGAAAGAAACTACTGCATTTAATATCAGTCTATGTCACAATTATGGCATAGAGATGATTATTGCTACTCTCATGCATGACTTTATTTTGCTCTCGCATAACCGTACCATTCTATTTTCAATGCCACTTAGAGCAAACTCTACCTGTTGTGAATAAAGCTGGAAGCCACGTCGTAACAAATAAACAAATATACTTTGCTTTCAGGGTTGTTTTCATAACTATTACCTATGAAATCGTAGGTTGTTTCATTGTGCATGCAACTGCACTGAAGTATCGGCAACTCATAAAAACCTAATATCACGTTATTTATTAATTAAATAAGTTTAAAACAGCAATTACAACCAGAGTCAATGCGCTGGTAAACTTAAGATATTTACAAAACAAAAAACTTAGAACCAAAGACTGAGTTAAGGATCAAATTTTTATTCGTATACTAAGATATTTACAAAACAAAAAGAAAAACTTAAATGTAAAGACTAAGTGAGGGAGGAGATAAGTTGATTGAGGAGAGGAGTAAGGAAATTCGTCAAACAAGTCGCAGTCTTATCCATATCTGGTTATATTTTAAATAATCACATCACACCCACAGTTAATTTAAAGCACAAAATAAATCAAAGATTAACAAATACGAATTAATAACAAAGTAAATATGTACATAATCCACATGATATACTCCACCACATGCCCATACTCACACACACACATATATATTTATATATACACTCACTCACACAAGGCTTTGATAACATGTTCATGAGTTTTATTTTATTATTTGTCTTTTTATTAGGATTTAAAAACTTTTAAATAAAAAATAAACCACGGAAAAGACTGAAAAATCATTAGAAAGAGCAGGACCTCCAAACGCAAGCTTAGCTTAACAAGAGACCCTGACAACAAATGTTAATCCCTTTGTGAAGAAAATAAAGATTATTATTATTATTATACACCAATTCAGCCGAAAGACGTCCACTGCTGGACAAAGATCTCCACAACGATTGGTCCTGCGCTGCTCACATCCAGTGGCTTCCCGCAACCCTCACCAGATCGTCGGTCCATCTTGTGGGGGGCCTGTCCACTCTCGTCTTCCGGCGCGCGGCCACCATTCAAGAACTTCTTTCTTCGTTCTACGCGCAATGTGCCCCGCCCACTGCCACTTAAGTGTAATAAATCTTCGGGCTATGTTGCTGTCGATGTTGGTTTTTAAATAAATAAATGTTGCATTTACAAGGAACTGGAATAATCAACAAAACATGTTTTCCTTCAAATGCATAGAGGACTGTATAAGTCTGCGCGTGATTTTTCCGCTTTTGTTGGCCCTGGCGGCATCCGATAGAGAATTGAATTTCAGTCGCATCGCGTCCGCGCATCCTCCCGCCACCGCACTCATTTACACCACACGACAAAGTTGTCAGTCAAGATCGTTTGACGACAAGATGAAAATCATTAATTTTGTTTGTTTTTTTTTGTATTATTTTTGTTTGTTACCTTTTTTATATTTTTTATTATTGTTTTAGTGTTATTATTTTTTGGAGTTATTACTTAGGGTAGAATTGTTTTTCTTCTAAATCATGATAGAACTACGGCTCTTAAATACCTCTCCTGAAAGGAGTATTTGCTATGGGTTGGCTGGAAAAATCTCTGTTTGATAAGCTCGCCCTTATATACTACCGCTCAAATTTACTGCTTACTTGTGTTATTGTGTACAATAAAGAATCTATAATTAATATACCCACAGTTGGAAACGATCGACTTCTATTGCATCGTTAATTTGAAAGTAAGTGTTTGGCTAGAAGGAGTCCGCAAGTAAAGCCCAATTTACTTTTAACGAAGAAACATTTATGAAATCAAACACCTTGGATACCATCTAAATACGAAATGATGATCCTTTTACTATCTGACGGTGGCTGGTTTAAATTCACAACGATACAGACAATATTTTCCCCAAACCGCTTCGCTTTACGAGTATTATAGTTGCGGCGCCGCTTCTGTTGAAGCCGTACAAGGTAGAGTCAAGATATGGCGAGGGTCGTGAAAACTCTCTGGAGGCACATTATTGAGGCCTTTGTCGAGCAGTGGACTTCTACAGGCTAAAGTGACGATAACAATTGGTCCCCTAAAACCTTAGTTTTTTCTGTCGTACGACATTTTTGTCTCAATCGTAAAGTATAAATCCGTCTCCAGCATCCGCCCCAATGCGACGAGATATCGCATTGCAAATATTTTGAGAGCCGCTCCATTTGTACTTCGTTCACTGCATCTTTTTACTTAGATATGTCAGCGAATACACGAATACATTCACTAATCGAACTTCTACTTAGCGTAAGAGTGTTTGTTGATTGGATTGACGTGATATATTCTTTATATTTTTTTTCTCTTTTATTCTAACTTTATAAAATATTCTGTAATATTATTTTCGTCTTTTGATCGAGCCAGTGTTATAGTCATAAATCCCACACGTAAGATAGATTGAGGATTGCAGTTGCTATTGACAACCTACATAATTTCCCCACTGAGGGGCTCGACTCTAACCTTAAATAAGGGTGAACAGGTTTAGTCGACCACAATGACCCAATGCGGGTTGGTCAACTTCACGCATAGCTTTTGAATTACTTCACAGGTGTGTATTGTACAGGTTTCGACAGGATATTTTCCTTCACCGTAAGAGCGTCGAATAAACGTACATATTACAATAATATGAAATTCTAAAATTGGTAAAAATTACACATTGGTACGTGCCGAGGCTTAAACCTTAGAGGTTTTCTTTTCTATTTTAACAGGAATACTTGCAAGTCCGAACCGACACATCTCATTTTCGGTAGGTACGTGACATAGATCGAACCGGTTTTTTCCGGATTAAAAGCAACTTCGATCCAACCGCTACACACTCAGTTTAGATTTATGTTCGCGACCCGCCGCCGAAGGCCGCGGCCCCGCTTCTAGATAGATCGCAGTTTTATTGTGATTAATAATGTATAGTTTCATATTTCGTTATTTTCCGCATCGTGTGAGGAGGGGGTAGGGGTTGGCAATTCTCGGAGTGGATATTTATCATGGTAAGATAGGATTCAGCGCGATTGTGATTCACGAGTCGAAGCGGTATTGTGGTGTGAAGGGAATGTTTTTGCAGTTTATGTTATAGTTATCAAATTTTAGCCTGATTTTATAGAACAATCAATAGTGGTATTGTGGGAGTTCGTAGGCATATATATGCCGAACTAAAACTAAAATAGGAAAACTCTAACGGGACAGTACAATTTTACCGAGCTTACAGGGGACCTTTATCAAAGTGTTTGGGTTAAGTTTTTGTACGCAACTGAAATAAGATGCACTGCCATCTTTGTGTTTCCAACTGTCATGTTTCTTCTAAATCGTTTGCAGGTACATACAAAGTTCACGTAATATTCAAGTTCACTTTTAAATACGAGTATCTAGATATTATATTTTTTGTCAAGTTTTCTAATGCAAAGTACGGTTCTTGTAAACAAATTATTTATTTATTTATTTATTTATTTGTAATATAACATCACTTACAGACTAAGCTAAACATGATGATATTTAATAATGCAGTTAGATAAGTAATAATAATAGTACATTATACTTAACTTACAGTTGTTGAGGGTGTTAGTTTTTCTAGGTACCTACTAGCCGAGGCTAAAAACTTTGGTTAATGACTTTCCCACTCCAAAGGATTCGCTGTTTTGCTAAATAAGTATGCCATGTCACGTTCTTTTTTACTGACGTCATTTTTCACGTGATTATGTTATTTTGACTTTTAGAAATAATTATATTAAACTATTTGTGACATTTTGTTGTTCGCGGTTTGGAACCTCGGCAAGTATTCGATTTTCAAATTCACATGTACCTACGTTTATTCGATGCTCTTATGGTGAATGAAAACATAGTTAGACAATTTGCACACACTTGCGAAGTAATGCAAGGGTTGTGTGTGAAATTGACCAACCCACATTGGGCCAGCGTGGTCGACGGTTTATTCATCCTGATTGCGGGGTTGGCTCGAGCCACTCGGTGGGGACACATATTGTATAGGGTGTTAGTGTGTGACATTTTCATTATCCTTGTTTACTTAGATATCGATTATTTAAGACTTTTTTCGACATGTTTAATGATTCTTGTATAATTTCGTATTGTTTGATCGTTATGGTTGAATTAAATTATATGTATTTATTTATTGTCATATAGCAGCGCAGCAGCAGCAGAGATCCTTGGGGGAGGCCTTTGTCCAGCAGTGGACGTCTTTCGGCTGAGATGATGATGATGATGATGATTGTCATATTATACATAATTTTATTTTGATATACAATTTTGTGCACATTTGTAATGTTTATTAATAAAGTACCTTATATAACATCATCAGGGTAACTACATAATAAAAGATCACAGAATAGTACTTATGTAAAACTATGAAGTACCAGTGAGAATGAAACCCCGGGTAATCCCCGTGAAATATGTAAGGCGGTCGCTTGTACAAGTAGTTCATTTTATTACATAGTGTTATAACATTGTAAGCCTAGCTGTTACTTAAGTTCTTTTATGTAGGTACAGTAAAAGAATAAAAGTGGAAACACATTAAAAAGGTAGAGATTATTATTTTTATTAAACGCGTATGAAAATACTCAATTTATAATCCAAGACTAAACTCAAGGTCATTTTCTATTAAATCCCTACACCACTGATTATGCCTACACAAATATATTCAATTCAAAAACATAACCCTCTTTTCGTGCTTCACGCAGTCAGTTAAACTTTACATTCACTCACAGAAAATGAAACTCATTTTATTGCTCAGACAGTTGACGAGAACTAATTTGTTTGTTTTTATATTTATTTGTGGTATTATCAGGAGATCAAATAATTGTACATAGAATACGTCTTGAAATTCCGACGTCAGTTGGCTGTCTCATTATTTCACTTTAATATAACAAAGATTTGGATTGGACGTTTGTCTGTTATGGGTTGATCACACGTAACGAGTAGAGTGGCGAGACAGCAAATGGTCACTGGGCCGAGAGAGTCGGCCAACCGAGTCGCTGTTCACACGTATTTACAAAAGTGGCGAGACAGTTCAGTTTGATGCTGTTGGTTGTCGTGTACAATGGATCGCAGAAAACCTGATTTTTATTTTATTTTCATTTCTTATTGCAATTAGGGCTGCATTACACTTGACTTTGTTTTTATATACAGGTGACGAAAAATTCCATAAACATTCGTGTATTTTTTAACACTGTATGAATTTAATTGTCGTTTCTAATGTCCATTTCACATTATTCCACATACTACTAGCTATTTTTATTGAAAAAAACTAAAATAACAAAAATAAATAAACACACGCTGCTCGGTACAAATTGAACGAGTGGCGAGTGGCCAACCGAGTGCCTGTCCACACGTGCCGAGCGGGATAGCGAGTGGCTGCGGGGGCTGAAGAATGAAGCGGGGGGGGGGCACTCGGCCGAGCAAACAAATCATGATTCTAGGCGCTGTCTCGCCGTTTTGGCTCGGCCGAGCACTCGCCAAAGTGTTCATACGTAACAACCACTCGGCCGAGTGCACTCTCTCGCCACTGTACTCGCTACGTGTGATCCACCCATTAATGTCTGGTTTGTCTTATTTCTTTCTACCTACCTTCAGAAATTATAACCTTTGTTTTATGAACTTGACTGTGTAATGTTCTTTTATTTCACGTTATTTATACATTTAGCCAGCAAATAAATGGTGGAAAATCTGGATAGTAAAATTTTACATATTTTTCATACAAACTTCTTTTTCACTAGATTTTTGCCCTTGTTCAATAGTGGATATTTCTTTCCTTTTTGTTATTTAGTCGTTACACAAGCCATGTGTTGTGCCTTAACTACCAGTTGGGTTGGGTCCCCTCTAAATAGTTGAGTCTCGTGAACGTGGTGCTGCTTGGGGGGACTGGTCTGCTCTAGTCGATTGGCCGGTTGTGCTTGTTATAGATTGGTTATTATAGTTTTTTTTTCTATTTTTACTGGGTACCTTCCTCTAATTGTATATTTCGTATGTTATGTTATTAATAAATATTTTAAGCAATATTGTAACGATAAATTATATTATTATTATTTTTTAAAGAGGAAAGTACAAAAGATGCATCATGTGGAGTTTTTTCGGCGGGCTATTCTCCACAGCAGTGCATATGTCACCGTAAAATTGTGAATACCGTTAGATTACAATTTAACTCGCGTGATTGTAAACTGTCGAAAGATTGTGAAATAAAAGTACTGATTACAATTGAACGTATTAATTTTCGGTAGATTGTAATCTATCGAAGTAAAACTGTTAAATCACAATCTGTCGCGCGTTAAATTGTCAACTGTCCAAAAGCTGTTCCTGATTGGTCGGTCTTACAGCAGGCCGTTCTATGTCCATACAGTTAGGAATAAAACACAAGTGTCAGTTGAATAAAATTAATGCACTTCAAGAATTGTGACAGGAAGTATTTATCTATTATTTAGTAGATAATTAGTAATTTTGACATCATATTATGGTATATTTTTGGACACTAACACTAACTCATTATCATTCAAACTACTATTCTTCGATTAATCATGGATTCATTTTACTTTCACAATAATTTCATAGAACTTATTATAAAGCAATGAGTTATTTTCAACACGAAATTAATTGAAATTCACTTAAACACAGGTTGTTTACATTAGATAATAAACGAAAAAACAAACAAATATGGCGGCGCAGAGCATATGACGATCAACCAATCAGCGCGCGAGATGCGTTCCATCCTATGCCATTTCACAATTTGATGGTTTAATTTCGATAGATTACAATCTATCGAAAAATTATCTGTTAAATTGTAATCAGTATGTTTGGTTCACAATTTTTCGATAGTTTACAATCTCGCGAGATAGATTGTAATCTAACGGTTTTTATAATCTTACGGTGACACATACATTGCGTGAACCTGCCAGTTCTGTTCAAATTAATATCGCATCGCTTTTAAAAAAAAAAACTTCATTAGTGCAACACGAGAGCCAGCCTTTGTTTCAGCAAAACTTAGTAACTTCATTACATTATGACTTCGAATTAAAAATTTGACCAACATTTTAAATTATTTTTATTTGAATATTACATCCGTTACGCACCTTAATATTTTTTGGTTAGCGTAATGCATAACCTATTATTGTGTTTTACCCTAAACTAAAGTCTCTTTGGGGGACAAACAGTCGCCAAGAGGAGACAAACGCCGAATCGGCGAGTTTTATTTTTATCGCCCGAACTTCCTCGACGTAACGCGCTATGCGAGAAAAGTTGCCACCATTCCAGCCTTAACAGAATTGGCCATGTACAACCTTGACTATTTCTTAATATATATTTTTCATTTTATTATTCCTAATTTTCAAATACAAAAATAGTACAGAAAAATATAACTTTATAATATCATATCGTATCGTATCGTATCGTATCGTATCGTATCGTATCGTATCGTATCGTATCGTATCGTATCGTATCGTGTCGTATCGTATCGTATCGTATCGTATCGTATCGTACCGTACCGTATCGTATCGTATCGTGTTGTATCTATTATCTATTTAGTTTTAGTAGGCATTGCACACTGTGCATTAAAGTGTACTCTATTTTTTATTCTACTTTTTCTTGTCTATAAAAATAACAACCCATTCCATGAACCTCACGCTTGAAAATCGGGTAGTTGTGATTATAGTTGACTACAAAAGTTACTGTATGAAGTTATTATAACCAACACTTCCCAGTTGGGTTATCTTAATTTCTAAGCCAAAAACTCTCTATAAATATAACCACTAACATTTTATTCTACTGAATTTATTTTAATTTATTTTATTTTATAAATTGACGATTACTTTAGACATGCCCAACCGCTACGAATAACTGTGTTAACGTTAAATGGGGCGGCGGTTATTTAAGGCTCGTTTTGTACAATTTAAAATATTCTGTTACGGCGTCACCGTTGGCAGGGAGGCTGCATATATCCGGAGCGTTAAGGCTTTGGAGGCATTGAGCATCATTGAGGCTTTGAGGTTTAAGGCGAGAGGTGTCGCCACGCGCATCACGCGTTTCGGAACGCTTATTATATAAAAGGCAAATGTTTTGTTGCAATAGGATTACCCCACAGGCATCGTCTCCTTCATAATGTTCTTTGTGGTTCAAGGAGCCCAGACTTGCTTGCTTTTCATGTAGGTTTTGATCATGGTTAACATGCCTCACAAACCCTGCTATCAAAATTATTGAGTCGCCTTATGGCTTCTGACATGGCTTACGCAAAGACTACCTGCTAGATAGTATACTATAATAAAACAACTCTATAACTAACCTAATAATCAGAATTACGACAAACAGAAGTAAACGATCTTTGAATTCAGCTTTCGACAAATTGATAGAATTCAAACTCCGCTTATGGTACAAGATCGGTGCATGTTGCATTAGAGCGCGGTATCGGATGCATCGCTGCATATTAGCATCGTGCGGAATGTCGCGAGCAGATCGCAGACAAATTCATGCAAGGTTGGCCTGGATAGTCTAATGTAAGAGAGAGTGGAGATTGCTAGCTTATCGTATGGGTTTCGGGGTAATATACCTCACAAACCCTCGTGACGAATTATGGAGCCGATAATGCTTGTGACATGGCTACTAATGGACATGGCTCCTATAACGATTACATGCGTAGATAGTAGCCAGGATTTTCGGCTTTTCGTACCTTCCGGAGCAAGGAAGAAGCACGGAATCATCTTTCTTTTCGAAAAATTAGGTGATTCAGCCGTCCAAAGGGGAACCGGGGAAAGTCTAACAAAGTGATGTTTATTCGACAAGTATTCTACCGAGTTCCTAACCCAGAACCACAAATTACGTATAGCGGCGGCGGCGACTTTTATATTTTGTGCCAGAACCTACAAAACGTAAACACGGATGCTGGAGATTATTGGAATGATTTTGTGTTAAAGACTAAAGTGTCTCTAGTCCAAACACTTCTTTTGCCTATCTTGGACTATGCGGACGTCAGCTATCCTGACTTAACAGTTGAGCTCGTGAACAAGCTGGAACGTCTACAAAATTTATTTATCCGATTTGTTTTTGGTCTGCGGAAATATGACCATGTCTCTAACTACCGTCAAAAGCTTCAATGGCTGCCTATCCGCCTACGAAGGGACTGCCACATCCTTTCCCTTCTTTACTCTGTCCTATTCAATCCCAATGCCCCTCCCTATCTCAAAGACCTATTTGTATTCCGTTCCGATACCCTTAACCGAAATCTTCGTTAAAGTGTAAACCTTTCCCTTACATCTCCTTCTCCTTCCACAAAATTATTTTCCAATTCCTTTACTGTCCAGGCTAGTCGTCTGTGGAACAGCCTTCCTGAATCGGTCAGACGCGCGCCGTCGATCGATTCATTTAAGGCCCGTGTCAAAGCCCATTACCTTACCACCCTATCCTCTTCCTAATTAATATTTTCCTTTCTACTTTGTGATATGTATGTATTAGTATTAGTCTATTTTAAGTATATAGTATTTTATCTAGTTTTATATATCTAGTTATTTACTTATTTTGTGTAGTACTTCATGTATTCTAAGTATGTTCTATTTGTACTTAGTCTATTATATATAAACAATGATATCTTGCCACCGACCCGCATAGATTTTGTTCTTTTTAACTCTCCTTACCCTAAGGTTGCCTGGAAGAGATTGCTACCTTAGCAATAAGGCCGCCTGTTGACTTCTGTATCTGAATTTAATGTATTTATTTCCTTTGTTGTTCCTTGGGTGTCAATAAAGCATATTTGTATTGTATTGTATTGTATTGTAAAGTACTATCTAACTTAATCATCTCTCGATTACATATTAAATAAAATACAAATTAATACTTAGTTTAGGCACCGTGTCATATTTATGTGTCCATTGTGTACCTAGATTACCATGAAGAAAAAAAAAATTGGGCGCGTAAAATTTTTCCTTCCTTCATGTATATTAATTACCCTTTGTTCGTTAGCTCAAAATCTCTCCTCCTCTCCTGACTCAAACCTCCTCTTCCCTATTCAAGCTCCCTCTTTGACGCGCCATCACACGGTAACAGCTGATGCACTTTAATTCATAAATGCAATTCATACATGCACCTTTCAAAGCAGAGTCAAAAGGAAATCATATATTCCGTTCATACAACCATACACTCCCATCCATCAGCGCGCGAGGCTAATAGCTTAATATCGGTAATGAGGGGGATATGAATAGGAAATGTGGGATGCTTTGTATGTTAAATGTATTGGATATTTATGTTTTGATATGTGCAATAAACCGCAGTCGATCTATTGCATTGAATGAGGCAGGCTTAAAAAAGTTAGTTATTAAATCTAGAACTCTACAATTTAAAAAAATATACGTCACTTTCTTAAAAATGATTACCTTGTTTTTACTACTTTCCTACTGTATTTTTTTAATAGCACTCAAAGAGTCTTCAAACCATCTTCATAATACTCGTAATGCAGCTTATTTCAGGGTAGGGTCGTGACTCGTGTCGCTCGCTGGAGATATGTATGAGCTGTTAAAAAGAATAACAAAATTCCTTTTCTTTTAATACACAAAACATTAATTCCAAGTTTTCCGCTCATCAGTCGTATCGTAACTGAAGAAAAAGTTAAAAATAGATAAAAACAAAGACAGCCAGCGCACTTTTTAAGATGCAATTTTTTAATCACTTACGGTAATAAGAATACTATCACATTTTAATGGGGTTCATTTTCGACCAAAAGTGCTCTAGAACTTAAGTTTTATATGTCACTCCTGTAAATGGCAACGACTCCTACCGTTGGATTCGTCTTGATGTCCTGAACGTGGAACTGTCGGTCGTCAAGGCTAAAGTGTTGGAGGGATGAGGAGGGAGTAATCAAAGATGGCTGGATTTTTATGCTGTAATTTGAAAACTAGTGGACCAATTTATTTCTCATTGGTGTTATTTTGAATGGGTAGAACATTATCTAAAACACGTTCATATACATCGAATACGTTAAATACCGTTAAATTAACCACAAACTAGAAGAGAGAAGAAACGAGAAGAAATAGACCTTCCCCATCCGTTCCTTGCTAATAAACTATTCTCCAGACGAGAGCTGGAGCAGAAAGATGTCAAAACCAAACTGTCACAATCCATGAAAATAAATATGTAGAATGTACAAAGTTCAAAGTTCAAATATTTATTTTAACTTTAGGATATTTACATCACTTCGTTAAGTCAGTTACATTTCTTTTGTGGCGAGTTCAGAATTTTGGCTGTCTTCTATGGAGAAGAAATAGCCGGAAGAAACTCCACAGGCGTTGCATCTTTTTTTAAAATATTTTTACAAAATTATTAATATTATTTTATATACAATTCTATTATTATAACAAAGAGTGCATACGAAATATACAAGAGGAAGGCAACCAGTCAAAGTAGAAAAACTAAACTACATAACCAATCAATGTAACCAATCAAGCACAACCGACAATCGATTAGAGCAGCCCAGTCCCCCCAAGTAGCACCACGCGCCACGTTCACGAATTACTTGCAGTCAGGCCAACAAGCAAAAGAGATGGCATGACCAATGCCACAGTATCTAATTTTTCATCCAAACCGTGCTCTGTGGCACGGTGCCTCAGTATTTCTCTTTGGTATGTGATTGCCTATTTTTGAGCGAAAGGATCAAAGCCACATACGATCGCTTCGTCTCTGTTTTTTTCCGAGTGCCATAAACTATTTTATGCCGTGACCGCGGCGGGGCCGGGTGCGAATGGACGGGGATTTTTCACAAGCGTCTGACAGCCTTTTAATGCAGCGACGACTAAACCACGGTATAAATTGGGAAGTAGACAACCATCATGTGTCAAATAAAAAAAAACATAATCGGTCGAATTGAGAAACCTCCTTTTTTTTAAGTTGATTTCAAAGACCACTAAAAGGCGCTTTTTAGTTCTTTAATAACCATGATTTGACTTCGACAAAGCGCCTCACGCTATAAATATTACGGAATAATTTTATAACGTCCACTTTGGAAACTTAATTCGTGCATGTAGCATTCGGTGGGGCATTCGTCGATCAAATATCACTTCGACTTTCCCCAGTTTGGTTAGGATATTGCAGGCTGAATCACCTGATTGTCCGAAAAGAAAGATGATTCCGTGCTTCGGAAGCCATGTTAAGCCATTGGTCCCGGCCCCGGCTACTATCTACGGATGTAGTCGTTATACGAGTCATGTCAGAAGCCATAGGCGGCTCCATATTTCTGACACCAGGGTAGATGAGGTAGGTTAACCTCGAAACCCACACGATAAACAAGTCAAGTTACTACTGTTACTTAATACTGTTCAAACTTGTCAAGTGAACATAATAGTTGCATTTACAATATAAATTCATATCTTTATCAGCTGACACATCATCATAGCGATGTTATTGTATTGTTTGACATAAATAAATTTATACATAACTTTACTTTGACTCGGGATACTATGTACCTGTCTAGGAAATTTAAACGACATATAGCTAATTTGTTAGCCTTTCATATACAGAACTCCGTCGTAGGAAATATGACGCAGTCATCTTTGATCACAATTAGTACAAGTACTAATAACGATTCTTTAAACTGTTAAATTCGACAAAGGAAAATCTAATTGTAAATATTGCTAGCAATAGAGCTGAGCAGAGATTTTCTTGCAGGGAGCTAGAAATAAAACAGACAAAGGGGAAGCGTAATCGTTTAAAGGTTTTTCATCAAAACATTCAAAGTTTCTCCAGCAAGTCTTTAGTTTTTGAACTATTTTTAGAAAAACATAAATATGATGTAGTGTGTATAACCGAGCACTGGTTCTCAGAATGTAACATGTTTATTAATTTTGATAATTATTATGTTGCCAGTTCGTTCAGCCGAAAGGCAAATAAAAATCATATTGTGGGAGGTGGCTCCTTAATATTATTACGTAAAAATATCAGATTTAAAGACCGTAAAGACATTGTGGGTCTTACGGTTGAGCGAAAGGTAGAGGTATCTTGTGTCGAGCTGGATGATCATATTGTAGTGTGCGTGTACAGGCCGCCATGTAGTCAAAACTTTAATATTTTTGAATCTGTGGTAGAGGACATTTTAAAAATCATTTCCCGAAGTACAAAACAAGTAATTGTGTGTGGGGATTTTAATGTAGATATTTTGATCTCGGATAATTACACAAATAGAATATTGAGTTTATTTCGGTCTTTTAATTTAGATTATGTATTTCTAGAACCGACCAGAGTGACATCAACTTCATCCACCTGTGTCGATAATTTTTTCTGTAGCTGTAAATATTCTAGTAAGTCAATTATAAATTCATTACCATCTGACCACACAGGTCAAGAAGTAGACTTTCCCGCCATTAAATCTAATGTAAAAATTGAAATTAAAGCTAGACCGATTACTACTGGTCGTGTCGAAAAATTCAATTCAGTTTTAACTGAAAAATTGCCTAATATCGATTGCGATTTTAGTAATCCTAATGAGATATATGCAAATTTTTTCTCCGTGGTGTCAGATGAATATAACAAAATATTCCAAATTCAAAATAAAAGCGTTGGCAAGTCATTTAAATTTAGTGATTGGGCAACTCCTGGTATTAGGAAAAGTAGAGATAAATTGTTTGAGCTATATGAAATGAAAAGCTACACAAATTGTGACAGATTAAATAATTATGTTAGGATGTATTCAAAAACTTTTAAGAGAGTCTGTTTAACCGCTAAAGCGAATTATAGAAGTAATAAGATTAAAAGTTCTGACAATAAAATAAAGACAGTTTGGAATATTATTAACAGCGAAACAGGAAAAACTAAACAACGCGATAATGACTTTGTTTTAAATTCAGATAAAGGGCCTGTTAATTCTAACATTGAGGTAGCACAAGAATTTAAGAATTTCTTTACTAATATTCCAATAAAAACAACAGAACTGCTAAATTCTTCACCTCTTGTCTCTGCTTCAATACTTGAAAACCATGTAAAAACCTGTACAGATGAATTTAAATTCAAACATGTAAATGCAAACACTATTATTAAAGCATTTAAGGAAATTAAAGTAAAGGGTACGGAAGATATATGGGGAATGTCTGTTAAGGCTTGTAGTAAAGTAATTGACACGCTGGCGCCTTATCTTGCCTCCATCTTTAACACATGTGTAGATGAAGGGGTCTTCCCAGATTTAATGAAATATAGTAAAGTAATACCCTTGTTCAAAACAGGTGATAAGAGCGATCCTAGTAATTTTAGACCGGTATCTATTCTACCAGTCCTTAGTAAAGTATTTGAAAAAATCATACTTAACCAATTGCTGTCTCATTTTAATAAACATTGCTTACTGCACAAACAGCAATTCGGATTTACAAAGGGACGTTCTACCACGGACGCAAGTGTTGCACTCATAAAGCATATCTTTGACGCATGGGAAGATTCTTACGATTGCATAGGTGTCTTCTGTGACCTTTCAAAAGCATTTGATTGTGTTCAACATGAAACCCTATTGCTCAAATTAAAACATTATGGGGTCAGAAATAGTGCACTTAAACTAGTTCAGTCCTACTTAGAGGGCAGGATTCAAAAGGTACAAATAAATGAAATGAAATCCAAGGGATCTTTAGTAAAAATGGGTGTGCCGCAAGGTTCCATATTAGGACCTTTTTTATTCTTAGTATATATTAATGATTTGCCATGCGTAGTTCAAAATTTGTCGAACATTGTATTATTTGCGGATGACACTTCTCTTATTTTTAAACTAAACCGAAGATCACCTCAATATAATGAAATAAATAGCACTCTTCAACAGGTTCATAACTGGTTTACTGCTAACAACCTGGTATTAAACGCAAAGAAGACTAAGTGCATCAAATTTACTTTACCAAATGTGAACAGCTGTAGGGGTGACATTGTGTTAAATAATGAACGGCTTGATCTGGTAGACAGTACAGTCTTCTTAGGTATAACTATTGACGCTAAACTACAATGGAGTCCTCATATATCTTCTCTGTCGGGGAGGCTTAGCTCGGCTGCGTATGCAGTGAGGAAAATCAGACAGTTATCAGACATAGCAACAGCTAGGTTAGTTTATTTCAGTTACTTTCATAGTATAATGTCTTATGGTATCTTAATGTGGGGCAGGGCATCCGATATTAACACAGTTTTTATTTTGCAGAAAAGAGCCATTAGGGCAATATACCAACTTCGCTGTCGGGAATCACTTAGAGAACTGTTTAAAGAAATAGACATCTTGACAGTTCCGTGCCAATATATTTATGCAAATATTATGTACGTTAGGAAAAATATCCACGAATTTAAAAAGAATTCTGATATTCACAAACGTAATACTAGAAATGAAAATAAACTAGCTCGTGATAACTATAGATTGGCTAAAGTCAGTACTTCTTTCGTGGGGCTCTGTGTACGCTACTATAATAAAATACCTGATGATATTGTAAATCTTCCAGAAAAAAGGTTTAAATGCCACGTGAAACGGCATCTATGTAAGAATGCGTACTATGGATTGGATGAATATTTGAATGATAAGAAAGCTTGGTGTGTAGAGACTTCAGCTCGACACGAGAAACGCTGTGCTTAATCTAAGGTAATATTATTACTAAAATTTGTTTGTAAAAACCTACGTAATTGTGCAACATTGTAGCGCGGTCGACTATGCAATTGGGAAGCCATTAATTAGATTGTCGTGATAATATCTGGCTGACTGAGTATTCATGCTCACTAAAGTGTCCTGACTTGCGGTGGCGTGTGGGCCGGGTCGTTGGGTTCCCTCTAATATGGTTGAGCCCGGCGATGGCTGTCCCATACGTCAAACCCGTGAACGTGGTGCTGCTTGGGGGGACTGGTCTGCTCTAGTCGATTGCCGATTGTTTTATTGTTTGTATAGTTTAGTTTTTCTACTTTGACTGGTTGCCTTCCTTTAATTTCATATTTCGGCTGCACTCTTTGTTATATTAATCAAATTGTATAAAATAATAATTACCTATGTAAAAATATTTTGAAAAGATGCAACGCCTGTGGAGTTTCTTCCGGCGGGTTCTTCTCCACAGAAGACAGCCAAATTGTGAACCCGCCTCGACGTCAAAAAATGATTTGTGAAATCTTACTTTGAATAAACACTATTTGACTTTGACTTTGACTTTGAAGTTAATTACAAACATACAAACTACTATTGTTTGAAATGCTGAAACTGGTGGATTATCCATACATTTCTTTT